>BFEA01000639.1:504659-524698 GCA_003427395.1 Chara braunii
CCCCCCCCCCAAAAATCACGCCTTTCGGTTGGTGCAGATGCAGTCATGGTGCAGGCAAGAGCGGAGGATGGGGCAAGGCGAGGCCATCCAGACAGAAGAGGCAGACGGCCTGTCGTCAGGCAGGCGTGGCCGCAGGCAGACCGACACCCAGACAGAGCCAGGCACGCAGGCGCGCTAGACACCTACATCCCCGCCCATGCACCCCCTACTCGCTCACCTCACCTCTCCGATAGACTGTGCCATGCGAGCCTTTACCTCTCGAACGCCAAAACCCGAGCGAGCGAGAGAGTGAGTGTGTGTGTGTGTGTGTGTGTGTGTGTGTGTGTGTGTGTGTGTGTGAGAGAGAGAGAGAGAGAGAGAGAGAGAGAGAGAGAGAGGAGCAGTCGAAAAGGCGAAGGAAGGAGAAGTAGGGAAGGCGGAGAGAAATGAAACGAAATCACATTAGAGAGCGAAACGCAGCGCAGAGGGATATGCAGCAGTAGTATAGTAGCAGGCAAGCTTTCCATACGACCGACATCTGTGCCCCGACAAACGGGATCGTTGATTACCCGTGACTCCGGACTTCTCTCCCACACGCTGTCTTTCATCTGTCTTTTCTGTTTCTAGAGGGTCCTTCCATTTTTCTTCTTCTTCTTCTTCTTCTTTTTTTTGCCATTTTTCCGTGTACTCCACCAGTGTACGCTACTGTAACCCTGCCAAAAAAAAAAAAGAAAAAAAAAAAGAAAAAAAAAGAAAAAACCCTGTACCCCTGTCCGCCACTTACCCCCATGTCGCGACAAGAGACCGCAGCACGAACAAACGACAACCCCCGCAACAAAGAAGAAAGAAAACCCAAAAGAAGATCTATTGGACCTTCATGCTTTTTTTTTTTTTTTTTTTTTTGGGACCTTGATGCTCGGTCCAACCCCTCTTTTTTTTTTTGGAATGAATTTCCCTTACAATCTTCACGGTAGGAGGGAAAAAAAAAAAAAAAAAAAAAGGCGTTTGCATTTGGGGAGGGAAGGATCGTCACTTCACTGTGGGGAACCGTCTAGGTTCTAACGACCCGGGGCCCAGTTCCACTAGCAACGTTGAGTTTCCGAATCTGGACGTGATTGTGGACATATGCAGAAAAAATAGCGTTGATTTTTGTCAACCGCACATCTCTACAAACACGACTAGATTCAGGCGTTGAGGAAATGACCGTACGTTGTATTCGGGAAGAAGGTAGGTAGTAAGAGTTGTGTCCCGGAGCATGGTCCCACTAGCAACCGGGATTGGATTGAGATCCTGAATCTGGGCGTGTTTTAGGGAGAGATGCGGGAAAAAGGAGTTCAATCTCGATTTTCTGCACTCGTCCATAAACGCGGCCAGATTCAGGCGTTCAATCCAATCCTCTTTGCTAGTGGGACCTCACCCCTGATATAATGGGGCCCAGGCCCTATTTCCCTAATTCTTTGTTTGGTCACTGATATTCTTTTTTTTTTTTTTTTTTTTTTTTGGGTCGTTGATCTTCTTAATCGAACGGCGGGAGATTGGGACTGCGGGTAATTGGGTCTTGGGCCCGCCATACGGTTTTCCCTACCCTCCAGGCATGGTCTGTTGCATCTGGACAGATGAGTCGTCCAAATACAGATGTAATGCTCCCGCACACGGGTAACAAAACCACTACCTTTTTCTTCCCAATAGAACGCCCGTCATTATTGATGCATCTGGACCCATTTTCGGGTGAAGAACATCTATACTCGATAGATAGATGTACCTCTTCCACCCGCCCACCCTTCCTCCTTCTCCCTCCTTCTCCCTCCCTCCCTCCCTCCCTCCATCTCCGTCCCATCCGCTTCATAATCAGAAATACGACATATATCCAGCAAAGTCCTATTTCGAAAAAAAAGAAAAGAAAAAAAAGTCCTACATTTGTGATTGCGCTCTCATTCATTCGCCGCCGTGTTCGTACCCTTTTTTTATTTTTTGATTTTTTTTATTCCGTTTTCCAAGTCAATTTCGTACCTTGTTTTTTTTTTTTTTTTTTTCCGCCCGCTTCCACTGGCACCACTTTTCTCTGCGAGCGGCGGCGTGCGCGCGATAACAAACGCGGGGTAGAAGCGGGCTGGCTCCCGCCGTTTCTTTTTTCTTTTTTCTTTTTTTTCAAGAAATAAAACTCCATCTATTGGTGGGGAGCTGCACCTGCTGGAAAACGGGGCCAGCGTCCGATCAGTATTTGAAACTCGTGATAAAGAATCTGCTGGGAAACGGGCCCAGCRTCCCTAAAAGAGCAGCTGAGAAACGGGCTCAGCGTCCCTTGTCTGATGAAAGATAGAGTTTGCTGGAAAAAAGGCCCAGCGTCTCATCAGTGTTCGAAAATCATGGTCAAGAATCTGCTGGGAAACGGGCCCAGCGTCCCCAAAAGATCAGCTGAAAGACGGGCTCAGCATCCCTTGTCTGAAAAAAAGAAAAAAAAAAAAAAAAACCGGCCCAGTGTCTGGAATGAATCTGCTGAGAAAACGGGCTCAGCGTCCCTCTTGTGCTGGAAATCGGGTCCAGCGTCCCTTCATGCTTAAATATCAGCCTTTCTGAGTTCTCCTGGAGAGATTCAGAAAGGAGGCATTGTGCTGGAAATCGGGTCCAGCGTCCCTTTCTGTTGAAAGTAGCACCCTCTATGGGTTTCTTAGAGAGGATTGCAGCAGGTTGCCTCCATAAAGGGAGGCAAGAGTGGATGATAGTGAGGTGTCCGTAGGTTTGGGATAAGGAGAAGTCAAAAAGTTAGGGASGGCTGAGTAGGGGAAAAGAAAGGAATCTTTAACGCGGGGCTAGGATGGGGGRAAGCGAGGAAGTGAGGGCGGGAAAGAAGGCTACTTTTATTTTGGTATTTACAGGGGGAAGAGATGGTGTGGGATTTACAGGGGGGAGGGATGGTATTTACATTATGTACAAGGATGGGAGGGGTGTGGGATATTTAGTCAGGCTCAATGGCCCAGGCTCTTCTGTYGTCCAAAGTTCTGGAGAACAGTATTCTGCCTTTCTGATTAGGGATAGCCCAACAGTGATCATAAGCCCATTTCTTGGCAAACCTCCTGGCTCTGTCCTCCATTTGGAGTCCTGATCTGCTCTCCTTGCGCCAATCTGCCGCAATAATGTCTCAAATACTTCTTTTCATGAGATGCTGTGCTCTTTCCATATTCGGTCGCTCGTTGTTGAACCTGGCCTGGTTCCGTTCCATCCAAGTGGCCCACATGCCCACAGTCCTTGCTATTCCGACCATGGTCGGTAGGCCCTTGTTGGGGCCTCCCAGGATGAGCTTCTCATCCCACTTTCTGGAGTGGTCTAGTCCCTGATTGATCTGGGACCAGAGATTTTGCCACCAGGTCCAAAAATTCTGGGCAAAGTCGCAGAACCACCAGATATGGGATGAATACTCTATCTGCTGTGCGGTGCATGTCATGCAAAGAAGGTTAACACACATCCTCTTCTGTGTACACCAGCTGCCCGTGGGAACACATTGGTGGATTAACAACCACTCAAGACTTGCGTGTTTGACTGCAGGGTATCTCTTCAATAATTTGCCGAAGGACTGAACCCAAGATAACTTGCTCCGAGGAAGACCCAGCTTGGTTTGATTTTGATCCCAAGAATCCTTCACCACCACACACAGTTCATTGGCTTTGGATTTCAACAGGTAGCCCAAAGAGACAGTGTATTCCAACAGTGTGGCCTGAGAGATGTCCTCGGTAACGTTCTTCCAGCCAATCAGACCCACATCTACCTTCCCTTTCCCTACCGGTTGTCCGCCCATTGGCAACTCATAGGAGGCTGTGGGGCCCTTGCTAGTTTGTTGCGTAGTGGTTTTTACTCTGATCAGTCTGCAGTGATCTGCGTAAAGCGTGAACCCTGGCTGTGGATCTTGAGGCTCTCTATTGGTGGTGAGTTCCTGCAGCTTCTGTCGKTTCTCTTTCCATTTGGAGCACCTGAGGGTATCGATATCCAACACTTCTTCGACCTTCCAAAAGAAACCTTGTTCATCTTCATCCACGACCCACATCCCTTTTTGGAATGGTTCGGTCTGTAGGATTTTGATCCACCGTGCAGGGACTGCCTGTTGAATGACGAACAGACAATTATGTACGGTRTGATCATTGCCCATGACTGTTTGAATTTCTGTTTCTGACCTCCATTCCTTCGTTTCCTCATTCCACAGGTCTCTCATCTGTGTGATCCCCTTCTGAATCCATTTCAGACCAAARCCTCCGGCGCTTTCTGAGATTCGGAGCGGAGTGCCCTGCGCCGTCAGTATGAGATGATTCTCGAAAATGGGCTGTAGGAGGACTTCCTCCCTTGCCTCTGGTTCTCTAAGAAGTGTTGGTAACAGTTTTTTCCACGCCTGTATGATTGGTTTCCATACTTCAGAATGGATGCGCTTGTTGAGGAAGGGTTGTAGCAGCAAGCAGACCCAAACATCTTTGGGCCTGGAGAGTCCCTATTCTTGGGACAGCAGAGTTTCTGCCAACATCATCCACGGTTTCTTGTCTGGATCTAGCAGTCCTCTGATCACCCACTTGCTTAGCAATGCCTGGTTCTGAGTCAACGGATCAAGCAGGCCAAGCCCCCCGCAGTTTCGTTTCTGGGTGATCTTCCACCAAGCTACCTTGGGTAATGCATTCCCGCATTCCACCGTGCCTTTCCAAAGGTAATTGGTAGTCCCTTTCCTGATCCGTTTATCGGTAGCAGGAGAAAGAGCCCTAACTGTCAGCACATACCAGAGGGTTGAAAAAACAGTTGCGTTGATGACCAATGCTCTACCAAAGAGTGAGATGGACCAGAAGGAGGACCATCTGACCAACCTGTTAAAGACCTTGTCTTCTAGCAGTTGGTTCTGTTTACTCTGGCAATCAGAAAAGGAGACTTTTACCCGTAGGAACCTTTCTGAGGAATCACTTTTTATTACCTCTATCCCCAGATTGATGGCTAGTGGTGCGTTGTCCCTGGACAGGGCCATTGATTTCGTCCAACTAACTTTAGCTTCTGAAGCTTTCTCAAAAAGGGAGAGGCAGTTGGAGACTGCCTGCAGAGATATCGGGGAGTTAGCAGAGATGACTGAGAGGTCATCTGCCAAGGCTGATGCTTTAATCTGCCGTGAGGTCGATATAGTCAGTCCTTTGATGTCGACGGACGCTCTTATCATATCAAGAAGTACCTCCTGTTGTAATACATACAGGAGGGGGGCCAGGGGATATCCCTGTCGGAGGGATCGCGAAAGGGTGAAAGGCTCAAATTTCATGCCATTGATTACAACTGAGGCTTGGGAATCAAGGTACAACAATCTGACCCAGTTTCTGAAATTAGGGTCAAAACGCCTTCTGACGAGGGCCTCTAGAGTGAACTGCCAGTTCACTCTGTCATAGGCTTTTTCAAAGTCAATTAGGAGGATAACTTCATCTGATTTCCTGACCTTGATAACCTCAATCACTTGAATGATCGTCATCACATTGTCGAGGACTTGTCGACCAGCTACAAATCCGGACTGATCGGGATGGACTAAGGACGGTATGATCTTGCAGATTCTCAGCGAGAGCACTTTGGCCAACAACTTGCCCGATGCGTTGAGGAGGGTGATGGGACGCCAATTACGGACGTCCGCCTTATCATTCTTTTTGTGTATCAATGAAATCGCACCCTCCATCATCCCTCTACCCAATCGAAAACCTTCCAGGACATTGTTAAATATCCTTAGCAGAATGGGACCAAATATAGGCCAGAAGGCACTATAGAACTCAACAGGAAGTCCATCAGGACCGGGACACTTGCCCACGGCCATGTTAATTTTTGCTCTTGTTAGTTCCTCCAGTGTGATCTTTTCGTCCAATTCTTCCTTGCACGAAGATGGGATTTGGGTCTGATTGTTACCCCATAGTGTCTCCTCCTCATGGGGAGACACTAGGGGCTCCCCAGGGATCTTCTCTGTAGTCAACAGGTGAGCATAGAATATGCATACATATTCGCAGATTTCATCTGTAGTGCGTGCCACAGGGGCAGTCGGGTCAAAAGGGTGGTGCATCTCCCTCATGGTTGATTGACCGCCCTTTTGGGATGCCTTGGAGAAGAATTTGTGTGTCATCCTGTTTTGTCCTATGACGTTAGTAACAACCCAATATCTTGCCCATTGTTCCTCTCTCTCAATCTGGTAGTTTTGCCATTTTGCTGTTAATCGTTCCTTCTTTTCTGCCCAAAATTCTTCACTTCCGTTATGGGAAGCTAGGATTTTCTCTATTCTTTCAATCTGCTTTCGGAAAGAGTCCTCCTTCCTGAGACGCTCGCGGGCTAGAATAAAGGAAAATAATTGCAACCAACCTACTGTTTCTTTTATTCCTTGATCGAATCTCTCAGCATATGTACTTTCTCCTTCATCGAGAGTGTTCCAGTTGTTCCAAAATTCAGTAACCTATTCCTTTACTCCGTCATCTTCAAGAGTGCACAGGTTGAGTCTGAAAATATCTTTCTTTTTTTGGACAGGGTTCGCAACTGCGATATCCAAGGTGATGGGTTTATGATCGGACATTGGATGTGTCCATACCTTTGTTGTGAGGACTCTGTCCCAGATCTCAGATCGGACGAACCAATAGTCGAGTCTTTTTTGGACAAAGGATCCTGAAGCTGCGCTCCAAGTGAAGGATTGACTGGTGGGATTCAGTTGTTTGTAGACATCCAACAGCTCATGTTCTCTGAGGAATTGCTTAAGTGCTCGTGCATCTGCATTGCTACCGTTAGAGTTGGAAGAATCAACTGTGGGGTCGATTGCTATGTTCCAATCTCCTCCGATGACAAGCTTTGGGGAATCTGGAATTATATGGTCTATAGCTTCCATGAATAGTGATCTTTCTCTGTGATCTGAGGACATGTACATTGAAAAGAATGTTCATTCTTCTTGTTCAATCAACATCTTTGCCCAGTTCCATCTGCCGAAAGAGTCAGCCCAATGATCAATAACAATGCATTTCAGGTCCTTATGGATTAAGATAGTTGTTCCTCCCTTGGTTCCTTCAGCAGGGGACCACCACTGGGGACCAGTCCACCAACCAGCAAGGTTTTCAATTTTTTTTTGGTTCAGCTTAGTCTCCTGTAGTAGAATAACCTGTGCTTTCTTTTGATGGATCCATGTTTTTAGCCGGTCCTTCTTCCTTTGACCTTTCCCATCACCCACCCCCCGGACGTTCCACGAGTCAACTCTGATTTTATTACTCATTTGCTGTTGTCTGTGATCCCCTTGGTTGGATGGGGGTAGGTGAGGACCAGGGAGCTCTGATTAGTTCTTTGAAGTGCTTGGATGCAAAATTTCGAGCTCCTGCTAATCTCTTGTGGAGGATTCCGAGGCAGGACCATCGAACCTCGTCTATTAAGGGGATCAATTTTAGATCCCCTCTACTTGGTGATCTCAACCATTGGGAAGAGACCCAGTGGAGAGCAGCATCTGCCACTCGCAGCTCTCTGGCTGACTCAAGCTTCACACCAAGAAAAGCAAAATACAGTAAGTATGTTTGTCCAGATTTTCCAGTGATCGGGTCACTTCTATCCATGGCATATCCAGGAATCAGGCGTACTTCGTACCTACCCTTCAGAAAGTCTTGGGTGAGGGATAGGATCCCTGCCAGATCTGGTATACCATTAACCTTCCATGTGGGGAGCAGGAATGGTTCCTGTGGCTGGGAAATGAGCAGCCATTGGGGTCTGCTGTATTATCTCGGAAGATGATTGGGCAAACTACACTCTGAACTGTGCCCCCTTGTTGTATGTGTGAAGTTGTGATTGTTGCTGAGGCTCTACCTCTTCCTTTCCCTGTTTGTGATTGTGTAGCTTGGTTCGGGGCACCCAAACCAGCTTGTAGTGAAATTTCCTCTTGTATCGATGTGGATTCAAAATTGTGGACCAGCTGAGAAACCATTCTCTGGGGGCCCATCCCTTGGTGGTCTAGATGGTGTGGTGAGGAGTTGGGTGAAGTGCAGGGGCTTTTAGCCGGGGAGACGCTTTCAGTGAAGTCCTCAAGCTGTTCCTCATTACCGTGACCTCTTTTGGGGGGTGTAATGAAAAGATCAGTGGACTGAGGGGTTCTGCCCATCGTCGATTGCCCTTGGGTAGTCGTGGTAGTGGTTGTTCGTTTGTGGCCTGATGTCGTGCCTCTAGCCCTTCCTATCTGTGGGGCTGAGGTAGAACTCTAATTACCACCTCTCAAGTTCTGAGATGTACGTGGTATAATTACTGGGTGAGAGTCAGACACATTCTGCTGGTGGAACAGACCAAGATTGAAATTAGGTGCAGGTGAGCCTGTGACAGTCGAAGAGGAGGGCATCCCTGTTGGTTGTTGCTGATGATGGGAGGGCGGTGGAGGAACTGGGTCGTTCTTCCCTCCCTCCCTATCCACGGTCTCTGTCTGTACTTCCATCAAAATGTCATTTTGAAAAGGATCCCTCAGGTTTCTGGCCTCCACCCGTCTCTCCCCATCTGGATTGGGAGGGGGGTTGGGCGATCTTCCTAAGGGATGTTTCTGATGCTCATCGGGCTGTCGAGCGTCATGGTCCTTGTCCTGTTGAGATTTGTCAGAGTAATTTGGTGCGTTCTGTTATTTTTCCTTCCCAGTAACTTTCTTGTTTCTGTCGTCCTTTTTGACATTGCCATTAGGGTTCCTTTCGCAGTCCCTTGACTCATGCCCAACATACCACTTGCAAAATTTACAGTAGGGAGTGTTACTGTCGACTAGATCTGCCGTGAGGGGTTCCGTGCCAAATCGAAGGTGAATCTGTGAGGAAAAATTCATTTCAGAACCTGCCTGTAATCCGAACTTGAAATTGACAAGGTGGGGATAATCCTTATAGTTGATGGGATCAAAATCCTTGACCACCTTGCCAATTGCCTGATCTATTAGGGATCGGATACAGGAAAAGGCTCCCAGAGGTACCCGCACCGCCATGACCCAGTAGTTGTCTTTCTTGTCCTTTTCCCTAATCTGTTCCCATTCCTCTTTCGGCAGCCATGCCCGAACAAAAACCTTATACCATTTCTCCTTCAATTTGAATTTTTCCATTTCCTTCTCAAGCATAAGGTTTCTGATTTCCTGACTTTTGGCAACATATGATACCATGTGTTTCCCTTCCACATGTGTGGTTCCTCTTCCTTGAGCAAGCATCTGTGGGGAAAGTTTGGTTCCTTCTATGTTTCGAATGAAAAGTAATTTTTCAGTTGTGCTTAGATTCTTTGCCGCTCCGTTAAAGGAAAACACTATCGTGTGTTCCTTTAACCATTGGTTCTGAATCCGTTTGAATTCTGTGGAGGGAACACCATGAATCACTCCATCGATTCTGGTCACTTTGATGTACTTGTTGATGTCAGGGATGTTTCCTTGGGAATAGCATGCCTGAAGGAGCGACCTAAGACGAGTTTCTTCCTGTTCATCTATAGGTTCGCTCCATTCCTCTGTTATACTCTCTCTAGATTCATCGTCCTGATCCATCATGCCAAGCAATGACCAGCGTGAAAAGTCTCGTGAATTGGTAGATCCCAAGAACGCTAGCGTATCAGATTGATTTTAAGATTCTGTCCTATTGTGGACGAAGCAAAATATACCCTGGTTTCAGGTCGTTATGGCCAGGTATTGTGTCCGGAGGAAGCAGTGTCAGATCGCAATTGTTGGAAGAGGATTAAGGGAAAAGAAAAGGTCGGGAAGGATGTAGGGAGGGGTGGTTAATGAAGGCTTAGACTGTTTCTTAGCACTTCCAAGTTTAGGGGCATTCTGTAATTTAATCCTGTGGAGAAGAGTGACTGATTCCTGAGAGTGGTGTAGAGAGTATGAGAGGAAGACAGAGTGTTCGTGGTATATGATGAGGCAATAAGGGGGGGTTGGGGATCAAGGTGTGCCGGTGCAATTTAGAGCGGGCCGATTGTTCCGCTCTTATTGGAGGGTGAACAGTTGAGAATGGGAGGAATACCGCCTTGAAGGTATAATAGTATTAACAAGGGTGTGCAGCGGGAGAGTGTCTGGGATAGGTGTACGAAGTGGGCGAGTAGAGAAGCTACAGGGTTATAGAGGGGACAGTGTCAACTTAATAGCGCAAAAGGGGGTGTATAACTCTATCGTGTTATTCACCAGAAATTGTCATGGGAAGGTGTATCTAGCACATGGGACAGGAGATGCGGAGCGAGACAAATTTCGTAATTATTTCGTCTCTCTTCATCATGTCAGCCCTAAAAAAAAAAAAAAAAAAACGAGCCTCTGTGATTCACGAGGGATCCGTATAACAGCTAATCGAGGACAATGCTGTTAGGTATCGGAGCCTAAGAAGAGAGTGATTCCTTTCCGATTCTTCCTTTATTTGGAAGACCTAAGACTCGTGCTTGGCATGAATAGTGACAGGTGCTACTAAATAAGGAAAAAAACATTTTTCCATACCGAARGACATTCGAGGGCGGGCGTCTCTTAAGAATCATTGTTAGTCTAAGGATAGTTAAAAAACAAACGACTAGAGGCGAATTCTTTCGCATCAAATATAGGCGCGTAGGGAAGGACAGACAAGGGTGTAGGGAAGAAACGTCCAGACCTTCGAAAATAAGCCTTATTTGTGGTGGGGCCGACAAGAGGAATGATGCGGTACGGGTAGTGATAATAGAGAGGGAATAAATTCACTTACCTGGGGATAACGATGTGAGAGAAGAAGGAACTGCAGTGAAGCCAGAGCTTTACCTGCGGTAAGCTGGAGACAAAACGCCCCCAAGGCGCCCTGTCGTCGTTTTGGCTGAATATGACTGTGTTCGTAGACCTGAGATCTGAGAGGGAGGACGTTGGCCCGACTCCTACGTGCCCCCTGTCTAGGCTGGAGACCACCTGGAAGCCCTACTCTGGGCTAGAGCACTTCCCGTCTACCATAGCCGTCAGGGAAGCCCCGACAATGGCGGACTTGGTTAGGGCCGTAACCTAGCACGTTACCTCTTGCTTCTGCAGGCGCACTCGAAGCGCCGCTCGAGCGGTACCGGTCGGCTCCCTCCCACGTCGCTATGACTACTTTTCTCCCGCCATCTCTCTCTCTCTCTCTCTCTCTCTCTCTCTCTCTCTCTCTCTCCCCTTGTCTCTTTCTCACGCCCGCGCGCGCGCTCTCTCTCTCTTGCTGTCACACTCTCGCGCTCTTATGTTTTGCCCAGCTCCCCCCGGCGACTTAGGATGTGCCAGCGTCTCGCAAATAGAACGCACGGTCATTTGTAGCTATTTGCACTGTGTTTGGGGGAAGTTCGAGTTCAGATACAGCGATAATGATCGTACGTTCTATTCGGGGAAAGAAGGGTGACCAGCAACACCACGCACGGGGTAGACAACCCTCCATGTTTTTTTTTTTTTTTTTTTTTTTTTGGTGGGGGGAGGAGGGGAGGGGAGAGGAGCGGGGGGTGGTGTGGTAGATGAACCCTCCAGACGGTGGCTAAAGTTCTCTGTTCGATGAACCCTCCAGTGTTTGGTGGGGGGAGGACCCTCTATTAAAAGGCATGGGCACGGTTCAGTGCCTGGCAGAGCCGAAGAGGGGAAGATACGTGGTGGAGCTGGAAGACAGAAGTAAAATAGTCCATCACCTAACCTTCCTGCATTTAATTTCGATGGAAGGATCAAAGGAGCAGTGGGATCAATCCAAAATCCACTGGTTTTCATTGGCTGCCTTGATACCTTCTGAATCCACGAGCCTGTCAAACATACACCTGGGTGCACACCTCTCTGCGATACATATCGTAAATTGGATGGAGGAGTCGGTTGCCGAGGTTTTTTTTTAATTTGAAAATTTCCTAAGTCAATTCGGCCCCCAAAAATCTCCTCTGAGCCTAGTAGACAAATTGGAAGAGGAAAAGGAAGGAGAAGGGGTGATTGCAGGTAACATCCGCATCCAAGTTCAAGGCGGCAGCGACCAAAGCAATGGTCCTGCCCAATAAGTTTCGTTTAGCATGCTGGAATGTGAGAGGGATTGGGGATTCTGCGAAGAGAATGAGATTAGCAGGGTGGATTCATTCGCAAAACTCGCACTTTACATGCATCCAGGAAACGAAGCTAAATGTGGATAAAATACAGGAATTTTCGACATGGTGGAAAGGACCCCAATTTTGGGCCCCGGCAGAAGGCTCTCAGGGGGGGGTAGCAATCCTAGTTAATAAAGATCTGGAGGTTGACATCATTGATTTCTTTGCTGATCCTAGGGGTAGATGCGTATGGGTAAAAGTGGCAGTGGGAGATGAGGATTGGGCTATTATGTCAGTATACGCCCCGGTGAGCTACAAGGAAAGGAAATTTTTTTTTGCCTCTCTACCTTCTTGGATTCCAGACGTGGAAAACCTGGTGATGGCCGGGGATTGGAATACGATATTTAATCCAGGATTGGATTTTCCTAACCCCGTCGCTTTAAGACAGGACTCGCTGCTGCTGGCCTCGTTAGCAGATTCTCAGAATTTGGTCGATGTCTTTAGGATTTTAAACCTTGAGGAGAACGGGTTTACTTGACATGGCCCGCGCCCGTCGAAGACAGCCCAAAGCCCGAGAAGAAGATTGGATTTTTTCTTAGCCAGGGGCGTAATATGGGACAGATGCATGCTGTGTGAGGTAGAAGTGGACTCAATGTCAGACCATTATCCGGTGATCATGGACGTTTTGGCAAAGGAACAGCTGGAAAACTGCCGCCCACCTTTCAAATTAAATGTAAATTTGCTTAAAATAAAATGCATCCCAGACTGGATAGGCAATCAAATGAAGGCCTGGATGGGGGCTCAAGAACTTTTCGATAATGAAAGGTCTTGGGCAGAAGTCGGCCTGGGTAWCATTACCGCAACTTTGAGCACCTTCTCCCGGATATGCGYCGCTAACYGCTCATGGAAGGAGCGTTCCCTAYGGRACTCAATAGTGGAAGCGGAGCAAAAGATGRGAGGAGATCCCTTCTYAGACTATTATTGGTCGGAGAAGAGAAAATCCTTGCTGGTGGAGCTAGAAGGAATAAAGTCAAGTAAACAGGAGCAATGGCTTCAATGGTTAAAACTCAGGGGGTTGGTGGGGTATGATAGGATGACTAAGATCACATTTAGATCAATCATACTCAAACAAGCAAAACCGATGCTTCGTGAGTTGGTTCACCCTTTCCTTTTAAATACTCCAACAGCAAAGGACTCAAAGGAAATGTGTAAGTACGCTTCAGCCTATTTCCAAGACATCGTATCTTCAAGGCGGATATGGGACACAGTAGATACAGATCTTTCTGTTTCCAATAGTTTTTGGGAYCAAGTACATACAAAGTTAAATCCACAAGAGAAAGATCTATTAGATGCCCCYTTCTYCTCCMARGAGCTRTTTTTGGCAGCCAAGCAAATGGCCAAAGGAAAATGTCCAGGTATTGATGGGCTCCCCCTAGAGCTGTACCTGRCTTCATGGGACTCCTTCGRCCCTTTTTTAACCCAGATCTTCAACCATGCGCTGTTGTCTGGTTCCCTACCTAAAACATGGCTTACAAGTATCATGTCTCTCCTGTATAAAAAGGGGGACAAGAGGGAGGTTAGGAACTATAGACCCATCTCTGTGTTAAACKTAGYATATAAGATCCTGGCTAAARCCTTGGCTATTAGGTTGGCCACGTTTCTCCCATCCTTRGTAGGTAWGGAACAAGGGGCTTTTGTAAAGGGCARGTCAATTTTTGATAATATTATGGCCACAASTCAAGCCTYGGAGATAATGGGAAGGGAAGAGAGAAATGTGGCTATCCTTCTCCTGGATATGGAGAAGGCGTACGATAAGGTGGGGTGGGCATTCGTGTTTACAACACTGGGGAAGATGGGGTTTGGCCAAGGGTTTTGTAAGTGGACTAAGGCAATGTACTCAGAAGCTTCGTCGGTTGTGATGGTGAATCGGAGGATTTCCTCTGACTTTCCTTTGACCAGGTCTTTGCGCCAAGGGTGCCCCCTGACCCCTTTATTGTTTGTAGTTCAGTTAGAAGTTCTGCTTCTTAACATTAGAATAAAGGACCAAATAGAAGGTCTCCACATCCCCCCTAAAGTCCATTGGAAAGGGGGGGCATTAGCAGACGACCTTACATTGGCATRCGGTAATACACAAGGGRCACTAWATGCCTTGAGAGAAACCCYTGACGAGTACTGTGAGCTGTCGGAAGCATCGATCAACTGGGACAAATCAGTATATTTTTTGCCTCCACAGTATGATCTTTGTGTTAACTGGGGTTTGCGTCAGGTTCCAGCGAATACATCGGAGCGGTTCCTGGGAGTACAGGTCTCATTAGCGGATTGCTCCAGCACACAGGATTCGTTACTGATAGATAAAGTAGTCGCCCGTATTGCAGGGTGGGTTCGCAACCACCAGCTCTCTCTGTTTGGAAGAGCGATCGTGTTATCCTCAACAACTTTCTCAGTCATATGGTTCCCAATGACTGTGCACTTGATAAGTGAGGATGCCTATCAGACAATTAAAAGAGCGGCAGACAGATATGTATGGAAGCTCCAGGCACTTGAGGAACAGGGATATATAACGAAGGCGGCTTGGGAGACCATTGCCTGCTCAAGAGATGAAGGAGGGTTAGGTATTCTAGACCCTCTGTTCCAAAACATGGCATTGCTGGCAAAATGGCCAATTTTGGCCATGTTTGGTTCTGAAGATTTGTATTAGCAGAGTACATTCTCCAGCAAGAATGAAATCTTAGAGAAGGGCAGCATGTGTGGCTATGTTTCCTGATCAAGTCTTACTGTAACAGAAAGCCAAAGGCTAGGCTCTGGGGTAATATTATCCAGGCGTGGAAAAAGGTAATGCCATCGCAGATAGGTGAACCCGGATCCAAAGAGGAAATCCTAAATCAGATATTATGGGAGAATGAGTTAATCAAATATCAAGGGTCCGAGTTATCAGCAGACGGTTCCTCAGGGTCTTTTGGGAGAACATGGACAGAACACGACATCATACAACTGAAGGACGTCTGGGACGTACAGACAGACGACTGGAAGCCGGTGGCAGGTATTCGAGCAAAACTCCCGAGAGTTCATAGAGTGGTACAAAGTTATCAGATACTGAAGGACCCGGTCCCATGACACTGGATTTCTGCGATAAAGAAAAACAAGGAGTTCAACCCAGGCTCGTGGCTAAAGGACCCCTTGATACTAGACCGGTACTTGAAAGTGGAAGGCCCTGAGCTGCCAGCAGAAACTAAGGTTTCGAGATGGAGACGGAACGGGGGAGTCAATTCGAAGAACCTGCATTTTGAGGAAGAAATAGTGATTGATACCACCTGCTGACTGGACGAGATTCGTGTGTGGGGAAAGCAGGGCCCCAGGAGGACTGAATTCAGTCTGATCTCTCAGGATACAGAGAATCTCTCTGCGGAGCCCGCGGGATATGGGTGGAAGGAGAGTACCCCCCCCAACCAGAGAATCCCAATAGTCAATTACAAACCTAAAATAGGGGTTCGGGTTCAAAAGTAGAGAGTGGTTAAGTCACCAATTGTGACAGCAGAGAGAAGGCTTGCACAAATTCAGAATCAAGAGGTTCAAAGAGAAGATCTATTTAAGCTGTGGAAGGCCCTAGAAAAGATCCCTTCACAGAAACAAGCCTCTCTACAGTGGCTGCAATCCCTGCATATAACCGCAACGTCTAACTGGCTGAACTCAAAAGGCATGGATATTCCAACGACCTGTGCCAGATGTGAGTGGGGGTGGGAGAATGCATCTCACCTGTGGCTTCACTGTCCACATTCGAAGGCAATTTGGGAATGGTGGAAGGAGAAATGGAGGAGTTTCTTAGACCTTGTGGAGGACTGGGGAGAGGAATTTATTCTGCATGCCAAACTACAGAAGAATGTAAACTTCACAAGCGGGGTGGGGTATGTGTTATTGATATGCTGGGGCATAATATTTGAAGCGATTTGGTCCGCTCGAAATGCCAAAGTATTTCGTGGGGAAATGAATGCCCTACAACATTCAACTAATCAGATTAAACAAGCCATTAGACTAGTGATTCGTGCTGACTGGAGAAAAAAGGTTTCTTGTGGTTTTCCAAGACATGGGCTGGAAGAGCCACGTTCTCTACTATCTCGTCAGAAGGGTCTCTGTCCTATACTCAGTGGCTGCTACAGGACTAGGAGGACCCAGAGAAATGGAGGCCCCGAAGAGGGTGCCGGATATGGTTTCTATTGGCCGTTTTAGGCCTCTATGGGAATGATAAATTTTGGAGGATATGAGCATCAGCTTTCGAGAGCTCATAAAACTCAAAAAAAAAAAAAAAAAAAAAAAAAAAAAAAAAAAAAAAAAAGTTCTCTGTTCTTCGTAATGACCATTGGGTGACCATTGGGCGGTGCCCTGTAGTAGGGGGGGGCTGAGTAGGACGCAACGGCAGGGCATGTAGATGCTGATCCTTTTCCACGAGAGGCCTACCCTACCAGGCACTATAGCTGTGTGAGAGCTATGGAGACAGTGCCCTGGTGTAGCCTTAGCCCTTGAGTGGGTAGATAGTGCCCTGGCCTAGCCTAGCCCTTGAGTGGGTAGGGAGTGCCTCGCACTCTTGCTCCAAGGCATCCTGGCAGCTCCGCGGCTGACCTCCATACCAACCTTCATACCTAACAGGATCTCGACACCAGAGGAGCCGTTCTCCCCTCAAGCCTTTTGCTTGAAAGGGGGGGCTCCTTTCTCACCATCCAAAGGTCGTGCCCTGGACTTTCATGATTCTCCATCTCGAATGCCTCCGTCAATAGGAGAAGCTTGGAAGATGGAGCGGCGCATCTGGATGCAGTGGGAGAGCGTGCCGCTGCGGTGGCAGCCCTTCGGCATGCCCAAGGGCTTCAGTTCTACACATCTTGTTCGCATCTAGGCATAGTTTAGGTTAGCTTCGGTAGTTCAGCAGGTCATTCTTTCGCACATCGAGTCGAGTGATTGCCTCAATGCAGAGGTACTCCATTGAAACTACCTGTCTGTCTCTCGTTCATCCTATGTGCATTTACTTCATGTTCCCTTTGTGATCCCTTCCTTTTCTCAGCTAATTCTATTCCTTCTCTGGGCTTAATTTCGATCTCGACTCTTTTGCTCGTATTTTGGGGTAGGATTGTTCCCGTTTTTTTTTTTTATTATTATTAGTATTATTATTTTTTTTTAAAGGACATAAGACATGAGTGACATACAACAAATTGAAAGCAAAAAATCCAAACCGAAACCACCGACTAGCAAACTTCCCACGCAACAATTGGAAAAAAAACAGAGTCCCCGTGATCAGTCCTCGGATTTTTCCCTTGCTATAAGTCATTGTTGTCTAAAACTTTAGCTCTCACTGAACCTGGTTGTATCTGTGGCCATATTCAGTTAAAAAGTTGAGAACATACTCTCCGTTTTTTAGCCGTTTCCTAGGCTAGTCTGTCGTATTTTAGTCTTCTGCATTTCTTTCATCTCTTAGTTGTCTCTTGATTCCTTTGAGAAGTAAAATTCTTACTGTCTCTGTTCTGGCGTGGGGGTTGCTCTTAGTGTGTCGTTGTTAGAAACACGTATTGCTGAAGGATCTTAGAATTGAGAGACAGGGATATCATAATGTTTATCCGCGATGTATGGGAGTAATTTGTGATTTCTTCTCCTGGTCTGTTTTAGGTATTTTTTGCCTTGGGGTAACTGCTACGGCGCAGTCACGAAAGCAGTTTGTAATTGCATTTGAAACTGCGTTTTAGCAGTTTAGTCAGGGCCCGAGTTTCAATTGCAGTTGAAACTCGGGCTGCCTTTAGGTAGCATTTCAATCAGGCCCTCGTCCATCCACAAACAGCAGATTAAAAAAAAAAAAAAAAAAAAAGGCAAAAAAGCATCCCTTATGCTGCAATTGCGGTCCGATACAGGATGCTACAGTACTTGTCTGGAACTGAGTGAAACGAGGCAGTGGCAGTTAGCTGCCTCGCGTGGAATCCGCCCTGCCTGGCTGGCAGGGCGCTAGAATGGACCTAACAACAAAAGGAAAACAAAGAAAACGACATGTCTCACAGTCCTCACATACTGGCCAGATACATTCCTCAAAGCACTGGTGTAACTTCTTTTTTTTTTTTTTTTTTTTTTTATCGGGAACCTGGCCCGGTGTCCCTTATATTACAAAGCCAGGAAACCGGCCTGGCATCCCTTACAAGAGTCCGTCAGTCCAATTTCAAGACGAGACATGACCGGTCAAGCCCAAAAACTAGACTGTGGTCATCATGATGTTATGCTCAAACAGCAGGAAAAGGAAAACCAGAAAATAGAAAAAGACCAGCATTAAGCTACAGGTATGATACAGTTGCAGTCCTAAGCTTAATCTGTCACCTACACGACAGAATGCCAAAGGAAAACAAGAGATTTGAAGCAAGCCTATGTGTCACCGGTAGTGTCTGCCCACAGTTAACTTCCACCTAGTACCTGGATTCATAGTTCCTCTTTTCTTTTCTTTTTTCTCTCTCTTTTTCTTTGCTTTTCTTTTTTTTTTCTCTTTTTCTTTCCTTTTCCTTCTTTGACCCCCATCCCTGCACTGTTTTGGAAACTGGTTGGTTTTCAACAGAATGGTAAACGCGAATTTCAGCGTTGGGTTGGTGTTAGACCCAACAAGCCATGCAACTTGGTACAGTTGGAGAGCCCTATTCACCCTCCTCTTTCTGCTAACTTGGCCCACGTTCGGGTCTGGGAAATTTGCGACGAAGAAGGTAGCAGGTACTGGGATTGTAACGTCTTCTTCGATTCTTTGCCCATGGTACGACGGCCATTGCAGATCTGAAGGTTGACCCCAAGATGTGGGGCTGGAATGGGCAAGGCCCTGGTGGGGAGGACGAAGTCTTACCACTCATCTGTTATACGACCAATCAGGGTTACAGTTCTTTAAGACCTCAACGTTCACCAACAGAGGTGGCTGTGAAAAGATGGAAGCAGGTGCTCAATGTCGATAACCAAAGGATGGAGAAAGCTCTCAGGCGTTGTTGGAAACAGCTGGCATCAGCACCAAAGTATCGACTGGCAGCGAACCTTTGGCTCTTGTCTCTATTAGTTACCCCCTCTGCGGTTAACTTAGTCCAAAGGGGGGGGGCATTGAGGTTGAGCTGACCTGTGGAAGATGCGGATGGGCCTTTTGAATCCACTGCTCACTTGTGGGTACCATCGCCCTGCATCTCGTCGAATATGGGAATGGTGGCGGGCTTTCTGGGAGGAAGTTTCTGATAAGAAGTTAATCTGGGACTGCGAATGGGTGCTTTCGGGTGGGGTTCCTGATGCGCTGGACCTTGACAAAGGCTGGGGATACATAGCTCAAGCAGCCCGATCAGTTGGCTGTGCTGTGATTTGGAAAGAAAGGAACATGCGAATTTTTGAGAACAGGGAAATGTCCAACAAGGAGATTCAAATGTTGTTTAAAACCTCACTCCGCCGCCTGATTCAGGCGGATTGGAGGAGGAAGAGTCCGGGTGGGCCGACAAGATGGTTTGGAAAAACCTGGGAATTGGGGGGTATGCTGGCAAAGTTGGAAGGTGCCACTGGGAAGTTAGTCATGGCGAAATGGTTTCGGGATAGATAGACGGAGAGTGAACCTGACTGCTCAGTTCTAGCTTCCGCAGGAGGAAGGCGGGGGTTGCAAGGAGGGAGCATTGGACACAACCTTCCCGGTCCGGGTTGGTCCGGTCTGCCGTATTAGGCATGAGTTGGTTCCTATTTAGGATATCACATCTTATCATTGTTAGGGTTTTGTGTTTAGATTTTGATAGATATACAACACATACATCACATACACTTCACACATATGTTACATACACCATATGTATCACAGCTTTGTTAGGGTTTCGTGGATCTGCATAGGGGTGCTGGGCACGATTTCCAGCACATACATTCACATCACGGTACAGGGATGTTGGACCTGATTTCCAGCAGATACATTCTCATCATAGTACACGGACGCTGGAGCCGTTTTACAGCAGGTGTAGCTCCCCACCAATAGATGGAGCCTTCGACGCCAGGGCCTACTTACCAGGGATGTTCTTATCACCTCGTTAAGTAGGTTTCCCGTATAACGAAGTTTCTTTAAAAAAAAA
>BFEA01000639.1:540081-554918 GCA_003427395.1 Chara braunii
ATGAGAAAAGCTACGATTTGATTCAGCTAATTTAGGAAGATCAGCTCTTTTTTTTCTAGCAAATCCTTGTTTTTTCGAAGCATCCTGTGTTTCAGCAGACAGGACCTCCGTTCTGGTCTTGAAATGGTGCCCAAATGCGAGTGAACGGCAAGTTAGTCTGGGTGGACAAACCAGGCTGGCCATGGTGTCTTTTGTGGAATGGGACAAAGCCCAGATGGACTGTGGACTGTTGGAGTGTCTTAAATTTCTAGAGGAGCTCTTTCTTTTTCTAGTGGAAAGGGAGGGCGGCGGCCAACTTTTGTTATGTTTTTTTTTCTAGAGTCTGACAACACTCGATGAACTCTAGAGTGTTTTTGGACAGTCAAGTGTACTGGAGGAAGGAGAGGGAGTTGAAGACAAGCAGATCAATCACCATTTTCTGCACCTGTCCTCAGACACATCCAGATTCAGACCCTAAACCCAATACTTTCTCTAGTGTGATGGTGATCATGGTGCCCCAGAAGATAATTGGACATTTCTCGGTGCTAACCTTACATCCTTGCAATTGTGGACAATTAAAAACAGAAATCCACAAAAACATTCCTTAACCAAGTAAGGAGCTCAGCTCGCAAAAGGGAAAAAAAAGGGGGGGAAAAACAAGCAAAAGGGAAAAAAAAAAAAAAAAAAAAAAGAGCAAAACGAAAAAAAAGAAAAAGGAGAGAAAAAAAAAGGGGCAACTTCAGTAGAGTCACAAAAACGAGTTATAATTGGAGTATCCGGCAAGATACAGTTTGCAATTGCACTTCGGGCACCCTAGTACCTGGCCAGAATGCTGGGTAGTATACATTGCCCGAACTGCAATTTGAAACTGTATCTTGTCCCATAGTGTAATTAGAACTCATTTTTGTGACTCCAGCCTAGTTTCCCCAAAAACGAAAGAAGGTAAAAAAGATGCGGAGTACCAAGTTTTCCCCTATACTTGAATGAGGGCACACTCACACTACCACGTATTTTCGCAAAATCGCAAATTTTATGTAGTTTTTTGGATCACGAGAGGCACGTATTTTGCGTGTTCACACAAAAGGGCACGTAAATGTCAGCGGCCTGGACAGCCGCGGGCTTACGCAAAATCGTATTTCTTTTGCCTCTACTGCTTTCTGGAAGCCAAAAAAAAAACAAAAAAAAACAGTGCATTGTGCTGTCTGACTGCAGACGAAGTATTTTCGCATCTCAAGGCCAGGTCTCCACCCTGTCCTTTCTGCTTCGGGCAACAAATGGGTGTCACTGAGCAGTGTGACCCGCAGGTGCCATATAACCGCAAATTCACATACGTGCAAAAGTACGTGCTAGTGTGAGTATGCCCTGACATTGTGTTCCCGTTCCACTGTCCTACAAAGGGCATACTCTCACACCAGGCAGGCCTTCAAAATCGCAAAATCGCAAAATCCCAAAATGAGCGGCCAGATCTAGTCCTTCCTTTACACGGACTCGATCTGGCCTCTCATTTTGTGATTTTCAATTTGGGAGTTTGAGCGCCTAGTACTATGAGCATGCGCAAAGTCTGGGAACTTCCTCCAGCTTCCTAGGGCAAGTACAGGATTTTTTATTTTTTTTATTTTTTTTATTTTTTTAAGGCCCTTGTGCAAGACCTCTATCCTGGGGCAAGTTCAGGATTAGATTTCTTTTTCTCTAATCCTGTATCCGCCCACGTACCGAATTCTCAATTTCCGACCGTAGATTACCAAGAGATCAACTTCATCCAAGAATGTCCAGATTCAACATACCATGGCATAAATGTGAGGGACGCCGGACCCGGCAAGAATGGGATGGTATTCTTTTTTCTTTTTTTTTTAAGGAAAAAAAAAAAAGTCCAGATTCGGTATATGCAAGGATTACTGTCTTCTTAAGAAAAGAAAAGAATGTCCAAATAAAGGAATTCAAATGCTTCTACTGCAGGAGACCAAGTTGGATGACGAAGCCATATCTGAACAAATGGGTTGGTGGTCTGGCCTCCAATATTGGGCCCCGGCGCAGGGTACTCGTGGGGGAGTAGCCATATTGTTGGCCAGAACCTTCCCCTTTCAAGTAACAGACTACTATTGGGATCATATGGGGCGCTGGGTGTGGGTCCGTTTTCAAAACGGCGACGAACAGTGGGCGATTTTCAACATATACGCTCCCTCTTATCAGCCTCTCAGAATAGACCTCTTCAAGACTTTGTCGTCACTCCTCCCGAATGTTGATAAGCTCATCATAGGAGGGGACTGGAATACTGTGCAACTTCCAGGGGTGGATTCTATTCGGATAACCCCGCTGTCTTCTGACGCAGCCCACTTGGCAACTTTTGTGCAGACCCACGGATACACTGATGCCTACAGATTGCTTCACCCATATGATCGCTCGTACACTTGGTTTGCGACAGGTGGACAGCAGCAACAATATCTTCCAAGAAGTAGAATAGATCTATTTTTTGTGCCGGATGAGCTGATACCGCAGGTGAGTGACTGTACAGTACTACCACAGATAGGATCCGATCATCTCCCGTTTTTTTTGGAACTCTCCCGCAATCTCACTGTGCGAGTGTTCTACGATAGGATTTCTTTGCCAGAATGGGCAGTGCTTTCACCAGACTTTGTAAATTTTATGTCTGAATATTGGTCGAAGTGGGCTTCGTCCAGATATCTGTTTCAGAGTACGGCTGCCTGGTTGGTCGGGGGCCTCAGGACGGTGTTGGCAAGAGGTAAAATGCTCCAAAAGATGTTGACAGCCCTCAGACGGTCAGAGCTGACTGCGATACACGCGGAGATGGCCGACATTATAGCTAGAGCCTCTACGGAGCCAGTGAATGAACAAGATTTGATGAGAGCCTTGGATGAGCTCAGACAACGAGTGACATTAGTGACATTACCGGCGCTTAGAGAATCAGCAAATCGGGAAAAAATCTCATGGTTGATTAGAGGAGACAGAATGGACGCGGCCTTTTTTCGGGGCCGTACGCGGAAAAACTCTTCTTCCCTCATGCTCTCCATGCGTCATCCATGGGATGCTGATCAGTCAGTGGCAATGGACACGGCTGCCATTGTGCAAAACGTGGCCTTATTTTATGAACACCTGCTGGCGTCACAGGCACAACATACGGAACAACAGGTGCTGCACGACTTTGCGGACACAGTGTGGGCAGCGATTGGACCGAATTTGTCCCTGTCTCAGGTGCAGAAGCTGGATCGGCAGATAGAAATGGAAGAGGTACGACAGACATTAACATCCTTGTCGCCACATAAAGTCCCTGGTCAGGATGGCCTGCCCCTTCTGTTTTTTACGAAGCATCAGATGCGCTTGCTGCCAGAGCTCACTACGGTACTGCAGTCTATTTTCGACGGGGCGACTCCGCCGGTTGAAATGGTCACAGGAATGGTGTCATTTATCTACAAGAAAGGAGACAGAGCAGATGTCAGAAACTGGAGACCGATAACGTTGATGCCAGTCATGTATAAGCTTCTCTCTAAAATTCACGCTCACAGAATGCAACCGGTGCTACCTTCGCTGATACATGCATCCCAGACCGGTTTCCTAAAAGATAGGCAAATTTTGTTTAATATTATGACAGTTGAACAGATTATGGAACTGGTCTCTGCTGGCGAGTCTGACACAGCGATACTGCTGATCGACTTAGAAAAGGCATATGATAGAGTCGGGTGGGAATTCCTCCAAGCAGCAATGACATTTTTTGGTTTTGGGGAGCGATTTAGACACGCAGTGCGCGCATTGCATACAGGGGCCACCTCTAGACTAACGACTAATGGGAAGCTTTCAGCCCCCATTCATTTGGGCCGCTCAGTGCGACAGGGATGTCCAGTGACACCTATTTGTACCTCATTTATGTAGAAGTGATGCATGCAATGATCAGAGCCGACCCGCAAGTGCCAGGATTCCCGATGCCATCAGGCGACTCTATTAAAACAGAATCCTTTGCAGATGACTCAGTCGCATTCATACCGGTCCAAGACGAAGCATTCCAAGCACTGAAGATCACGATCTCCCTTTTCTGTCAAGTCTCACAGGCAAGGGTGAACTGGGAAAAATCATCTCTGCTGATCCCGCCACAAGCCCTGCCACCACAAAATTGGGGTCTACAAATAGTCACGCCAGCACAGCACGAGCGATTACTGGGCCATCGCGTTTCTTTCATGCCACAGTTGATGACAGAAGCATCGACTGCAGTAGACTGGGTGAAGAAAGCACTCGGCCCATGGGTGAGGCAGAAAGGAGTTAGTTTGTTCGGTCGGTCGTTGGTTTTGAACAACGCAGTGTTTTCGACAATCTGGTATCAAAGAGCGGTACACCAACTCGACGACCCGGCTCAGCGACTCATTAAAACTCTTGCTACCCACTACCTTTGGAAAGAGGACATTTCCACAACCGCTTTTCTGCCAAAGGTGGCTTGGGAAGTAGTGACACAACCAAAAAGAGCAGGAGGACTGACAATCTTGGATCGGGCCAGCCAAATCACGGCGTTGTTATCTAGATGGGTTCCTTGGGCCATCTTGCAAGGACCATTTGTGCCTTGGTGACAACTGGCGGAGTATACACTGTGCACATCCTGGGACTGGACTCATATGCGGTGTCTCTGGATAGCAATACAAAACCCGACTTACTTGAGAAAGCATCTGCCACAAGGAATTTGGGCGGGAATAGTGAAGGCATGGAATAGATGTAAGCCTTCGCTGTTACCCCCCCCCATGACGGCAGACAGAATTCTGACTCAACCGTTGTTTGATAACCCATCGATTCTCACTCACGCAGGGGTCCCCTTCCCTTGCTTAGGCAGAGGGGGCTTTTGGGGATTCTTGGATGGCTAGAGGACTGGGAACATTGCAAGATATTTGGGATGTTCACGAGAAGGACTGGAAACCGTTTAAAGCACTTGCACATACTTTGACTGGGTTGTGGCACCAGAGAGAACACCTCGCCCTTCTTCAGCAGGCGACACCGGAGCGCTGGACCCAGTGCCTCAGGAATGGCCTCGCTCCGTACCCAGGATGTTGGTACAAGAAAACAGACGGCCACAGTCCGATAAACTTGTGGAAAATCGAACATGTGCACGCCACACACATGGAAGCAACGACATGGGAAACACAACAAGCAATGCATTCTGTGGGCCCCCCGTTAGTGGAAGCTCAACAATCTCTGCCGCTCCTGCAGTTGTCAGACCTCACACCGGTCTGTGTATTGGATTATTCAGATTACGTGCGCCCTTTCGCCTTGGCAGTGCCTTCTTACCAGTTACCGCTGGACCCCAGAGACTGGGGATGGCCAACTGAGACAAGGCAGCACAAGACTGTTCCGCTGTATCAATACACGACGAAGCTTGGGTACAACTGCGATTTCGTTAAAACGTTCATTTTTTATTTTTTGCGCGAAATTGAAAGTCCATTTTTTTTCGATTTGTTTATGTATTTTATGCAGTGTTTTATGCGTATAGGGGGTAAAGGGGTAAGGGGTAAGGGGTAAGGGGTAATATGGGTAAGGGGTAAGGGGTACGAGGTCATATGAAGTAACACATGAATGATATTCAATCGGGCATATCGCGTTGTTGCTTTGTTAAATACATTCGGACATTTTCATGCGTGTCTATCCAGCAGAGCCAATGATCTCCTTACATTTGCAAAAAAATAAACAAATGTTTTGCTTTCATAATGTCGTCTATCAAATGTCATTTGTTGCACAAGTAACTCCTATTTCGGTGTGACAAGTACATCTAAAGCGATCCGTCCCCTTATATTGTGGATGTCGTCGAAAGAGAAGTTGAATAGCGGGAGAATCCTCTTGCCAACAGTGACGCATATGTTAGCATAAAGACACCGCATTTGTTAATGCCGCGCTGTCTAGGAATGGCTGGCACATTCCATATATGGTTGAAATCTTTTGTATCCACCACCTTTCCCTGTTCAACCGATCTTTCGAACAAGAATCTTGCGAAACCACCTGTCAGTTTCCTTGCAAATTCTTTGTCAGGAGTAAGCGAGTCGTAGTACTCCATTTTTTGGCGCCTTAGGTCAGCTATTACTAGTGTCCAATGGTTGGAATTCCGGACATGGAATGAAGCTATTATTAAGTCCACGTCACCCACATCGATATCTGTCATCCACTTCTGCACTGCGCTGTATTGGTATTGCATGTCGTCGTCGAACAATTTCGCGAAGAAGAAGGAACTAAAAATTGTTGTTATCGGGATGCGCCCTTTTCCTTCTACTACTGTTCCGTCTTGTCCACTATCACACTCGCGATGGCTTATGCGACACATGTTGTCAAGCCTTACGAGGTTCAAATAAAAGTTAATTGTTTCGTTGTTTAACCAATTGCCTTGATACAGTATCAAGCTCAAATCATGCCCGGTTAGTGTTAGTTCTTCTTTTGTTGGCCCGTTGTACGTGGGTGTCCAGACCGTCCGATTCTCCGCTTGCACTGAATCTCGTAAATGTGGCACTGCAGCCGTCTCCTTCTCTGATAACTTATCCGTTGCTAAGTGGATCGTCCATCCCTGTTTGCATCTTCGTACTTCTTCTATGTTCCTCCTTTCTGCACATGACAATGCATTATGCCGCAGCGTAAGCTATCGTGATCGGGGCCTGCCATATTTGCATGCTCGAAACGGCGGAGAAAAATTCAATTGCTAAATCTTGGTAACAAGATACTATAGCGAGTTGACATGAACACCCCGACCTCCATCTTCCTCGTAATATGGCGCATAACACAACTACAATTCTTGCCCAATTTTCGTGTACTTTTTTAAAGCAAATAGATCAATGATACTTTTCGCGATCTGTGGTGGTTAACGGTAACCCTGCTTCCATCAGTTCTCTGATGTTCATGTTCAGTACTCTGGGCAGTATTTAGAATATAAGTTCACTATTCCAACCTTGCTGTTTCACATATTTTCGTGTTTTTTTTTTCTTCATTTTGTTACTATGATTTCCTGTTTTTAACTTCGTGGGGATTTAGGTTAAGATGACCATTCGAAACGCCCTAGAAGATGGCATAACAAGTTCTCTGAAATTAGAGGTGTTGTTGACACATGACAGGCAAAGTGCCCCATATAGTGTGTTTTCATATGCCTTTATTATAAAACCGTACCAAGCACGCACATACAATTTAATCCACACACACAACCTAACGCTGGTGACGAGTCGACCTCTGCCTACTCACACAGATGCATAAACACTCTCACACACACACACACACACACACACACACACACACACACACACACACACACACANCACACACACACACACACACACACACACACACACACACACACACACACACACACACACGCACACACACATACGTATCGAGATGGGAAACCCTCTATTATCGGCACTACAGTTTCGAGAATTGCAGTGTCACAATAACACTTCCATTAAGACAACAATATAACCCAAAACGCGTTTACACCCATTTCTGTCGAACATAGTTTTCTAACATAGTACCCAGCAGCAACCTATCAATTTAACAAGAAATGCGTAGACACCCCATGTGAGGACCGGTGAATATCGCATCATGATTTGTGGCGACACATCAATATAACCTGAAACGTGTAAACGCCCATGCCCGTCCAAGGCTTTCCTACGCATCAAACACWGTTTTCTTAATTACTGCTCTCATTGACCGTCTCGGTCGTTGCGCGTCCTCTTCGTCTTCACCTTCCACTCGTGGTGCAGCGTGGTCATCTTTCTGGTCGTTATCTTGGATCATATGCTCGCCCGTACTCTCTGATCTCATATCTATTACGGAAATGTGTTCGCGAGATCCCTCACCTTTCTTCGTCTCCTTTGTTGTTGCCGCCACCTGCTCTGGCGCCACCTTCACAGTCTGGCTTTCAACATCCTGGCCCGCATCGGTCTCCATCATTTCAGATAAGCCTTGCCTCGCCGCCACTGTCGCGACAAGAGACCCGAAAGATCCAATGATTGTTGCCCCATCGTCGACCCCACGCGTTGACGGCTCTGTCAATGTGCCCGACTCCATGTCGCCGCCGTCCTTGCGTATCATAGTGGAATCCCCCATTGCGCTTCTCTGTGTGCTTTGTTGAATACATGCTCGCAACTGTTCATTCTGTATGTGACCTGCGTTCACACGTGTGTCCGTTTCGCAGCCTGCATCCCCTCTGGCCATCCTGCGCGCGATGACGTCTTGAGTCTTCAGAGAGGTGATGCTATCGATTCCTTGCACTGCTGACGCTTGTTTGATTTTCCAATCGATGGAGCCGTACGACACACTTGATGCAAGGTCGTGGAACTTTGTGCTGAATTCTAGTTGTTTGTTCGCACGCAGTTGCTCAAACAAAGCTTTCGCCTTTGCCGCTACAGCCACCTCGGTTGCACCGACATTTTCTTGTGCAACCCGCCGAAAAAGTTGCGTCTCCGTCACGCTGTGCCATATCGCAGCGTCCTTTCTTTCCTTCGCGACCCACCTACGGTCTCTTGTCTTCACAGCCATTTGCCACTTGCCCGCAAACACGCACGGTTCGAACACGCCCTCATGCCAAAGAATATGATGACCCCAGTCCTCCTCCGATGACTCCTTGTACCTGTCTTGCAGCAAGTATGGCACTGAAGGGTCTTGAGCAAAGCCTTGAGGTAACGGTTTTCCTGGCACGAGCTTCGGCATGACTGCTGTCATATCCATGTCTTCATCTTCATCTGTGTCCATCGACGTGAGCGTTCGCTGCTCGGCCTGCGGTGCATGTGTCGATGATGGTCCAGCTGTCGGCGGGGTCATTTCACACCCATTCTCTCCTCCCCCTGTGTTGCCCCGTGAGTTAACAATTCCCTCACTCGCNTGTCGATGATGGTCCAGCTGTCGGCGGGGTCATTTCACACCCATTCTCTCCTCCCCCTGTGTTGCCCCGTGAGTTAACAATTCCCTCACTCGCACCCACCGGGTTTGTTGGTACACCATTCTTTTCTCCCCTTGCATTCATTCTATGTTCCACGTCTCCCTCACTAGCATGTGTCGCTCCCAAACTCGACCTCGCCTTCTCCGCTTCTGCGTTGGTGCTCCCTTGCGGTTCCTCGGCACGTGCTCCCTGCGCCAAACGTTGTGTCGCGTGTGACGGAACGTCCAGGTCAGAGTCTAAACGTGTCTTCGTCACAATCGATGTTGTTGAAGTTCCCCGCTTTACGTGCCAAGTCCGCATAGTCCCTGCATGACAGTGCTCTTTTCTTCATATTGAAATACAGATGCTCACAACGCGCTACGAACATGTGGAAAACACCCATGTGCGATCCGTGGTACTCGTTCATTTTTATCTCGAGTTCACTTTTCCTGATGACGTAGTCGTTATCAACCGCCGTCCGTGGAGCGTCACCGAACAAGTAAGCCCACACTTTCTCCCTCTTCCTGCCGAGCTTATAGTAAATGTCCCGGTCCTTGCGGTGCTCGACTTGGGGCTTTTCGAACCTGCATTTGTTCCTCGGATCCTTCACATAAAACTCCAAAAACTTGGAAAGGTATGTGAGCTCTTTTGTCGTGTCGTCACACCCAAACACGTGGTGTCCGGCGCGAGCGAGTTCCCAAATCAGTCCCGCATGCGCCCTGCCCAACAGCATCACGCCATCGTCCTCCCTGATGAACGAGCTGCACAGTTTTCGGAGACGTGCTGTCTCTCGTTCCATCCAAGAATAAACCGCGTCGGTGTCGCCCTCCACGCCGATACACTCCCCTGAGCACCTCACAAATTCACCCTCTTCAACGTTCAAATTTGTCAACTTGGCTCGCAATTTCGGCGCAACCGCTATATTGTCCAAATTGTCGTTCTCGGCGTGGAGGACAATAGCCATCATGTCACTGTACCGAATTGCAATATTGCTGTACTTGTTCAAGGTTGCCGAAGGTGTATAGTGTCTGTACCATGACCCTGTGAGCACCTCAACATCATCCCAGTTGTACATACTCTGCATCACCTGTTTCTGGTGTTTCATCGGCGCGAAAATGATCAAGGCCCAGTTTTCGCCACAACATGTCATGAGGAAAGCATACAGTTTGGAAGAGGTGTCATCATCCCACGGAACACATTTCGGTGATGTTGACATATCAAGAATGGTTGCCCATATTTTCATCCCCCTCGCCGTACCAACAACCTCCTCGTTGTCGGCGAGCACTCCCTTCGGTTCTATTTCAAATGGCAGGATCGTGGTAATCCTCTTCCCCACTTCCCAAAATATGTGACAAGCACTGGAGGATATCCGATTAACCTCCGCTCTCAGGTCGTCCAAGCAGTCGATTGCCTCGTAGATGAAACACTTGAGGTGGAACGGGGTTTCCTTGTGCATGCCTTGGGTTGCCTCTAGTCCCGCACCGTTTTCACCATTAATCTCATCAGGACCGCCCAAACGCCTCGGCACCTTCCTCGCCTTGTCGTCAGGGATGCGGTCGCGTTCCTCGGTTCATTTCTCATCCGTCAGGCCGTTTTTGCTGTACCTCTCCAAGATGGTCGTATAACCGATGAAAAAGTCAGCGCTTCACTCTTCTTTTGACCTCCCCTCTGCCTTGAACAATATGTAGTTGAACATACGGACCATATATCTTTCACGCCGAGTATATTTAACCAGGTCTGCCATGTTGCATCTACCACGAGGTACCGAACGTGATGTCACGATGACATCACCACGCATCATGTGGTGAAGCACCACTTGCTTCTCTCTCGCTGTCATATCGCCGAATAGCTTGAAGATTGTCGGCGTCAAGTCAGGTATAAACACCGTTGCGCCTTATGGCCCCTTCCTGACCTTGATGCAGTGGAACAGGACTTTTTTGCCGGAGTTGTCCTTGAGGAAGTATTGCCTAGGCAGCCTCCCTTCCACTTTCCCCGGCAGGTCGATGTATCTCACACCGTCGACTCGCGGCAATAGCCCCTTCTCGTACATGTCGAAGAATTTCTGTACTAGTGGCCATACTGTTTCGCCGCATTGCGCAAGATTCATGTATCCGCGCATCTTGTTCGTCCAGTCCTTGCAGTAGTCGTTCTCCAGGGACGAGTTCATGAGACCGGAATCAGGTGTCATTTTGCAGGAGGCGTTCATGAACTCTTCCCATTTCTTTTTCTATTTCATTCCCTCAACGTCATTCGGGGACAGGTCCCTGGCGGACGGATCCGGCCATTCCTCTTATCCCAAAATGTTCTAATTTGGCGCACAGATGACGAAAACGATATCGGGATCGAACGCTCCTCCCTCGTGTTGTCGAACGTCGAGACGTACGAATATCCTCTCTTTCTGTCATCGTCAAAGTAGATAACACGTATGTGAGAGTACGACCTCAAGCCATACACTTTCTCGGCCGGTGACTTGTCTTTAATGAGTCTGTTCATTGCCTCAGCCGTGTGCTGACCAGCAACAGCATACCAGTTGTATGTATGAGCCAGTTCGACGTCGAATTGGTCCGGTGTGATGCGTCTGCCTTGAGACCCGTCCGTGTTGGGCACAATGGGAGTCAGGATGAAAGTCATGAAATCCCACTTCCCATTGGTTTCCTTGGCCGCATGATGGATCGCATCATATATGGACTGCAAGAATGTTTCGACCAACGTTCTATGGTTGAAGAGGATGTCACCTTCAGGGATTGGCAAGATCTTCGTGACGTCCACTTCAATGTGTTCCCTTTTCTTCTTTGCAAACCCATCTTCATCGAACTCCAAGAAGAAGCACCGTGTTGTGTCGATGGCTTCATCACGGGTGTCCGCGGAAGGTTGTGTCTGTTCCGAGACATCTCTTGGAGGAACCCCTTCGGCATCCTCTCCAGAGTCACCCTCATCCACCATCTGCTTTCTTTTCGCTGGACGTTTCTCCGCTTTTGTCGCCCTTGTCGACGCGGACCCTTTTCGTTTCTTCAGGCTTTTAGCGACCGCCTCTTGAGAAGCTTTGAGCGCCTGTCGAGATGCAGCGACAGTGAGTTTCTTCGCAGCGCGCTTATCCGCCGCCGCCGTTGGACTTGTTGAAGATTGTCGCTTCCTTTTCTGGACACTGGCCTCCGACCGCTCTCCTGTTGCGTCGTCGACCCCCACATCAGCCGACCGCTCTTGCCGTCCATCGTCATCACCTACAGGATAGGCATGATCATTTTCTCCATCGCCCCCGTCGTCCTCCTCATAGTATTGTTGAGACTCCCGACCCTCGCAGTCGTGCATAGTTTCCTCACGATCCTCTCTCTCTCTCTCCCTCTCGTTGTTCTCCTCTTCGACGTCGTCCTCATCGACACCACATTCGTCATCGTCGATGGCATGATTACCCTGTGGATGTCGATCAACACATACCCTAGAATCGTCCTCCGTTTCCTCGTCCGATCCTTCACTTATCTCCCGCAGCGCCGCCTTCCTGGACGCACCACCTTCGTCCTTCTGGCAACTGGGAGAGGGACGAGTTGGCAGGGCCTTTCTTTTGTATGTGATGACAGGAGTGCCTTGGTCTTGCCGGCTGGATGGTTGAGACGGTCCAACACACTCCATCCGGTCGGACGAACCCACAGGAGGACCATGCTCATCCTCGCCTGGTGGACGACGCGGCTGACTCTGTTTGTTGCGGCGCCGGCCCCCACTCGTTGACGTCTGCTGCGTTGAAAAACTATGTGGCGTCCTCTGTCTCTCTATCCTTGCTACACCAGGAAGATCCTCGTCTGGCGTGTCAAAAGGCACGAATGTCGGGGACATACGATGGCCGGCCTCAACAGTGGGACTGCTTCCGGATCTTCTGTAGCCGTTCATTTTGGCGAGGAATTTAACGGGGCCAAGCATCGTCAACACACTCCCGTCTTCTTTCGGGGACACATCGAAGGCTTTCATGGTAATAGCCTTACCGCCATACCCCTTGAACAGATTGTAATCGAGGCTTACTTTACGGTCGGCCTTCGCATGGTCCACTCCTTGTTCGTCGAACACCGTCGTGAGAAAAAATCTCCTGAACTTCCGTCCGTGCCCGTCCACCCTCTCATCCTCGGATTTAATAATCCCTCCAACACAGAACCAGTTGTCACCCGAGGCGTTCTTCAGAAACACAGCGGCCCCACATCCCGCCTCGTGTAGCCCCCCCACCCAATCAAGGGCCCACTCCCTATCTCTATAAATTGTGCACGTGTTGTAGACTCTCTTTTCTGGGACAGCAGATGCTCCTCCTGATGGCAGGCACATTCCAAACGAAGGAACGGATCGCATTCAGATTTCAAACCTTCCACCATCGCCTCACGTGAGTCGTCGACGCATTCGAGCGTCGCATGGTATAATAGGGCGTTATGAAAACGCCCTACCCCGTCCGGTTCCGCGAAGCAAGGTCGAGGGGGCACGACGTTTCGAAAATGCCACACCCCGTCCGGTCATCGGAGACGAGAGGGAGCGGTGATAAAGCGATCTCGAAGCGCTGCACCCGTCGACCCTGTCCACCTACGGGGCCGGGCTACGGCGTTCTGGGAACGCCATGCGGCCCACCTCCCTATCCTCTCCGAGAACTGGAGGGGGCACGGCGTTTCGAGACCACCGTACCCCCGCTCCCACCCCCATCAAGAACTGGAGGGGGTACGACGTTTCCGAAATGCCGAACCCCCTGCACCCTGTTCACATACAGGGCGGAGGGGGCACGACGTTTCGAGAACGTCTTACCCCCGCTCCCACCCCCCACAGAGAAGCGGAAGGGGTACGGGGTTTTCGAAACGCCGCACCCCCTCGACCCTGCTCACATACAGGGGCGATGGGGTACGGCGTTTTGAAAACGCGGTTCCCCCTTCGGTTGCCGGGTGGGGGCGGGAATCGGGGTACGACGTTTCGAGAACGCCGCACCCCCGCTCCCACCCCCACCGAGAACCGGAGGGGGTACGGCGTTTTCGAAACGCCGTACCCCCTCCACCCTGTTCACGTTCAGGGCCGAGGGGGTACGGCGTTTTCAAAACGCCGCACCCCCATTGGTTGCCGGGAGGCGAAATGAGCGGGGGTACGGCATTTCGAGAACGCCGCACCCTCGTTCCCACCCCCACCGAGAACCGGAAGGGGGTACGGCGTTTTCGAAACGAAACGCCGTACCCCCTCGACCCTGTTCACGTATAGGGCCGAGGGGGCACGGCGTTTTCAAAACGCCGCACCCCCATCGGTTTCCGGGAGGCGAAAGGAGCGGGGGTACGGCGTTTCGAGAACGCCATACCCCCGCTCCCAACCCCCTCCGAAAACCGGAGGGGGTACAACGTTTTCAAAACGCCGTACCCCCTCGACCCTGTTCACATACAGGGCCGAGGGGGTAAGGCGTTTTGAAAACGCCGTACCCCCTTCGGTAGCCGGGAGGCGAAAGGAACGGGGGTACGGCGCTTCGAGAACGCCGTGGCCCCGCTCCCAACCCCCTCCGAAAACCGGAGGGGGTACGGCGTTTTGAAAACGCCGTACCCCCTTCGGTAGCCAGGACGCGAAAGGAGCGGGGGTATGGCGTTTCGAGAACGTCGTACCCCGCTCCCACCCACACCGCGAACCGGAGGTGGTACAGCATTTTCGAAACGCCGTACCCCCTCGACCCTGTTCCCATACAGGGCCGAGGGGGTACGGCGTTTTCAAAACGCCGTACCCCCTCCACCCTGTTCACATATAGGGCAGAGGGGGTACGGCGTTTTCAAAACGCCGTACCCCCTCGACCCTGTTCACATACAGGGCCGAGGGGGTACTGCGTTTCGAGAACGCCGTATTATCCCCCCCCCCCCCTCTCCCCCCCCCTTTTCACGGTTTCGCCATAAGTGAACCAGCGTTGCCCACCCCACCTCATGGTTTCGCCATGCGTGGAGCAGCTTTCCCCACCCTGTTCCATCAGTCCCCTACATCGCAAAGCCAT
>BFEA01000639.1:618133-629272 GCA_003427395.1 Chara braunii
GGGCTCGCGAGAGGTATGGCTGGCGCACCCGGCCGGAGCGGCTTGTGGAAGCTCCATGTATATTTGCGACGAAGGATTGTAAAAACCAACTCCTGCGTGACGCGGCCGGGAGGGTCCCGCGCTACCCCCGTGCGGTGCCGGACCGATTGCGCCCGACAGCGGTCTTGCAGGCACTCCGAGCATGGGGGTTGGGGCCAATATGGAGCGATGGCACGCCAGGGGATGATGGTCATCGAATGGAAGGGCAGTACGCGGTGGTAAGGAGCGAAGTCAGTTTCCAGAATGATTATTCCCGGTTTCGTGATCAGGTGGCACGTGTACGAGTTGGGGGATTCAGGGGGGTGGGGAATGCGCTCGCAAGCTCGGTCGATGTCCCACTTGCAGATAGTACGTTTGTTTCCCACTGGGTATGAGAATTGAGGAAATTCTCCCCTCGGTCGTGCGGACAAACTCATGTGTTCCCAATATTCCCGGAATTCCGGATCCCTCAGACACTCACGGTCCGTAATTCGAAAAGGGACTACAATATTCATGCTGTGGGGTGAGGCGAAAACTCAGTCATTCGAGAAGTTGGACCGGGCGCAGGCACTGCAGGCATGCATGTAGGCCGCATTCTCCTGAATCAGATCGGCCTTACACACGCATGCACAGGGCCTGCCCTTCGGTACGATGGACAAGACCAATGACCCGCGTCTCGTACGCGCTGGCCAGTTAACCGAGGGAGGATAGTCTTATTGTGAGAGTCGGTGAGACAAACTTATGATCGTCTAGCATACTTTCCTAACTTTGACATACAAACACCCATCGCCCACCCGTCCAGTTTTATGCATACATGAATAAAAAAAAAGAAGGTGACAATCATTCATGCATCGATCAGTAGAGACAAGCACATAAAGAATCTTAAATGTCGTTCGACGAAAGCAAGAGCGACCTGCGTCGGGTGCTAAAAGTTCTCAAAGGGATAGAAGAAGAAACCCACAACATCATCCTATAGCGAAGCAGTCATCTAATAGTCTACCATGCCCTATCTTATTCATTCATAGACAGGACCACGCATATCATCCATGCAAATCACACAAGGTCCAATCGTCGGCGATCAATCCGTTAGATCCATCAACCCTAAATGGCACAGAAGGGGAGGGAAAAAGGACAACCGTTCATCGATACCCGAGGAGAGCAAACGAAATCATACACGTCAACAAAAAAGAACAAAGGACAAGTTCGAATGTCCATCCAAACAGGAAAAAGAGGGGCGACTCGCGCCGAATACCAAAATTGCTCAGAAGAAAAGAAGAAGATTCAAAAGTGGCTTAGAGGGATAGAAGAAGAAGCTCATCACACACTTCCCGACTCTCTCTCTCTCTCTCTCTCTCTCTCTCTCTCTCTCTCTCTCTCTCTCTCTCTCTCTCTCTCTCTCTCTCTCTCTCTCTCTCTCTCTCTCTCTCTCTCTCTCTCTCTCTCTCTCTCTCTCTTCTCACACAAGTGGTTAACAGGGACCCCCACTTTTCGGCCCTGGGTAACGATGAATGATCCTGAAATTAGGGTTTCGGGGTCAAATTTTATGTTTTTTTGGAACTTTTTTTTTTGCCTGTTTTTGTTTTAGGACAAGCTTGTTGTGTGTCAAATTTGGTGTCATTTGGGTTATTAGAATTTGTGTTGTTAATCGTCCTAAAAATCCTGAAATTTTGATGAAGTTGTTTTTTGGCAAAATTGCATGAAAATGCATTTTTGAGTTGCTGTTTTATGTGTTTTTACACCCTGATGTGGGCAGTCCGTCGCCTCACACCCACACAGAGTTGTTACCCCGCTTGATCCAAGCATGCAAGGCAGGTTTGCTCGCGTGCCACAGTCCATCGCAACCCCACGTCAACCCTGCATGCCTAGCATCAGCTCGTCGGATCGCCCAACTCTCTACTCACCTGCCAGCTCTTGCTCGTTCGCTGATCCTCTCGACCGCACTAACTTCCAAAAAAATGCTTAGAGATAGTAAGTTAATCGCGCTTACGAAATTTATAGCATGCATGCGTATGTGCACGATACCCGGGATGGTGTCTGAATACGGGGAAGAAGGAGGAAGGGAGTGCCTACGACTGCATGACCAGGCTGCGGCGTGGGGGACGTAGCCTCACTCCACACATCGATCTGGTCATGCATACTTTCAGGCCAATAGGATAGAGGAAGCAGTACACGCGCACGGAGGCGCCACAAAAGTTATCGAGAACGAGAGGATTACAGTTGCCATCATGCCCGCCAAGACCAGAATTACAGTTACACGCAAGGATTAAGGCGCGGAAAAATCAGAGTGCAGATCTTGACGCGGCATGGCGTGCGTTGGCAAGAAGCGCGGTGCAGCAGAAATTAAGGTGTGCCTAAATTCCTAATTCTAATTCCTAGTTGCAAGAAGAAATTTCAAACGAAGCAATTTTCGAGAGTTCGCGGGGGCTCGTCATCCGTTGAAAATTCAAAAAAAATGTCTCGCGCGACAATCGCGCAAAAAATTCCCCATTCCCACAGCAGAATAAGAAAGAAGTTATGGCAACAGTTATTCGTCGCGCTCGCTAAGGCGCGATCAACTACCAACCGTCACAAGACCAGGCCAGCCCTCCTTTCTTTCCCAAAGGACGAGAAAGCACAAGGACGCATAAAGCAAGGGCATCCACGCAATTCCCTAGGCCATCCAACTCTACCCGTTTCAACCCCGACGTAGGCTCGCACAGAAAACCGTGCACTTGCAGAAAGTAGTTTGTCACGCCTCCACCAGTGCACCCTCGATTTCCAGCATCATGCATCTTCTTCACTAAATCACTCAAAGAACAGTTTGTTTGCCCAACCGGAAGAGGTTTCCTGTCAGCGGGTTGTCCGCGCACTGTGGCGACTAGCCCGTTAGTAGTGCCCTCCAGTCCCATGGCCAAACAATACCAAGGACTGTCTGCCACCATATCCTGTCCCACCACCGCCAGAACAATACTGATGAGGGGCACTGCAGAAAAAGGTGCTCGATGTTCTGGTTGCTTTTTGTATATCTTTACTCTCGAGATACATGTCCAATTTGGCTTTAAATTTGTCCATCAGGAGATCAGTTCGGGTTGGACTCCTTGCTTCATTAGTTATGTGACTTCCTCCCCTTATGGTCGTGCCCCTGCCATTTCATATTTGCATCTCTCACCTCTTCCGCACGCAACCACTCGCTATGGTGCACAATTTCAAAAGGTTCAACGAACTGAGGGCAGATTGCTGATTGCCTCATAGTAGTACATGAGCCCCCACATGGCTCAGCACTTAATATGTGCAGAGGCTAACCAATTCTAGCTCGCCACTGTGTCATGATGTAACAACAACCAGGTTTGGGCACACGTTTGTACGAGGATGAGGGCCAACTGGAATTGGACCCACAAACTGTTGGAACAGTCACCACCACCGACAACCAGGCGCAAAGCGCTGGAGAATATGCAATAATCACGTGATCGCCCTTCCTCGATAATGAGAAGGTCCACAGAGCTGTTGTGGTAGTTAGGGAGGGAAACCGACCCAACTCGGAACTGATTCAAAAGGGCAACAACCACTAACCAATGGCGGAGGCCACTCCACGACCGGATTTAGCTACCATGCTCGCCCCTGGGTTGTGATTTTTGTTTGTTTGTTTGTTTGTTTGTTTGTTTGTTTGTTTGTTTGTTTGTGTGTTTGTTTTTTGTTTTTTGTTTTTAAGCCCAGGTTGTTGAAGAGGCTGGATTGCAGACATCAAAGAGTCACCTTCGGCACTCAGCCATGTGGTAGAGGCCCCTAATCATGTGAGGACCGGGGAACACCCCTTGGTTGATTGAGTGAGTTATGGGATAATTTTTGTTGTGCCTGTAGCGTAGGGGGACTCCCATTGGGGTATTATTTTTGTTACATGGGTAGTACCCAGTTTTTTCTGAAAATTTCATGAGCCTGGTGGACTGTTTTTCACGGACCCATAGTACCTGGGTTTCTAGAAGAGGAACAATAAATTGATGTGCACTATTGCATTCGAGAAAACTGATGTGACGTTTTTACAACTTTGAGCTCCGTGCTTTATTGCCTTGTGCGCTATTGCATTCGAGTTGTGCTGTGACTGCTTTCGTTCCAATTACTGTACTGTTTGCTTCCTGCAATTATGATCGTAACCTCCTAGGAAATCATACCTAGAGAAGGTGGCGACTAGTACTAACTGGGATAAGAAGAAGTACGTGATGAAGACGGTGTTCGAGAGAAGGACATAGTGAGAAAAGTTACTAGAACAATATCTGTTCGACTATAAGGATGAGCGAAGGGAGTGGAGGGCAGCACGAAGGGTCATCAAGAGTCAAGACCAATGGATGTAAGGAAGTGTTATAAGTGTGGGGAGGGAGGGCATTTCATACGTGATTGTGCTAAGTACTGGAGCGCAAAAGCTCGAAGGGAACCTTTTGTTCCGGCCTTGTACGGAGCACTCAGTGTTAGGACTGGCAGAATGACTACAACGACGACAACGGATGAAAATGTACGGTGGAAAAGATTGGTTGATAGTGGGGTGACAAGGACCAAAGTGGGTGATACAAACATGTTGATGCGAGAGTACTTTGCCGAAATGGCTCGAGAAATGAGGGTTAGGCGTGAAAGGGAGGAATTAGAAGAAAGAAATCGGAGAGAAGAAGAAGCCAGGGCTGAGAAAAAACGGAAAAGAATGCAAAGAGAGGAGGAGAGGTAGCATAGAGAAGCAGAACGAGGCGCACGACCTCTAAGAATAATTAGAGGCGAAATGATGAAAGAAGTTGGGGGACGCCATAAGCTGTGTGTCCGAAATTGGATTTAACGCGGGTTTCGCATTGAAAAATTCAATGCGCGTTGAATTCCCGTTAAACTCCCGTTCAAATGCGAGTTGGACGCGAATTAACGGGGTCCGGGATGATTTTTTCGTGGGCTAAAAATTATCCAAAAACAAAATATATATATGGGGTTGTATGTTTTGTTGAGGACTACAACCCTGTATTTTTGTTTTTATTTTTGGATGCTTAAATCTATTTTTAAAAAATCAAAAACATAAACACACAATGAAAAAACAAAAACTAAAATGAAATGAGTATTTTTGTTTTGGGTTTCACACAGATTTTTTAAGGGCTAAAAAAAAACAAAAAAAACAAATAAAAAATATAGGGTTGTAGATCTTTCAAAGATGTACAACAATTTAATTTTTATTTTATTTTTTTGGAAATTCGTGTATTTTTAAAAAAATCAAAACCATAAAAATCAAATTAAAAAAAGAAAAAAAGACACACACACACACAAAATTGGGCTTGTAGCAGGTTGCATGAGTCTGGCGTCAGTTGGTTGAGGGAACCCAGGTCCTGGGCTGCCTGTGTGAATGTATGGAAAGCAGGTCCTGGGCTGGATACGGGTACTGGGCCAAACACAGGCCAAAGGCAGTTGGGGGCATGCAACCACCTCAGGTCCAAGGCCTGTTCTCGTTCGTGCTGTGCCTCAGGCTACCGGGGCCTACTGGAAGCTTCCTGGGACTGAACACAGGCAGGCCACTTCGATATAGCAAAAATTGGGCATTCGGGTGCTGACTGCATGCTGCGTAAGTGCTACCGCGCTGTAGCTCGTGCCACTCACGCGCTCACGGGCGAGCAGGAAGGAGCAAGCAGCCATAGCCGAGTTGCGCTACTGTAAGCTGGGTGTGGCGTAGGGTGGTCCTTGGGTGCAAGTTGAATCTGTGTGTTGGGGAACGAGGTTGTGAGTAAGGCGAGACACACTCTCACGCGCAGGCATAGACACACTTACACTTACACACACACGCACTTACAAACACACACATACAGAAACAGATATACACATACACACACACACTTACAAACACACACATACACTTACAAGCACAGACACACACACACACTTACAAACACATACATACACAAACACACGCGCATACATTCATTCATATTCATGCACAGACACACTCTCACGGCAGGCACACACATACACAGATACGCGCACACACAGCACACCTACACACACATAACTGGGGCTTTGGGGGTTGGGGGATGTGGGGCGGATGGGAGGTGCTTCAGGGGTTGGGTTTTTTTTTTTTTTTGCCTAGGGCCACGTGTTCCGGACCCCGCGCATCAATTCTGTTTTTCCGAAAAGCGCGGGAGCGGCCCATTTTCGCGTTTAACGGGAATTCAACGGGATTTTTTGGAGTTTAACGGGATTCAATGGGAGTTTAATTCCCCTGTTCTGCGTTAAAAAGATACACAGGCCAGGAGAGTCAAGGATGACGAGGAAAGGGAGTAGCGAGAGTGAACGAGTATAGTGAAACGATTGAAGAGGAGAAAGAACGCCTTCGTAGGGCTATTGCTAATCAGGAGGAGGAAGAGGCAGATGCCGAGGACGAATAACTTCGAATGTTGAGAATTCGAGCGGCAAAAATGGAAATCAAAGAGAAAAGGAAACGAGGATCGAATTTACCTATTGGAAATAGCCCTCCTATGATGAATCCCAAAAAACGATTGACCAGATTGTCTGAAGAAGCTACGCGAAGAATTGAGGAGATTAAAACAACATCGAAAAGAGAAGGGAGACCATCGAGTGTATCGAGGAAGATTGATCTGACATTGAAACATATCTCGGGGTCATATGGAGCGGGAGGGAAGGAGAAGTACGAAAATGAGGGTCGTAATTTCTACGATGCACTTACCGTCGATGGGCTCAAGGAGGCGTGTCGCTGCGAACGGATTGCCTACGGGAATCACGATCTTGCAATCAAGTGACTCATGATCCGGAGGTCGACATTCGCATGCCTTTGGCACCTTCGCCAAGGACTCAAGCGAGAAGCGGGGGTGATGCTACTGATTTCAAAGAGGAAACATATACTCCACCAGAGGATTCGGATTCCAGAATTGATGAGCCGTCGGAGTGAAGACAACGCGAATGCAGTTTTTACAAGAATGAAGCACAAAGGATTAGCGAACGCAGACTACCAAGGGGGGGTAAGACAAAGGAAGAAGAAAGTAAGTTGAGAGCTATCGTGATTGGACTCGCCCTAAACGGTTGACTCAAATGGAGAGAAAAGTTCATTGGGTATTGGAAGAAGGAGGCAGAGAAAGGGACCTTGGACTTAGTCAGACCAGCTAGTTGCGTGTATGTTCTAATATCCCCCTGGTATACACAGGTTTATATTGGGTACACAGAACGTGACTTATGGTCTAGATGGAGAGAGCACTATTGCAGTGGAGTGGGAAAAGCTAAGAAACGAAAGAGGAAGTTGTATAACCGGATGGGGAAAATTGGGGCACATAAGTATGTGGTCATCCCAATTTTTACAAATATGAATAAGAAGGAGCTAGAGGCAGTAGAATCAACACTGATTACTAGGATATGGTCACCTGCTTTGAATTGAAGGGTAGGTGGGAGGGAAAAGTGTGGAAAGAAAAGCAAAGGGAGGCCAGTAAAGAGGGAGCAACATTATGAACAGCGACTAGAAGAGCAAGGCAAGGGGGAGGAGAAATCATCAATCCGTGAAAAACTATAGAAATTAAATCAAAGGAGTCGAACAATGGAACGGTTAAGATCATCGAACTATTAAGAACTTTAAGTAAGAAGCGGGGAAATAAGGGAGACAGAGTGATCGAAAGCTCGGGTGATGATACTTGGGCGGACGGCTGGAGGTTGGTTCGAAGACTATTTGGTGAAACAAGAGTTAAATGGGGGTGGGGGACTCGGCCTTTGAGAAAATGTAAGAATTTATTTGAAGTCGGTGGATCGATCACTTTGCGACGTATTACGGAGGCCTCGCCAATGAACATGAACTTGAGGGATGACATGGTGAGTATGTTTAGATGCCCTTGGAAGAAGAGGAAGTTGAGGGGATTGAGTTTGATGGATCTCCTTAAGTATTATGGAGCAATGAAGACCTTCATGACTAAGAGAAGTGGAGGAAAGACAAAGTTGATGATTTCGCAGACGATTAAAGAAGCATATGGTCTGAGCGTTCAGAAGAGAGTAGTGGCAAGGGTTAGATTTGATGATAATATTAAGAAGAGTGAAGTGACGAGGCGGGTAAGAAGAAAAATTGAGAGTTTGCAGTTAGCCAAGCCAATGAAGGAAATGGTAAAGCGGTGTGCATGAGTTGTGTGGACTAAGTGCCCAAATGTGGGTAGCATCCTACACAATCATCGACAGTTTGCATCGAATAATGCCTCCACTTGTACTTGTGCTGGATTGGCCTATCCTAGGCGGGATGTGCACTTGCATTTCTGGATAGGTGAGTTGAGCTGTATTCTGCAAATTGTGAAGAACGCTAAGAATGTACCTAGACAACATGAGGATTTGAGGGAGTGGAGATTGGTCAAAGAAGTCAAGGAAGCTTTCCGTATTTGGGCTAGTGAATTGGGAGTACCATGCGGAGAGATTGTGGTAACACGGGAAGATGCTATGCATTGTTTTGCAAGTTTGGAAGTCGAGGACAAGTGAGGAGGAGGGTTGGACGAAGTGCTAAGAGTAAAGGAGGAGTTGAAGGGGTTGGTATTGACGCCGCTGGACAGGAATCTCGACTATATGCTGGTGCAGTGCCCTGCCCTGTATGTGAAAGGGATGGAGGAGACCCTTTTGGGGAATGAAAGAAAGATCTGGGGTTTGCCGAGGGAGGAAGGCAATCCAGTGGTGAACCGGGGGGGGACTGCAAGGGAGCAAGAAGAGAACAGCCATGATAGACGTTGGTTAGGTTGATACTGTCTCTGAGTTGCAATGTCCTGGTACAGGGAGGGCTAGGAGTTGTTCTAGGATTAGGAGGTCAGAATTGCTGATATAGCATAGTCTCCTTTCTTTTTTATATGCACTAATCTTCATTATCATTAGCATCATCATCAGTAGTATCATTATCGTCATCATGATCATTATTATCACCATATGAGGGACGTTGAGCCCGGTTCTCAGCAAGTTCGGTTCGGTTACTCCGGGCAGACTGTGAGGACCCTGGCCTCAATCTTCTTATTGGTAATATCAGCCTTGGGCACTGGGCCCGGATAAAAAAAAGGGTTGTGAAAAGGATGAAGAGACGAAACTCAGAATGACTCTTTGTGAGTATAAAAATAAGGGACTGGCAGTTCTCATGGAAAATGGAATGGAAACGGAATGAATTGGTGATGCTTACGCGTTCCCTAAGCACAAGGCTACGAGTAAGTATTGGCCTATTTGTCTGACCTTCGATGAGCCGTCGGTGAAGGGCTGTAAGAAGGTCGCACAAGCGGTTATCTGCTTCCTGTTTTCCCTTTCGGAATCTGGCCATTTTAACTTGAGAGTTGTTTCTGACATGAAATCCAGATCCATGAAGATCAACAGGAAATTTGTAAGAACAGGAAAGGGAGTTAAAGTGATTGGAGCCTCGTATGATGTCAGGGACATGTTTAACAAACTACCGCACAAATCTATTAAAAGGACTATGGATTGGGTTATTTGGTGGTTCCGTGAGAAAGGGTTTGGTGCGGTGTATGTTAAGAGACGGGGGAAGCGTGCAACGATGAGTAAGGCTATGAAAATGGAGGGGTTTGAGCTGATCTCGTTCAAGTACCTGAGAGATTTTGTTTTGTTTGAATTTGATTTTTGTTACAAAAGGGTCGGTGGAATTTTGTTGAGGCAAATTGTGGGTATACCAATGGGGAAGAGATCGAGCTCCCCATTGGTCTGCCTGTTGTGTGGCACGGTTAAGAACAAGTGGGATTTTTTCCTGACTCTGGGAAGTCAGAAGAGGTTGTTCGATGGAATGAGATTTGCCGATGATGTGTCAGTATTTGCTGCTTTTAACCCATAGAGAAGAGGGTCGAAGGAGAGGGTCTTATCCTTGATCAAGAGGTTTGAAGATTGTTACGATAAGGCGCTTACCTTGAAAAGGACAGATGAAGGGGAGGACAAATGGATTTTCTTGGGCTGCAAAATGAAAATTGAGAAGTCTTTTCCTTTTCTGGGAACGGTGCAAGTATCGAAGAATGAGGATGATCTGAGGGAGAATCGTGACCTCACGTTCCGCACGATATAGGATTTTGGATCATGGACGCGTAAGTGGATGAAGATGGTCGTGATTGTTGGGGCAGTACATCGGATTGACCAGAATTCCTGTGATCGTATGGAGATAGTGGCCACTATTGTATTGTTTAGGATGGAATTGAGGAAGAGGGATTATCCTAGAGATCGGCTTGGGAGAGCGCTGATAAGTTTTTCGAAAGGAAAGAGGCCGATTTGGAAGCTTCTTGCGTTGATGTTGACAGATGGCATGGTGATCAACTGACTCGTGATCTTTGCCTTGGTTCTGTTTTTGTGTTTTCGAGTGGTGTCTGTGAGGACCGGGGAACACCCCTCGGTTGATTCAGTGAGTTATAGGATAGTTTTTCTTGTGCCTCTAGCCTAAGGGGACTCCCATTGGGGTACCATTTTTGTTACATCGGTAGTACCCAGTTCTTCCTGGAAAATTCCTGAGCCTGGTGGACTGTTTTTTATGGAACCGTAGTACCGGGGTTTCCGGAATAGGAACTGGGTGAGAGTGTGTCCGTTGGCGCACTTTGGCTTCAGTACGTAGATGTTGCCGACTATGTGAGCTATATTTTCGTAGTTGACGTAGGGATAGGTCTCCTCGTCCGAAAGGACTTTGCCGCGAGTCGGACGGATTTTGACTCTGCGACGTATTATCGAAAAGCTATGTCGTTTGACAAGCTTTGTCTGACTTGTAGTCGCATGCTCTTTCGTTTACATCACGGGGCTTAATGATGACATTGCTAACAGCCACGTGTTAGCATGTTGTTTTCAGTAAACTGATGTGACGTTTTGACAGCTTCGAGCTCCGTGCGTTATTGCCTTATGCGCTATTGCATTCGAGTTGTGCTGCGACGGCTTTCTTTGCAGTATTGTTTGCTTCCCGTTTGCTTCCCTCCCAATCTACCTCTTTAAATTCGTAATTTCTCCCGGCGCACTCCTACTCCCACTATCCTTTTTCTTTTGGGGAAACTGCTCCTGGGTCACACTTTTGGTTCAAAACGGCAAAAAAAACACTAAATGGCAATGTCCTCGTCGTCCAAGTTCAAAACGGCAAAAAAAACACTTAATGGCAACATCCTCGTCGTCCAAGTTCAAATTGGCAAAAAACATCACTTT
>BFEA01000639.1:651102-685335 GCA_003427395.1 Chara braunii
GGGGGGGGGGGGGGGGGGGGAGGGGCATTTGAGGTCCCTCCAGGTATGGGCTGAACCCCTGCTTCGGTCTGAGGCATCTGCGCTCTGCTGTGATCGGGAGGGGCTGGATCTTTATGGACCCTATCTTCCTGTGGAATTCTGTGATTGCCTCCTATTGGCGGTGGATACGAATCTCTGGCTGTATCTAGCCCCCTTGTGCCCTGTGTTTGATCCTTCTCTCGGCCGCGCATCTGACCCCTTGTCCTTGTTGTCCCATTTTCTCCTTCTTTATCCTCCTTCTTCAGATTCTTGTCACATTCCTTTGTTTCGTGACACACATACTATTTACAGTACTTACAGTACGGCGTGTTGCTGTCTACCAGGTCTGCAGTAAGGGGTTCAAAGCCGAATTGGACTTGGATCTGAGAACAAAAGTTGGTCTCCGAGCCAGGTTCCAACCCAAATTTGAAGTTCGCAAAGTGTGGGAAATCCTCATTGTTGATAGGATCAAAATCCTTTACCACTTTCCCAATAGCCTGATCAATAAGAGAACACATGGGCCAATATTGGCGCTAAGCTTTGCGCACGCAACGCGACAGGCTCGCGATCGCGATAGCGCCAGCGACTGCACAAGGGAAGGTGCCGTGTGGGAAGGTGGGGTGGTTGAGGAAGGGCGACGAAGGACCGTATGCCGGCTGGGCACGGAGGACAACACAGCGAAGAAGGGGCAAGCCATAGCCGACTCCGGTAAAGGGAGGAGAGGGATCAAGAGGGAAGAACGAAGGTGGGCGCGGCAAGCAGCGGTGGGCGCTCCGTGATGAGGGTGGGGATCCGCTAATTGGCAATACAGCCGAAGAGACAGAGTAATGACCTCACTACAACGGGAGACAATGCCAGCGTGAGAACATGCGATACGTCAGTGAGTTTGCTCCCCTTGGGGCCCCGTATCAGGAGACTGATACGGTGGAGGAGTACGACTTACGACTGACGCTCTCCACGACGACCAGAAGACAAGGGCGAGCACGACGATGCAACAGTTGACACAACATCCGACAGGCGACTTGCATGATAAGCTGGTAACACGACCCCGACGACCCCATCTCCACCTTACCCGTCCCACCCCTGGTTGCGACCCTCCCGCCATCCATCCCGTTCCAAGCCTCCTTGGTCCCGACCATCTCCCGGCCCGACTCCCCATCCAAACCCCCCTATCTCCCCCGTGATCCCGACTACCCCCCGTATCCTCATCCCCCCCGCGATCCCGACCATCCTGTCCCAAGCTTCCTTGGTCCCGACCATCTTCCGTCTCCGTCCCCACTTCACCTTCCGCGATCCCGACCTTCCGTCTCCGCCCCGATCGCCTGCTCCGACCCCGATCCCCTGATTACCCCGGTCCCGACTGATATCCACGTCTCCCCCGTGCCCCCTCCTCCTCCATCTCCTCCGCAATCTCGTCCTCCACCCCCGACCATCCGCCCCCCCCTACGCACTCTTGTCCACACACCTTCCATGATCCCGACCGTCACCGCTTCACTTTCCGCGTCACCACGTACTGTCCAGATCCCGCCACAACCTGATCCCGCCCCCGATCATCTGCTCCGATCCCGACCCCCTTGATTGCCCCTGACCAAACTGATCCTGACCACGCCCCCTCCCCTGTGCTCGTCCTCACATCCTATGCGATCCGCCCACCTCCCGCGATCCCGACCTTCCGTCACCGCCCCGATCGCCGGTCTGATCCCGATCCCCTGATCACCCCGGCGCCCCCCCCCTGTACCCTCGTCCTCACACCCTCCGCGATCCCGCCCACCGCCCGTCACCGCTTCACCCTCCACGATCCCGACCTTCCTTCACCGCCCCGATCACCTGCTCCGACCCCGATCCCCTGATCACCCCAGTCCCGAATGATATCCCCATCTCCCCCGTGTCCCCCCCAACTCCATCTCCTCCACAATCCCGACTATACCATCCCCCATCTCCACCCCCGACCATCCTCCCCCTCCGCATTCTTGCCCACACACCTTCCGGGACCCCGACCGTCACCGCGCGATTGCCGGCCCCGATCCCGATCCCCTGATCACCCCGGTCCCGACTGATTCTAACCGCACCCCCGTCTCCGACGGCCAGCCCCGCCCACACGCGCCCCCCCCAGCTCCAGTCCCGCCTCCCGATCCGATCCCATTCCAGCCAAACCCCGACCCCGCCTTCCCCTATCCCGATCATTCACATCATCCTCTCCGATCATCACCCACCTTTCTGCGCCTGGACATCATGGTGAACGGTAAGAGCAACAAGACGCAGGTTTGTCACCAGCGTGCTCACAGGAAAATGGATTCCATGCTCCTTTACAGGGGGGTGGCGAGGCACTATGCCCAAAACCGGTTATTAGAGGACAAGGGAAGGGTGAGGGAGATCAAGATGAATGAGATGAACAAGGAGCATCCTCAGATGCCAGGAATGAACACTCAGGGAAACCAATCAGAAAGGGAGGAATCACAATCCATCAGCAACACGCACCCAGGGTCCACCAGCTCAGCCACTCACAGCTCATCTGCCAAAACCTAGGCAGAAAGAGTAAAAGGGCCACGACCCCAGGACACCATCACAATTCAGCGTAGGAAGAATGGGGGCAGCGAGGGAGGAGAGGAGGAGGAATGGAAGATTCCCTTGAGGAATCTAACGACTGCGGGGGGCCTTCTTTCTGTCCCGCCTCCTGTCTTCCACCGAAAAAAAGATTCTACAGCAAGCAGGCAAAACTACAGTTGTTAGAGCACTTCCAGAGGACGCTGTTAGGACGAGAGATGCTCTGTACACCACTCATGCGAGCAATTGGGCATTCCACGATGATGCGGCCTTCAAATCCATGAATGATAAAGTGGGGTGGATCAAAGAGCGCTTAACAACATTTAAAGGATCCCCTGCGAATGCTCGGGAGATGTTCCTGATTCAACCTGTTTCAGCCTCAGTTATCACCATCCTGAGCGTTGCGGAAGAGGATCAAAAAACAATGGATAGTTGGAAATCTCTCCGCTGCGACAGATCAGAAGTTCGCATCTACCCCTGGGCCACTCCGAAACCACAACGACCAGAGGAGCTCAGGGAGCAGATGATGAGGGAGCAATTTTGGGTGGAGTTCCGTCACATCCCGGTCGAAATCCAAGCTGCATTCGTTCAGGATTTCGCTGAGAAATACGACGTGGTGGACTTCATCAACCCGCTTCCCCCGCATATGGCCCGTAGAGATGCTTACCTAATGTTGGCCATCAATCTCGCAGATGACCATATCTTCTCGATTGATGATGTCATTCCCTTCTGTGTGGCGGGAAAACTACATCGGATCCACACCGCTCACAAACTCAGGCCATGGTGCTTTAAGTGTCAGGCCTATGGCCAACACTGACACATTATGTTCTCGCCACCTTCTCGCACAGCCAAGCCCACTGGACGACTTAGGAAAGATCCCTTTGAAGAATCCAGGTGGCGGACTGTTGACCCGGGATATGAAGGCTGGGCCTACGTTGATGCACCAGGTGGGAAGGGCGGGGAGATTACCGGTTGGTCTTGGGAAGGGCAGGGAGATCGGCGGCCGGGGTCTCAACCGCCAGCAACGTGGACTCCTCCCAAGGCCCTGGAAGCACACTTAAATCCCCCCCATGCAAAGACCAAAAAGCAGGAATCTTGGGAGGTGGTAGGAAGGAGGAATAAGGCATCGCAGAAAACGACGTTGGAAAATAAGGCAAACACTAAAGACAATCGTTTTGCTTGCCTGGAGGATAGCAGGAAGAAGCTGGGACAGGAAGGTAAGTCGGATCAGGACGGCCAGAAACAGATCCCCAACGACGACCTGAAAGAACTTGACCAAGCAAAAGAAAAGGAGGTGGTCCCAGGGGGAAACCCGACCCAAAGCAGTGATTGTACGCAGCAGCTACGGGACACTCTTGCTACGCCACCCCTAGGGAACACAATTAAGGATACGATAAAGGACGCAACATCGGATTGCGCAACAGTATCAGGGGAGGGGGGGGTGATTGAGATGGATGTAATTAGGGGACAACACACGCAACACCTACAAAACCATCAAGGGACGCGGTTGAAGCAGTAGGCGAGGGGGAATTAAGTCACTCCGTAGGTGCAACAAGCACAACGAGTACAACAACTGCAGCAAAGGCCCCGTCTGCCTGAACAAGAACAACACCAGGCTCCTGCCTCTCCGCAACAAGCGGAACAAGGGGAAGCACGACCACCGTCCCCTGATTTTTGCTCTGACGCCTTTGGAGCACAGCAGATGGAAGTGGACACTTCCCCTCCTCCCCCTGATGTTGAAATGGAGGAGCCCCCTCAGGACCCAGCAGACCCCGACGCCCCTCCCCATGAAATGGGCCTGGATCAGAAAATACAGGTGGTGGCAGTTTTGATACTGAAACACCTCCAATCAGACTGCCTAGTTGAAGGGGAGGAATACTGGGATAAGTCTTATGTCAAACTGGTGGGGCTTCTGAATAACAACCCCTCACTGAGGACTGCACTAACATCCGGCCCCCTTCCCCATCTGACGTGGGCCGAGGCCTTCCAACGGATCTTGGCTGTTGTTCGGAGCCGTTTCCGCCCCCCCTCAGCAGCTCATCACTCCGCGCAGAAAGAGCACAACCAATCGACACAGCCGAGGCGAGGGGAGCAGAACTGTCAGACGAGGGGATGACCTCACGAAGACTCAAATTAAGGCAACTTATTGAATGGGGTCTTTTCGAGCTGCCACTCTCTAAGCCAAATGCAGTATTAGTAATTCCCCTAAGAAAGACGAAAGGAAAATGGGAAGTGGGCCTTTCCCCCGTGGGGGAGTACGGGGGCGTAACATTGCAAGGCTGGGATTTCGCGCCCCAGGGAGGTGATCAGGGAGAAAGGGCTAGGATTTTCTCCAGCCAAATGACCGCCTTTATCCCTAAGCATTACGCCCCTTAGGCAAGTGCAGGTTTGAGATTCGAGGCTTGTTGCGATGAGCAGATGGCCAAAAACGATCTCTACCTGCTCTTCGAACCCAACAAAGCTGCCAACCTAGGATGGTACAGTCACAACGCTCTCCTGGACGTGCAGTGTGTAAAAATAAAAGCCAGTGAATATTGGTCCGAGGATGATGTGTGCAGATGCCTGTGCTGTATGGTGCGGAAGAAGATTTTACAGCTAGACAAATGAGACATCAAGAAATGACATCCACTAAGGGATGTGTCACTAAGCAATGGACGATCTAGATATACTATACGGTAGGAACCCGGCTTGGAAAAAATGTGTTGCTTCTGCCGACCTGGATCTTCGTTCCCTTAATGTGAACGGTTTGGCATCAAGCAAGCCAGAAAAACACCAGGCTATCTGGGATCAACTCAAAGGCATAGGGGGTAGGCGGTGGCCGAATGTAATCTGTATACAAGAAACCCATCTGCAAAACATCCCGGATCACAAGAGAGCTCACAATCTAGCCTGACCACACACGGCTATAAGAGCTCACGCTCCAACACCGGGCTCTGTCGGGGTTGCAATTTGGATACCCCCGGATTCTAGATTTCAACCAGTTCACTGGGCGGTGGACGAAGCGGAGGGGCGATGGGCCTCTGTCCTGGGAATGTTGGAACTAGAACTTCTCTGTATTATTTGAATATACTCACCTAACTCAGTCCGAGAAAGGAGGGAGTTCTTGGGGAGGATTGGAATGCAAATCCCAGAAGGTATTCCATTAATCATAGCAGGCGATTTCAATGCGACCCCGAATAAGACTTTGGATAGATGGGATCCCCAATAATCTCCCTCCTTCGCTGCAATGGAGGATGAGCAAATGATAGCAGACCTCTGCGAGTCACTCTCAGTCTTCGATACATTTCGACGTCTGCATCCTCAAACGCGAGCATTCACATGCATTCGAGACAGTAATCCGACGTGCCTATCCAAGTCTCGAATAGATCTTATTCTGCTGTCTAACGACCTCGAAGGTGCTCTGCGGTGGTCAATGATTCTCCCCCGCATTCCGCACCCGAGTCTTGATCATAAGACATGCGGCATTATACTAACAATGCAGAAAAGGCCGGATCAAGGGTCAGACTTCTATAAACTCAATACCTCCTTACTCAATGACTCATCCTTCTCGCATATGATTCGGCACGAATGAGAGTTCTGGCGCAAACAAAAACACCTTTTCGATTCCTATCTTGTGTGGTTCAATAACGGCCTAATCTTTCTAGCCAGAAAGTGTAAGGAATTCTCCAGAGCCAAAGCGGCTCTACGGCAGCATCTCGAAATGACCACCCATAGTGAATTATTAGCCCTGGAGAGGCAAGCAGAATCTAGACATCAAACCTCAGAGCAAGATTCCCAACATCTTATCACCTCCATCCAGAATCTCAAAAACCAACTCCTACAATATGCCTTACATAGATGGCAAGGAATCAGAATCAGAGGGAAAATGGCTAAACTTACTTACGAAGCCTCAATGGATACGCATTTTTTCTCTTTAGCTACCGCACAGACGCGGCGGACGGTCATCGAAGCTTTGTTTGACCCAAATAATAACAATATCATCGCCACAGACACGGCGCATTGTACCCTAATCACCAGAATTTTTTTTAAACAACTTTACACCTCCAAAATCCCTTCATCCACTAAGGAAGGAAGGACCCGCGAAATACAAGACTTCTTACTCCCAACTTAATGGATCGACATATTTCCCCTCAGCAGCGGGATAATCTGGAGATGGCACTTACAAAGGAAGAAATATGGACTGCGCTCCTCCAAATGAAGGAAGATAAAACTCCTGACATAGATGACTTCCCCAAAGAATTTTGGGAATCTATGTGGTCGGACCTCAGTGCCGACCTATGGGAATATTACCAAAAGGTATGCGAGACCGGGGAAATGGGAGAGACCGTGGGGAAAGGGGTGCTATCTCTTCTATACAAGAAAAGTGACAAAATGAACATTAGGAACTATAGACCCATTACGATGCTCACGGTAGTATATAAAATGCTTTCGAAAGCGCTGGCCAACCGCATGGCGACAGTATTGGAAGAGGTCATTCACCCAGCCCAAACCGGGTTTATGTCCGGCACGAACATCCAAGAAAACATCCTGCTGGTTAACGACGTGGTCCAGCAAGCCAATGCGGCTATTATCTTTATAGACTTCGAAAAAGCTTACGACCACGTAGACTGGGAATTTCTAGACATGTGCCTGGATAAAATGAACTTTGGTCTAGCATTCCGGCGCTGGGTTATGATCCTCCACAATAATGCCACCACCTGTGTCCAGGTCAATCATGGGTTGGTGGCGCTGCCATTTGAGCTCCAACGGTCGGTGAGACAAGGGGATCCCATTGCCCCTTACCTCCTTTTAGTGATCATGGAGGCATTATCAGCCAACCTACGCCAAAACAAAGACCTCACACGAATCAGAATATCGAATATCCTCAATGAAGCAATACCTATCTGTTCCCTATTTGCAGATGACCTTACCATAACGGTAGAGGCGACAACGGCCAACATGGAAGAAATCCAGCACCTTATGCATAAATTATGCCACCTACCGGATATGACTATTAAACCATCAGTACCTCGCACAACTATAAAAAAAAGTTGTGGCCGTTAACGCGCCGCAACTTTAGGGGGTCGGGAGCGGCTTGGCATGGCAATGGGGCAGAAAGTTGGTGGCCCCATGGGAACCTCCCACAAGGACTGCAAGATGTCCTTGTGGTATACAATGTGGAAACGCGCGGGCAGTGGTAGGAAAGAGGGAAAAGAAGACAAAAAAGAAAACGGACGTGGAAAAACAAAGAGATCTTTTTTTTTTTTTTTTTTTAATAATGTATCTGGCTTCACTTCTGCACCGAGTCATATGAATCTGAGGGCAATCACGTTCAGATGCTGGTATCTCGTTTCCCACTTTTTTTTTTTTTTTTTGGGGGGGGGGGGAAAGGTTGTTGGCTGTTTGTGCACTTGCTCCCCGTGACAGACGGGGAACATTCATTGCCTCAGCTCCCAAAGAGACTGTAACGTTGCAAATTCGATTCACGCATCTGGCTTGACTTCTTCACGAAGTGGGATAAATCTTAGGGCAACAACGTTCAGATGCAGGTTGCTCGTTTCCCCCTTTTTTTTTTTTTTTTTTTTGGGAGCCTCAACTTTCAGAGATGTATCTGTCTTAACTTCTGCACGAAGTGGGATGAACCTTAGGGCAATCACGTTCAGATGCATGTTTCTCGTTTCCCGTTTTTGTTATTTTTTTCTTTTTTAGGGAAGAACTCCGAAGAAGATCGTTGGCTGTTTGTGCACTTGCTCCCCGTGACAGACGGGGAGCATTCATTGCCTCAGCTCCCAGAGAGACTGTAACGTTGCAAATTCGAATCATGTATCTGGCTTCACTTCTGCACGAAGTGGGATGAATCTTAGGGCAATCACGTTCAGATGCAGGTTTCTTGTTTTTCCCCTTTTTTTTTTTTTTTTTTTTTGGGGAGCCTCAACTCCCAGAGAGACTGTAACGTTGCAAACTAGAATCATGTATTTGGCATCACTTCAACACGAAGTGAGGTGAATCTTAGGGCAATCACATTCAGATGCAAGTTTCTTGTTTCCCCCCCCTTTTTTTTTTTTTTTTTGGGGAAGAACTTCGAAGAAGATGGTTGGCTGTTTGTGCACTTGCTTCCCGGCACAGACGGGGAGCATTCATTGCCTCAACTCCCAGAGAGACTGTAACGTTGCAAATTCGAATCATGTATCTGGCTTCACTTCTGCACGAAGTCATATGAATCTTTGGGCAATCACACTCAGATGCAGGTTTCCCATTTCCCCTTCCCCCCGCCTTTTTTTTTTTTTTTGAAGAAGAAGATCCTTCACGGGAGCCTTCTGCACGAAGTGGAAACAAGAAAACGAAGGTCTGTTTGTGTTCCATCTGCTGGCAGCAGGTCCGGCATAAGGGGCGGTACCTGCTTGCAGCAGCAGATGTCCCATATTTTTCCCACTCCCCGCAGGCTCGGCAAAAATTGGCGCGCAGGGAAAAATAAGGATAGGTCCTCAACAACCGGTAGGTACTGGTGGTTTAATTGGGGACAGAAGACTACGGGGTGGTGGATGCACCACCATGGGGGCAGACCTCCGAAAAACCCACGAATCACATGGCTAACCCCTGATGACCCCCTTAGAATTCTGGGGGCACTAATTACCGCTAAACGAAGGCCAGCATCTAATGACGAGTGGCTGACTGGACCAGCACAAGTTAAATTTGAAAAATGAAACAATAAGCGTACGTCCATTTTTGGGCGAGCACTCGTAATCAACAATGTGGTTCTGGCCACACTCTGGTACAAGGTCATCCTATAGCCGACGAGTAACGGGGGGCTCATAGCACTCAAACAACAGTTAGCGGCGTTCTAATGGAGGAGAGACAACAACAACACCCATGCGATAAGCCGTGTAGCATGAGATTCAGTGATCGAACCTCCGGCCACACAATTCCAAGCACTTTCAATTCGCTGGCTTCAACACATTATTTTTTCACCGACCTCCCCATGGGTCCCCCTTGCCCTGGCACAAATCTCTGACCTTGCCCCAAATCCCCGCCTGAGATTGACCCCTGTATATGGTTGGAGGACAGGTACTGGAGGTTAACTAGGAAATACAGAAACGGGGACCCCACAAACAAATTCTGGATACGTCTTATACGTACATGGAGGAAACTCCCCCCTCCTTACAGGCCGACACCTGAAAGATGGGAGGAAATATACCGGCAACCCTTATTTGGCAACCGTCTAATAACGGATTCCGGGGGGCGGGTGCGGAATGCCTCGGACTCCCCATGGAAGGGATGGGTGAAATATGGTGTACGAAGGGTTGGGAACCTCTAGGACATAGAGGAAAGGGATTGGAAGAGTACCGACAGGATACGAGCAACACTACGGTACTGCCACTTCACTGAGAAGGCATTGGAGGAATTGATCGACAACTTTCCCCTTCATTGGTACACCACCCTTTGAAAAGGGCCCTGTGTAAAGGAAGGTGACTGGGTGGGGCTAACAGACCGTGAACAGGAAGGGGGTCACATACACCTCGCCGACCAGTCACACATACTTATAGGAGTCTTTTCCGTTCTGAAGGACGAGGAACTATGATGTAAACAACAACCCTTCATATGGAAGAATAAAAAATAGGTGTATCGCATCAGGGTCATAGAGAACGGAGGGCGCCAGAAGGTGTTTCGCCCTCGGGTTCCAATTGAGGACCTCCCCCTCGACCCTGATGAATGGTGTTGGACCCTGAACTCACCGTCCAGGAAGAGGGAAGCAAAAACACTAACACTACAAAACTTAAAATCCAAATCGGTGTATCGGATGCTCAAACCAAAATGCAATCTGCGGGATTGTGTAGAGGATAAATGGTATCGCCATCTTAACGTTGACCGCAGACTTTTGAATCTCATCCGATGGTTTGCACAGTATAGCAACAGACCAGCCAAAATCTCCGCCCTTCAGTGGCAAATAGAGCACAGGTGCCTACCGACTAATGACTGGCTAATAGACCATACGCGTCTGGAACAACAAGGGAAGGCACTGCCATGGTGCCATAAATGTCTCTCAAGCTACCCTGGGCGGAGGCAAGCTGAGACCATCGAGCACATCTTCCTCCAATGCCCCGCGTTGGTATTACTATGGAGAAGTTGGGATAGGATATGGCGCCACATAGTTCCCGGCGCAGTATGGCCATGGGACTGGAGGGCCCTTCTGTTGGGATATTACCCCCCAATCCGAGGGAAAACATTTGAGGAAAATATGTTCAACCTAGGAAGACGGAGTGTGCTGTGGACCATATGGTGGAAAAGATGCTGTTTTGAGATAGAAGGGGCGCGGGTGGAGGATGGTGAAGCCATAGAACAGATCCGGACATTGGTCCAGCACGAGATTGCGACTCAATGGAAGATAGCTAAAGACAAGCTTGACCAAATGCATTCCTGGGGGGATATGAACAGGATCATTTCTACATTTAGCAAGAATTGGCTGGGGGGAGAAAGAGAGGGATGGGTGGCTGAGGTGAAATGGACCGGTTGTCAGCCAGAAAGGGAATCACAGGAGGACACCCGGGCGGGGATAGCAAGAGACTATCAACTGATCTTTCATGACTGAACTAAGATTGATCCCGGCTCCCCGCTACGGCCTACTCAGGACTTCACAGACCCTTTCCCGCCCAACCCGCTGTCCTTAGCAGAAATCCTTCCGTTTGCGTGGACCCTTCTGGAGTGGGTCTGAGGACCTGCTTGGTCTCTACTTATCTGTTTACATTCTGATTACACTCAATCTCAGTCTGTTTTTAGGACGCTGGTCCACTTTTTCAGGAGGCGGTCTTGCCCCAGTTTTGGCATAATGTTTTTCAGTATTTTCTCTAGAAGAGTCTGGTGCACATCGGCATTGCGGCCCAGTTCAGCCTGTTTTGGTTGAGGTGTAAAACACAATAGGCGCCAGGAGGATAGTAGGTGGATGGCAGAGGCTAGGGGATGGAGGGAGATTCCACTGGTGCCCCCCGGTGACCCCCCCCCCATTACCCGACCCTACTGCAGGTTAGGTACGGAAGAACAGTTTGGAGATGGGACGCTGGACCCGGTTTCCAGCACATTGGTGCCACCCTCATTGATGCATTGTTTTGTAAAGATGTATTTAAGGGACGCTGGACCCGGTTTCCAGCAGGTGTAGCTCCCCACCAATAGACGGAGCGGCCCGCTAGGCAAAGCCTCAATCCCGGTGGTTCTCTTACCACCACCAGGATAGAGGTCTTGTACAAGGGCCCTTCCAAAAAAAAAAAAAAAAAAAAAAAAAAAAAAAGAACGCACGCAAGAGAAAGCTCCCAAGGGACCCTAGTTGCCATGACCCAATACTTTTCCTTCTTTTCCGTTTCTCTCAATTCAGCCCATTCTTCTCTTGGTAGCCATGACCGAATGTGGACTTTATACCATTTTTTATTCAGTCTGAATTTCTCCATTTCCTTCTCCATCAGGGCTTCCTTGATTTCTGTGTTATGAGCAGCATAAGATACCATGTGTTTCCCTTCCACATGAGTCGTACCCCTTCCTAATGCGAGCATTTGCGGTGAAATTTTTGTACCTTCGAGATTTCCGATAAAGGACAATTTCTCCGCTGCCGTGATATGCTTTGCTGCTCCGGCGAAAGAGAAAACTACAGTCACTATGTGTTCTTTCAACCATTGGGTTTGAATGCGTTTAAATTCTTCACTCGGTACCCCGTGGATTACCCCATTAACCTTCGTAACTTTTGTAACCTTAATGTATATTTTTTTTTTTTGGTTGCGTGCCGTAACTCGCGGTGCCGCTCCGTGGCTGGAAAAAAAAAACAGCCCCATGGTTGGGCCACGGCTGAGATGTCTCGGCCACACCCCAGACTGGCCACGGCTGAGATGTCTCGGCCACACCCCAGATTGGCCACGGCCGAGATGTCTCGGCCACAGTCGAGATTCGCAGGTACTACCCTTCACAGGCAAACACGAAGTCTCAAGAGTAGCCTACTCCGAAGAAGTGGGGGGACTCGGGGCAGGGATGGAGGCCAAAAACAGAAAAAAGAAAAAGAAAGTAAAGAAACGAGGAACTTCGAATCCACCTACGTCGGGAAGGCCCTCACCTCACCAGTGCTTTGAGGAATGTATCTGGCCAGGAAGTGAGGAACATGAAATAGGTCGTTTTCCTTTTTTGTTTCTTGTGTGAGGACCTTGTAGCGCCCTGCTAGCCAGGCAGGGCGGATTCCACGCGAGGCAGCTAACTGCCTCGCTTCATTCAGTTCCAGACAAACACTGTAGCATCCTGTATAGCACCGCAATCACAGCATAAGTGATGTTTTTTTTTTCTTTTTTTAATCTGTTGTTCGTGGATAGACGAGGGCCCTGACTGAACTGCGCAGCCCGAGTTTCAACTGCAATTGAAACTCGGCAGAAGACGCGAACGCACGGAGCACTCCCGCCCGACGAGGCTCGTCGGGCATCCGTTCCATGGTCCTCGGGCTGCCGAGGTCAATCAATTGACGCAGGAGTGTCAGGACGGCGCATACAGGCGGCCATGACGGCGAAGCTCTTGTGAGCATCGTTTTCTGCGAGACTGGAGTGTCTTTGCGCGATACGAAGCAAAGCAACAAGAACAAGAATTCAAACCACATCGGAGTTAAGGTAAGCTGACGTGGACCCGTGCTCTATGGCGTCAGAAGTGACTCCTCGTCAAGCCACGATGGCATGGCGTTCCACGATGGAGGAAGGCAGGCAACGACTTCGGGCAATGGTGTCTCTTCTCGCTCCCTCTTCTCTGCCTACGTCAGAGGTTGCCGGGGGTGCAACCTCGGGGCCAGGCTGGCTGAAGATAGTGCTGCAACAGATGCTGGAGGTTATTTGGGCGCTAGAGGCTGGGCCGGCACCTGAGCTGGAAGCATTTGTTGATTGGGACCAAGTTGACGCTCTCCTCAATGACTGTTACCTGCTTCTTGATGAAGGGGGTGTGCGGGGAGTGGAGATGGCCGTGCGCTTGGGGGGAGAGCTGCCTGTAACCTGGATGGCGGTGGTTCCCCCGACAATATTAGCTTCGATGACGACAGCATCAACAACAACAATATCAACTTCATCGAATTCAATGACAACGACGGATGGGCCGTCATCTGCAGCGATACCATCAATTACGCAAACCGCCACAATAACCACGACTTCCACAGTGCTGCCAAAGGCAACGGACAAACTGTCGATTACGGCAACTCTGACGGAGGGTTGGGCGGCAGAGGAGGCTGGGGAGGTTGAACCTCAGACCTGCGCTTTTCACGACGGAGGCTGCCTCCCTGCTCTCTGGGTCGCTGATGAATATCAGCAGGCAGCAGAAGTTCACGTGACAACAACAACAACAACAACAACAACAACATCCCTGACACCAACAGAACCAGCATCAAACTCATGCATGACGATAACACCAACACTGCCACCATCAACGGAACTTACTGATAACAAGAGATTGCAGGGATCACTAGCGGTACAACTCTCGTTACTCCCTCCTTGCCTCTCTTCTGAGCACGTGTTGTTTTACTCTGTCCATGCCTCTGGTACTCGCATGGAATCTTCCACCTCCTTGGCCCGGCCTCCTGTCCGGAGAAAGGGCATCTGGCACTTGAGGCGAGAAGGGGTGGGGTAGTTAGGGAGTGAGAGGTGATGGGGAATATATTGTAATAAGTATGAATTGCATACGTAGGGTCAGGGAGGCAGGGAGTCACTCGTGGCGATGTTCTCTTTGCTCATATTCTGTACTGTTGGCACACCTTTTGGTGGGGGGCAGACTGTTTGTGCGCAGAATATTTGAGTCCCTGATTGGTTTACAATGGAAATGACCTGATTTGGTTTGATGGATTTTGTTTGATTTCATTGGATTTGACCCGATTTATTTGATCATCCGCCGACGGGATTCGGCCTGATCCACTCTATATGTCATCTCATCAGCGTACCTGTAATTCGCTAGTGGTCGCTGTGATTTGAGGGGAGCTTTGAATACATGCTATCTCTCCACTCTCTTTGCTCTGCCTGGGCTCTACCACAAAGTGGGGGTGGGGAGGTAGCTCGCTGTCAGGGGGTTAGGGACTGGGGCCTGACAGTGCATCGTTTGATTTCATTGGATTTGACCCGATTGATTTGACCATCCCCCGACGGGATTCGGCCTGATCCATCCTATATGTGTTTGGCCTAATTAGATGTGATTTGAGGTTACTCGATCTCATCATCTGCGATGGGATTTTATCTGATTGGTACCCCGATTCTTCCGTCTTTGATCCTGGATATGAGCAGCTTGGGTTTGACAGGATATGCTGAGATTGGGGAGGCTCTTGAAACGTATAATAATTTTCCTCTCTCGCCTGTTTTGCCGAGGTGTCGCCATGTGGCAGGTGTGGGGAGGATCATCGACCTCAAGGGGTTAGTTGTTAATTTGTAGGTGTAGAGTCAATTTTTTTTCCAATAGTTGCGCTCCCCTTTGGTTTGCGTCTGTGTTAACGACTGTTGCTCAGGGGAAGCTCGACCTAATTACGGATGAATAACTAAACCTCTTCGCCCAGTTATCATTCTCTTTGTCCTAATGGTATCTCCCCCACTCCGTATCGTGCACAAGATTAAAGTACGGGTAAATGAGGAGTGTAAGGCAGAGTCTGATTCTGCACACAACGGGGTTAATCCTTCCTCACTAAGGAAGCAATCAATGCCCCGTACTAATTACTGATGAATAACCAAACCTCTTCGCCCTGTTATCATTCTCTTTGTCCTAATGGTATCTTCCCCACTCCGTATCGTGCACAAGATTAAAGTAGGGGTAAATGAGGAGTGTAAGGCAAAGTTTGATTCTGCACACAACGGGGTTAATTCTTCCTCAGTAGGGAAGCAATCAATGCCCCGTACTCATGCTATATTCGTGTTTTACAGGGAAGCTGTCTCCAGGGGAGCAGTGGTTGAGGCTCTCCCAGCCCTAATGGGGAGAGGCGTGTGTATAAGTGTTGTAATCAATTTCATAATGGGAGCCTTGGGCAGCTATGTGACACCCGCGGACGCGTCCGCGGGTCCGATCTCGGATGGCGGACACAGACGGGTCGGCGTCCGCGGCCGACCTGGTCCGCGCCGCGGACCTGATTTTACCAGAATTTTCCTGAATTAAATAATGGGCCAAAAAACAAAAACAAAATATGGGGTTGTAGGGAATTTTAAGCCCTACAACCTCATATTTTTTGTTTTGGAATCCGAGTTTGTTTGGGATTTTAAAAAAATCAAAAACTAAATTCGATTTAAAGAAATTAAAAATAAATAAATAAAGAAAAGCTGGATTTTTTTTTTGTCATTTTTTATCGTCAGATATGTGGTCCCTGAGTTCACCTGTATTTTTCAGAAATCAATTTCTGTTTCTTGCAGGGGTATGATGTGTTTTAGAAAAATAAAGATGCAAAATTTGAAAATAAATAAACAAAAAACTTGAAAAAAAAAGGTTTGATTGATTGATTGATTGATTGATTGATTGATTGTGAGTGTGTGTGTGTGTGTGCGCACGCGCGTGCCGGGGAAAGCTGCGCGGTGCGGGGAGGTGCGGGGAGGTGCAGGGAGGTGCGGGGAGGTGCGGGGAAGTGTGTGTGTGCGTGTGTGTGTGTATGCACGCTGTCTCTTATACACATCTAGATGTGTATAAGAGACAGCAATCAATCAATCAACCAATCAAAAAAAAAAAAAAGCAAAATCGAATCAATCAATCAATCAATCAATCAATCAAAGGGGGGCGGAGCGACCCCGCCCCAATCAATCAATCAATCAATCAATCAATCAATCAACGAAAAAAAAAAAAAAAAAAAAAAAAATGCGTTTTTTTTTCTATTTTCTTCGATTTCGCCCTTACCCCCCCAACCAAAAATTTGATTTTTTTTTTTTTTTTTTGCCTGATGGGGTGGGGCTGGGGTTGCACCGCCACGTGGCGCTTCCCGATTTCTCAACCTCCCTCCCCAGCGGCCGCCACGCGTCCGCGAAGACGCGCGTCCGCCGCCGGGGGGGATACATGGTTGGGCAGTGGGCCCTTTTTGCAAAAAAAAAAAAAAAAAAAAAAAAAAAGAAAAGAAAAGAAAAGAAACTCGGGCCCTGACTGAACTGCTAAATCGCAGTTAACTTTGAAATGCAATTACAAACATCTTTCCTAACTGCGCCGTAGTTACCCCGCAAAAAAGAGAAGGATATTGATGTATGGGGGACGCTGGGCCCGGTTTCCAGCAGGTGCGGCTCCCCACCAATATTCAGAACAACCAACATCAGACCTGCCACGAATAGATTGGAGCAAAAAGAAGAAGAAAAAAAAAAAGACCTGTTAGAGGGGATGCTCAAATCACCCCCAACATAAGGGTTTTTTTTTTTTTGGGAAACAACCCGAGKGAACGACCATTTCATCAAAATGGGCATTTTTTATTTTTTGAATGAAATTGAAACTGAGTTTTTTGGCCGAAAACTCGTCAAAATTTGTTGTTCTTGAGGGTCCAGCGTTTTACAAACAGTGGACTCCTGGATGTACATGGACCTAGCTTGAGACCACGCACCTTCAGGCAGGACTGCCTGGAGGTACCTGGTCTCAAGCTAGGTCCATGTACAGCTTGAGGGTCCAGTGTTTTACAAACGCCGGACCCTCAGGAACAACAAATTTTGACAAGTTTTCGGCCAAAAAACTCGGTTTCAATTTCGTTCAAAAAATAAAAGATGTCCATTTTGACGAAATGGCAGTTAGCGGATGCTAGGGGTGCTGGTAAGAGCAGTCACCACTAGTACTGCCGGGGAGGCTCCATCTACTGGTGGGGAGCAGCACCTGCTGGAAAACGGGTCCAGCGTCCCTGAACATTGTGGTTGTTTGACTGAGTAGATATGTAATTGAAATGACTGCAAGCTACTGGGCTAACCACGAACCCATTTGGTTTCCGATCATTGTGCGGCTGGCTGGCGGTGACACATACGGTTCGACGGGTTCGTCAAAGTTGGGGAATTTGGAAGGCGGTGGTGATTTTGAAGTGTTAGTCCCAAATCTTTGTGTGTCCTCCAATGACATTTCTGGGAACGGTTTGAAATTACTATTTCTTTACGTATTTCGACGTCCACGAGGATGCAATATTATGGACCTGCAAAGGTGCGGGTGATATTGCAACTTTGCTACAGTGCTATGGGCCCCGTCAGACATTCCTCGGGCACGTAAAATCTACAAGGACGTGATCGTTCCACCTATCCTCGGGGAAGAAATAGATGGAGCAGCCCGACAGATAAGCCCTCAATTCTGACGGTTCTCTTACCACCACCAGGATAGAGGGATATCGCAAGGGCTATTCTCAAAAAAAAAAAAAGCGAAAACATATCCTCGAGGAATCCTTGTAGAGTCCTCGTGGCCCAGCCACTTCGTGCGCTAGTGCAAGGGACCTCACGAGGTCTCTTGGAGCTCAAGGATCCATTATAATCGGAGCGGCGAAGGCAGAAGTCGTCGGCAACTTTTTCTTTTCGGCTGCTAGTGGTCCATTGGTGTTCCGCCAGCGGCTGCACGGACATCTTCGAGCCTCAACGTTGGGATTTCAGGCGACGGGTCTCCAACGGTTACTCTTGGAGGACAGCCATCACCGGGGTTTGTCTTCAATTGGGGTTGTCGTCGCGGTGCGTCCCGCCAGCTTCGTAGGGGTTAAAAGGTTGGGAAATTTGAATATTTTACCCGATCGCTCCCGCATCCCCACTCATTTCGGTGACGAAAAACGTTAGAGTGTGTGTGTCGTATGTTGTCCTCTACCGTTTGCTCCCTTCATCGTCACCGTTTGGTGGACTTCCACTGTCGTCGTGGAGTTACGACCCTTTCGTAGTCGCGATTTTGCTTGTCGCGGTCCTCCAGTTCCACGTATGCATCCTCGGTAGGGTGCCTGGGCGTACATGCAGCATCACCTCTGCAAGATGGCCTTCACCTTGTCTACATCATCATCGTTATTGGATCTTGCCGTCTCACCTCTGCAGGCTCGCCTCCACGAGATGACCACCGTCATCTTCATCGTGTGTGTCCTCCTCAACGCAAGTGTCATGGCTTCCGCTCTGCCCACCCTGTCCATTAGGACTTATCATTGTCGTTTCTCCCGCATCGTTGTCTCCCACAACTCCCATCACCTCTGACATCCTCTGGCCATCGTTGGTGTGGTCATGACCATCGCCATCACGTGAGCTGACATCACCATCTCGAATTTCACTAGGCACTTTGTGTGGTCATCATCAACGTCACCATCACTATCGCGTGCTGCCTGTCACCCTCGAAACCCGCACTTGTGGATCATTGTCGTCGTGGTCGTTTGCCCCCCTAATTTCACGCAATCGGACGATCGTCGTCCGTGAAGACCAGCATTGCAGCTGCTGGCGTCACCCATGGAAGAATGCTGCAACCCATGGCGCATCAAACCTCCAGTACACCTCGGTGATGGCCACGATACCCAACCCTTTGACCGGGACTTGATGCAACCGGAGGCTCCGCGCACGGATCTGCGCTCTCATTTCGCCCAATGCGCTCTACTGCTGACAACGAAAGAGCACGGCCGTCACGGTCGCTGCCACGACCGTCTTCTCGGTCGTCGTCAACTTCACACGTCCATCATCACCGCTGCTCTCCATCCGCACGCGTGTTGCAATGCTCATCAACTACAAAATTGCAATAGCCTACAAATTCGCCACCACCACGGTAACCTTAACGGAGTCAGTGCCAAGTCGCAGACATGCACTCGACTCCACACATACCCGCAGTGATAGGAGGAGATGATGGCAATAGACCTTCGGGGGGCGCTCACAAATTTGTAATGACTTATGGCGACTCCACTACACCGTTGCAAATGCCCATTTCCACCGTCGCCAGTATGGACGTCACGTGCCCCGCATCGCCGTCGTCACGTCCAACACCCAATTTCATTTTTCGAACAGAGAGGTCCATTGCTTTCTAAGGTTTTTTTTTTTACCCGTCACCGGCGCCTTTCAAATTTTCCCGCCTTTGGCAGCTGGACCACACCGTCGGGAGCCGGACATCACCCAATGGACCAAGGCATTTCACCCCCCGCAGCCGACTATAATAATATTATTATGAAAATGGCCAACGGGGGCCAAAAGGAATCATCCTCGGGAGACCACCCCGAGGACAGGTGGAACGATGGCGGGAATTTCCTTCAAAACACCGAAAGAAACTTCCTTCGGCCCCGAGGGTGCCACATGGAGTGCCTAAAGGAGCCCCTATGTGTGGACAAAAAGGTCGACAAAAACAAAACAAAAAGTCGTGTGTTCTAAGGGCCTTGTTCGACACCACTAGAGAACCCTAGAGTCTCAAGTGCGCCCTAACCTGAAAATCGTGATTGAAAAATACTTGCTGCAATCTTCGGTCCATGTGCACTTCATAAAATACTTGAAACGGCCGCACTTGAAACCGAACTCGGTGTTCACAATCAAACAGAAACAGAAAACAGAAAACAGACAGGGGGGAAACCGGTAAGCGCTCGGTAGCGCCACATTAGCGCTAAGGCAGTGCTAATTCGTTCTCGAATTAGTGGAGTCTTAGCGCTCCACGACCGACCGACGCTTGGCGGGAAAGTACACTAGTCAAAGTCGTGTGGCCACGCGGTATGGAAAGGCTGGGGTCTCGAATGGAAGAAGACATAGCTCAGATAGCTGAGCTATGTCTTTGATTGCTCATATCCGAACCTCTCCTTGAGTGAGACTTGAGAGGGAGTGCCTTTGCACTCAAGGATAGGGGCCCCAGGCGACTTCCTCCTTCGTCTCACCTCTCACTTCACTAATTTTCTATCCTTGGAAATTACCGAAATGTTTCCTCTTCAAACCCTAATATTGGTTATTGCAACATCATGTTGATTACTCGTGCCCGCAAAAGCAGGCTCGAGTATCAGGCACAGACAACCATTGGGAGCGGTGGACCGAGATCTACAAGGGCAACTACTGGAAGAATGATTCGGACGGCGTCGCGGAGGGCAGTAAGAGAGCCTGCAGCAATGGTGGGAGCGTGTCGGAAGATTTCAAAACAAGAGCTCTAATCTCGTTATGGGATCTTGTGGAACAGGAGCTTTGAGGCTCTGCTTTTGGTGCTCGGAGACAGATGCATTCATTGGCTTTCCTTTTCTTATGCTTAGTATCTGACCGTAGCCTTTGCTAATGGGTAGTTAGATCCCCTGACATCATGCATCTACTGGACATAGTGTGTTAGGTTTATGGGCTGTGTGGTTTCTTACACTGATAGAAGCTCTGTTTACTCTGTTGTATTTTAGGGTAATGATTGAGGTTGCTGTCGCTTGAATTTCCTGGGCAGTTAAATTCTCCCCTGGCGTTAATACTACATATTTTGCCTATAGTGTTTCACACTTAGAAACACATACTAGAATGGACACAGTAATGGGTCATCTCAATACGCTTATGCAGTAAGCTCCTACTAAGCTGGATAATTAGGTTTTAGTAGATGCCACAATCGATTAACGTGGCTACAACAACTTAAAGATGAGAGAGGAAGTAATTCTTGAGTGGTTCAGGGTGAAACTTATGGAGCCACCAGTAGCGGTGCCACCTTGAGCAAGGAGAGTGGCATGAGGGGCAGTGGGAACGCTACAGGTAGGGAGGAAAAGAGAGAACCGGTGAAGAGCAAACTTGAGGTGTATCCATTGGGCGCGTGGTGGGAAACCCGTCTTGGCAGCTCAGGCTCTTTACAGTGTTGTGGACAATGAGGATGAAAAGTTTGCCCTGATAGAGCTGAGGGAACCATGATGGATGATAAATTTAGTTGCTATGTAACCGTCATTTCGTCAAAATGGACATCTTTTATTTTTTGAACGAAATTGAAACCGAGTTTTTTGGCCGAAAACTCGTCAAAATTTGTTGTTCTTGAGGGTCCAGCGTTTTACAAACGCTGGACCTCCTGGATGTACATGAACCTGGCTTGAGACCAACAAATTTTGACGAGTTTTCGGCCAAAAAACTAAGTTTCAATTTCGTTCAAAAAATAAAAAATGTCCATTTTGACGAAATGGTCATTATGTCTGCAGTTGCTTTGAGAAGGTCGCGGTAGTAGTTCACAAATAGAAGAGGGAAGTAAGTTAGAGTAGTTCAGGACAGGCTAGCGCCCTGATGCCGGCAGACTGGCGAGGCCCGGTCCTCCTGGCTAGACTAGCGCCTGGGGAGAGGAACTCCCCGGTTGCTGGGCCTGTGACGCGCACCCGGCAGATGCCCTCGACTCTTTGATTGACCACGTGGCACCTGCTGTAGGTGTCGTGAATGACCGACGACGCGCGGACAGGGGTTGCGCCAGCCGTGGAAACGATGAGCACACGAATAGGGGCACACTTTTTCGGGTTAGAGAGGGGGTTGGTGGGGGAGATACATCATAGAGATACATCTTTTGACATGGTTGATGACGTCTGGATCAGAGAGGATGATGGCAAAGATGATGTGGATGTGATCAATTACTTTGCATTTCTTAGCGCCGTCTACGTGGACGGGGGAAGTGGGGTGGATGAGCAGGTGGAAGAAGATGTCGTCAACTTTGACACTGATGAGGACGATGACACACTTTTTTACACAGACGATGACGTCGGCCAGTGAGAGGTTCAAGTTGATGCCATTGGGCAAGATGAGGGCGATGTGGCCAAATACTATGCACATCTTACCGCGGTCTACTTTGACACTGATGAGGACGGCGACATGCTTTTTTACATGGACGATGACGTCGGCCAGTGAGAGGTTGATGGGCAAGATGAGGGCGATGTGACCAAATACTATGCACATCTTACCGCGGTCTACGAGGATGGGGGAAGCAGGGAGGATGAGCAGGTGGGAGAAGACGCCGTCAACTTTGACACTAATGATGATGGCGATATACATTTTTTCCCGCATGATGACGACTGCCAGCGAGAGGTTGATGGGCAGAATGAGGGCGATGTGGCCAAACACTTTGCACATCTTACCGCGGTCTACAAGGATGGGGGATTGCAGGATGATGAAGACTTCGTGCTGCAGGGGGATGGTGACCAGCCGGAGGTGGGGGAGGAGGAATAGGGTCTATGTAGAAGCGGGGGTTAACGTGGATAAGGAACAAAGAATGGGTAAGTTTGGCGAGAAAGAGGCGGGCAACTACAGTAACAACATTTACAACGGTTACCGTATTAACAATGATAATACCATCAACAACAACAACTTCAATGGGGGGGTTGGTGGATGGTGGGAGAATCCGAGGATGAGCCCATTTCAGGTCCGCACCGAGACTGCCACTCATCTGCAGCAGTGGGATGGGTGACCGGGCAGAGGAGTGGGAGGTTGCGCATGGGATCATGGCAGAGGCGGTGGCTGCCGTGGAGGACAGGCAGGTGATGGGCGAGACCAGTGACAATGGTGGGAGGGCTGACAACACTAACGACAAAACAACAACAACATGGTGATCACAGCAGGGGTGGTGGCTGTAGTGGGTGAGAGGCAGGTAATGAGTGAGATTGGTGAGAAAGGTGGGGAGGCTGCCAACGACAACAACAACAACAACAACAACAACAACAACAACAACAACAACAACAGGGGAGAGATGCCGCCAACAGCGAAGAGAGAGGGAACTACGACCTGGTTCAACAAAAAAAATGTGGCTGGTTTTCGAGCAATATTTATCGTATTTCATCTCAAATTTATTCAAAAGATTAACAACTCTTCTATTGTTATTCCACAAGGGTTCCCTCGTTTCATCAAGAATCCAAGCAAATCAACATTCGGTCATCGGTCAATCTAGGGACGTCAAAAATTTCAACAGAATGATCAACATTGAACTATTGTTGAAATGTTGAAGATCCGTTGTTGAAAAATAGTTGATCTGTTGTTGATCAATATGAATCGGAGGTGACAAAAAAAAAAATGGTGAAGCCTAATAAATATATGTTTATATATATATGTATAATATATATATATATATATATCATGTATATATATATATATATCATACTATAATCATAATTGAAAATTACTTGATCAACTACAGGCAATGAAGAAGAGGACAAGAAATGAAGGGCTGCAACATTATGTTTCAACGAAGTTTCACCGACTCACCCGAAGGCTGATTCCCCTGATTCAAATATATATCCTGCATTAGAAAGACTTCATTGAACTGTATGAACAAGTCTTCTCTTGGATAGTATTCAAAGTCCATTCCACATTTGCTTGCCACAACTAACAACATCTCTCTCTCAGATAAGGTGGTGTAGGCTGTAAGGTTGTGTTATCCTTGGGCCACCAGGTCAATGTGCGATTGGATCCCTTGTTTATAACCCTTGCACGATCCAATCCCTCATTCACCCAAAGGGGAGCAGACCCTTGCACGACTGGATCCTTCATGGGTGAGCAGACCCTTGCACGACTGGATCCTTCATTCACCCAAAGTGGTGTAGGTCATTAGGTTGGTATCCCAGTATGTACATATATATATTTATTACTTTCACACTATACTTCTTTAAGAAAAGAAACTCTGAGATAGATAGATAGATAGATAGATAGATAGAGATAGATAGAGATAGATAGATAGATAGATAGATAGATAGAGAGAGAGAGAGAGAGAGAGAGAGAGAGAGAGAGAGAGAGAGAGAGAGANCTAGATGTGTATAGAGAGAGAGAGAGAGAGAGAGAGAGAGAGAGAGAGAGAGAGAGAGAGAGAGAGAGAGGTGGAATCCACAACTGTACGTCTATTCAAGTTAGGGCTTGTGAAGGGGGATTTGGGGTTGATGGGATCGGACGAAATGGGAGGCGAGAGCGCGTGGGACGACATCAACAGCGACGACAATTACAACAACAACAACATCGACAACAAAAACAATAATTACAACAACAACAACAACAACAACAACAACAACAACAATAACAGCAACAGGACGTGGGGCTTCTGGTTGAAGGTTGCCACAATGACGGTGGGAGAGTAAATGACGGGGGGGCTGGTGAGGTGGGATTTGAGGTTGAAGGTGAAATCTACCGTTTTCCCCCATTCCTACCTGGTGTTTCATTCTGATGATCCGTTTGCTCTTTTTTGGCTTTGGGTGGGATTTGGATAGATGTTCTTCTCTCAACTCGCATAATCTCAAAACTCTTACTCTCATACTCTCATACCCTCAACTCTTATTCACGCGGCCTCTTATTCGTGTGGCCTCATGAAGGGTTTGATGATTATGTTTTGATGTTACGTTTTTCTTTCTGATTGATTCCTTGTTTAGGGTGGGGTGAGCTACGTGTTTCAGACGTTATCATCTCCACACAACATTGAATAGGGGATAAGTGCTTTATCAGCAGAAGGGCAACTCTTCCCCTGTGAGAAGGGAAGTAATCACCAAAAAACAAATAAACAAACAAACAAACAAACAAACAAACAAACAAACTAACTAACAAACTATGATGGGGCACTAGAGGGTAGGTCTTTTAATCACCAGTGGAGATAATTGGCTTGGGCCTTCTGGCTGGTTGCAGAAGCGGCTGCGTGCTTTCCAGCTCGTGGCGGGTGTTAGGAGCTGGGTACTGCTCCCCACATAGAGAGCAAAGTTGACCAGAGTAGGAAGGCTTTTTTTTTTTTAACAATCCACCTGTGTCAACAGCTAGGAGTGATGGGAAGAGCATAAACTCCTACCTATCATACAGGGGGCCCCAATCTATTGGTGGGGAGCTACACCTGCTGGAAAGCGGGTCCAGCGTCCCCTGAGGTACATAATTGCAGATTGGAAAACACATCGCATACTGAGAACCGGAACTCCTCAAGTGCCTCTTCACCTGAAACCAGGCGCCAGATCAACATGTAGACCAGAATAGGAAGGCTGAGATTCACTAGGGAGAATATGGGGAGGACGGGAATCCAAACCACAACCCTTAGCGTCTCATGTTGAGAAGGTGCATATGGAACTGGATGTAGACAAGAGGTTAGGTAGTCGGAGGTATATGAGAGAAGAATATAGCGTAGAAAAAAAAGAAGAAGGGGTAACTAGGGCGCAGTCACAAAAGCAGTTTCTAAATACATTTCAAACTGCGTTTTAGCAGTCTAGTCAGGGCCCGAGTTTCAAATGCAGTCGAAACTCTGTTTTGCAGAAAAGTCACACCGCGACCTTTACCACACTTACAGGTGTTCGCAGGTGGGCACCAACCACTGCCCTCTGAGGTACTTGTGACGTAAAGCGAAGTGGAAAATATATGTAGATATAGATATATGGAGCAGTTCTTTGAGACTGCGTTACTGAACGACNGCTGTGTTCTCACCATAGACCACGTCCGAGTAGAAGGGGAATAAAGGATGGAACTGCTCAAAACACACTTCCAAATGGAAATCTCACACCGGTGGCAGTCAACCAAGCAGGTACTTGATTCGCTCCATAGTCCCAAGGACATCCGGGAACGGTTACTTCAGTTCTCTAGAGACTGGCTGGGGGGGATCCGGGAAGGATGGGTAGCGGAAGTAATTTGGACAGGGGACTGGGAATGTGGGAAAGAAAGGGAGGAGACACAAGTCAAGGATGTTCCACGGGACTACCACCTGAGGTTCAAGGAGTGGCTGTCGATCAATCCATGCATCCCCATGAGACCTGCAGAGGAGTTCCCTGACCCCTTCCCTCCCCACCCGGGTTCCCTGGATATACGTTTGTAAACCTCCGCCCATCCAAAACCTCACTTTCTTCGCAAAGCCGCCTTTTCCTCTTTTGCTTCTCCCTGAGGGGGGTGGTTTTTGCAGCATGGCCAGAGAGATGGGAGGAGGTCGGCGACGGCGGCAGAATGGGATAAGGCCTCAAGAACAATCCAGATCAGGAAAGTGACTAGGGTTGGGGCGGGAGGGACCAGGACGTAGCAGTGGAAAGCTGGCGCCGAATTCAGGATGAAGGGGTCCCCCCGGCCCCCTAACTGCCGGGGGATATGGGAAAGATTCTCCTACAAGTTCAGGATGTAAAGAAGAGAGGGCCAACACTCTGATACAGCAGGAAGGATGACAGCTGGCTGCACTCGACAGATGGCTGCATGGTTGCAAGATTGCAAGGGGATTGTTCCAGGAAGGACTGGGTGACGGGAGGACCCACTGGTGCCCCCCGGTGGCTCCTCCCGGCGGCTCCTCCCGGCCCCTGATCAGAGGAAGAGATATAGAAGGGGAAGGGTAACAGCTGGACTCCTGCTACTAGCCTGCCCTCGGGGCCTTCAGATAAGGGACGGCTGGTTTGGTTCTGGAGCCCAGAGCAGTGGCAGGTTTTCTCCGATAAAAAAAAAAAAAAAAAAAATCACCCTCCCAATGTTTTTCCTCCAATAGGTCCTGCTCAGTCAATCCCCTGTATTCCAGGGTAATCAATGCTGGCAGGAGTGTCTTCTGATGTTCCCTGACTACATTCTGTATATGGGACCTTTTTTTTTTTTTTTTAATTAAAAAAGGGCCCAGTGCCCAAGGCTGATATTACCAATAAGAAAATTGAGGCCGGGGTCCTCACAGTCTACCCGGAGTGACCAAACCGACCTTGCTGAGAACCGGGCTCAGCGTCCCTCATATGATGGCAACGATGAAAAAGATGATGGTGATGATGAGCTAAGGATGATGATGATTAGTGTATATAGAAAATAATAATATAGAAGACAATGCGATATCAGTAATTCTGGCCTCCTAATTCCAGAACAACTCCTAGCCCTCCCTGTACCAGGACATTGCATCTCAGAGACAGTACCAACCTAACCAACGTCAACCATAGCCGACCTCTTCTCGCCACCTAGATTATCCCCGGCCCCAAAGGTTGTCAAGGCAGGCCCCCCCAGTTCGCCACTAGATTGCCTTCCTCCCTCAGCAAACCCCAGATCTCTCTACAAGGCCTCACACTCCTGCCATTTGCAGGTTACAGGGCAATGCCCCAGCTCCGGCCAGCGTCGTTCTGGCATCGGCAAACCAGGGGCACAGAACAAAGCAACTCTGTAGATATCAGTCCAGGTTCGACCATCTCTGAAATCCTATATCCCGAATGAGGAAGAAGGCCATATGCTGCCAAAAATTTCAGAACACCAGAAGGCTCTTGCCCAAATTCACCAACAGAATCTGATGAGGGAAGTAATTTAGAATAGCTCAGAGTGAAGTCCATGGAATTACTAGTAGAGGTGCCACCTTGAACAGTGGGAGTGTGATGAGGGGCAGTGGGAACTCTACTGGCCGGAAGGAAAGAGAGAACCGGTGAAAGCAAACTTGAGATGTATCCATTGGGTGCGTGGTGAGAAACCCGTCTTGGCAAGCTCAGGCTCTTCACAGTGTTTCAGACAGTGAGAGATGTATCCGTTGGGTGCGTGGTGAGAAACCACTCTGCTCCTAGGGTCTATGGTAGTAGATTGGGTTGGTAGTGGTTAGTGTGTCTGGCTTTATTTTGTTTGCAAATTCATTTTATTTTGCTAGTTTTTCCCTTTTCGGCCATCCCCCACAGCCCTTTCCTATTTCGGAAAGAAATATCGCAGCTTTGCCGCGAAACGGCCTCCGCGGTGGGATCCCAGAAAAATGAGTTTCCAGCTTTCCAGAAACTCTTGCCCTCTCTTTGCGGCCGACCCGCTTTTCCATCCGCACCGCAGTGGGGTCCCAGCCTAAGCTAAACAGGCTGATGCTGCTGGGATAAATCCGGGTTGAATTGTGAGGTCCCCGGCCTCGCCGATTGAATTTCGAAATATATGAGTTCCTTTAAATAAAAAAAAGAAAAAAAAAGAAAAAAAAGAAAAAAAAGAAAAAAAGAAAAAAAAGAAACTGAACTCCACGGCTTACCAATCCTGGACCAGGACCGCCTGCTGGAAAAAAAAGAAGAACAAAACAAAAGCCCCACTTGGAGTGCTGGCAGAATCTGCTGGCACTTGAACTCAAGGCTCCCCAGAGAGGTACCTTGAGTTCAAGTGCAAATTTTCCCCGGCTGCACTTGAGTTTCGAGGGCTGGCACTAGAGAGGCGGAAAGTAGAAACAACTCCGTGGCCAGGTTAGGGTGGGGTTGAACGAAGAATTTTCCTTCAACCCTTGAGTTCAAGTGGTGTCGAACGAGGCCCAAAGTACGGTCATAATGGTCTGACAGAGACCACCTTCAGAGGACCCAGCGCATTGGCTGAGTCCTGCACTCATCCGGAAAAAGAGGAAGCGACATCTATTGCTCCTATCCCATTGGCCGATGGGAGCACCCTAAGCTGAATTTGGCTTTCTTTAACTCCTAGAAGGAGAGTTTTTGAAATCTGAAAAAAGTGCAGAAACCAGTTTTAAAGTGCTAAAAGCAGATCACAAACGTTTCAATCGTCCGTAGTGGGACCTAGCCCCAGGGACCTTGTCCCACCTGCACCGTTGAGTTGAGCCAACTCAACTGTGACCTAGCCCCAGGGACCTTGTCCCACCTGCACCGTTGAGTTGAGCCAACTCAACTGTGTGACAGCATTACATGCCTTTTGAAAATCGAAGGAAACCGCTACTGCATCTTTTTAATGCCTCTTATTGCTTTTACTTGGTATTTTCATGTATTTTGTAACACAATTGTTTTTTGGTATGTACGAACGCATTCATGATGTCATTGACCACCGTCAAAGGAGGAAGGTACCGTGCCTCCTCCCCAAAACCTGTGAAGTTGGCCAACAGCACCACCCTACTTTGGAACCATGCACTGACATCCGCGAACCTGAGCAGAAGCAATGTGGTGCGCGCCTTGTTTCAGCTGCATGTGCTTGTTGGGGGTTGCTGGGGAACGAGGCTCTAAGGATTGATAGGGCCTGCATTCGAATCTGTGATGCGCCACCGCAGTAGAGGGGCACACCCAACAAGCAATAGGGGTCCGTCGGACGAATTCGTTGTGTGTGTGTGTGTGTGTGTGTCTGTGTGTGTGTGTGTGCGTGCGTGCGTGCGTGCGTGCGTGCGTGTGTGTGTGCGTGCTTGCTGATGAGCAAGAAGATGCTGATAGCTGAAGCTGTCCCACTTCGAATGACACAAGTGAAGAAGAAAAAGCCGCATGCATTGCTGTAGTAGTAGTGGCTTGGGAAAGCTCATCATACTGTTGAGAGAGAGAGAGAGAGAGAGAGAGAGAGAGAGAGAGAGAGAGAGAGAGAGAGAGAGAGAGAGAGAGAGAGAGAGAGAGAGAGAGAGAGAGAGAGAGAGAGAGAGAGAGAGAGAGAGAGAGAGATTAGTTTCCGGTTCATGAACGTGGTCGGCTGCGAGGTCCAAGTGCACGGAAGTGCACTGTCCTCGGTTGATTTCTTGACGGTGTCTGGGTTGTGGCATGCAGACGTGGTCTCACCAAGGCTATCAATAGACAGTATCGCAGGCCCATACAGTGGAGGACCTCATCCAGCAGAGATAAGGGTGTCGTTAGACACACCTCTGGGCATCCTCGGGCTCTGAGGATGAATCCTCGGAAAAGTTTAGGGTTTTTGTCGTCTTCGTTACAGTCATCCTCCGTTTTAGGACTCATCCTGGGAGCAATGCCAGAAAAAAAAAAAGGAAACAAAAAAGAAAAGAAGTTGTGCTTCAGGCTTTCAGCCAATAGGGTGCTGCCACGATCCGAATTCTCGGTTGTAACGTCTCTCTACGTGCATGCCCTCTCCTCTCCGTGAAACACGGATCCTCGGGCGCGAGGTCCTTTGGAGCCAAGGACGATTTGGCTGGGAAATCCTCGGAGCCCAAGGATTTGTCCTCGGAGTGTTTTCGCATTTTCATTTCCGATTTCATCTCCGAGGACAGGTGGGAAGAAGACGAAATCCTTGGAATCACGTCCCCGAGGAGTGTCTAACGACGCCCTAAGTGTGTGTAACAGGTGCGTCCTCCGCATGGCCGTCTTCCCATCAAAAGCGGAAGATGGAAATGTTCTGACAATGACAATCATGACGATCCCGGATAAAGAAAATGATTGAAATAGCAAAAAATGAATATGGCACCATTGAGCTAGCTGAGACATTTTTCCGTCTCAGCTAGCTGAACACAAACGGTGAAGGGTAGGGGGCCTTATATCCAGAGATTCGTATTTTGTGGGCTTTTATACCACTGGTACCTTTGTAGGTTCGAAAATACTCGGCCTCCGACCTTTCAGGAGGCCGAAACGAAATGACGGCCGCCGATCAGATTTATCAACGGCAGCCGTTGTCGGGCTCGGCCTCCTGAAAGTTCGGGAGCTGGCAAGAACTTGTCGAAATAGGCTCGGAGGTACTAGTGGTTTATAGAAACGAAAATAGGCCAATTCAGACGGAATAACAATAAAACAAAAATCAACCGTGCGATTCTCAGAATTCATCGCATCTTCAGCGTCGCGCGGCTGTCACTCGGGGTTGAAAACTCAGTGAAGACCTGGCTCAACGAAGCAGGAGGGACAAGGTCCCAGGTAGGGTGAGGCTGGGTTTAAGAAAAAAAAAAAAAAAAAAAAGGAACAGATAAAACTACCGAGCAATTCGTGGAAAATGCAAAATGCAAAACCGGAAAAAAAAAAAAACAAGAACCTCCCCCCCAAAAATAAATAAATAAAAAATGCAAAACCTATGGGCCGGGCTCCACCCTTCTCGTTTTTTTTTCTTACAAAAAAGTCCAGGGTGTTGTGGAGGCCATTTACTAGGCACACATTGATAGCTGGGAGCGTTCTGGATCTCCCGTGTTTGCCCTTAGGAGACGAGGCTACCTCCCATCCCATCCTCGCATCAATACACCCACTGCATCCCCTATCCCTACCATCCTACCTCCGTGTGACCAGCAGTATCGACAGGAACATGGACCGAACAGTAGTGACAGGCACCAGGGCTGACCATGCCCCAGCCCTGGTGGAAGCGGAGTCGAACGAGCCTTGTCCTACGGGAACTTCGGACGCCAGGCTCAAGCAATCTCCCACGAGCCCCTAAGTTAACCGACGCCCTCTACTCTCCCACCACAGTCCTAGCTGTGCATATCAAGGTGGGGTACTTATCAACGAGATGCCTATCATTATCACCAGCTGATCACCAGACCAGCCAGTGACTCATGCGGTCTATTCTTCGACCGCAAACCTAGCTGTGTTTCTAAGGCGGGGTGCTTATCATCGAGACCCCAATCATCATTGCCGACTGATATTTCTATACCATGGCCTTTGTCCTCAACTTTTGTCCTTCCTCCTCCTCCTCCTCCTCCTCCTCCTCCTCCTCCTCCTCCTCTCTCTCTCTCTCTCTCTCTCTCTCTCTCTCTCTCTCTCNCCTCCTCCTCTCTCTCTCTCTCTCTCTCTCTCTCTCTCTCTCTCTCTCTCTCTCTCTCTCTCTCTCTCTCTCTCTCTTTGCTGACTGCCTGCCGTGGGGCCGCCTTGATGCACAGTGACGCTGCGGCAGCTCTTGCTGTGCTCGCTGCCCCCTTGCCCCAGCAGTGGCAAGGACAAAAATAAATGGTGAATGCATCTTTCCGCCCTGTTGATGAAGGTGCACTCACCATTCCTTATTTGGTGAGTACTGCAGCGAGGGGTTGAGTTTCATGATGGTTTTCAGTTTCACGGTGGTTTCTGTCCTGAGACACAGCCCTGAGACGGCTTTGCTGCACTTCCAACATTCGGATTTGGGGCATGTCCATGACATGCCCTGATTCAGCAGCCCAAACACTCCTGGATTATTTCCTGTCGGGCACTTCGACCTCCCAGTGCTCCCACCCCCCCCCTTTTTTTTTCTCACCCCTTTTTGGAGCCCATTTTTTAGCTCCATGTCACAGGGTGTTTGCGCTGATGTGTCCGGTCTGGGTGTCTGGCGCACGTCCCTGGACTTTGCACACTGTCTGGATTGCTGCTATGAAAGCGAACGTAACAATAACATTAACTAGCGATTATATTTGAATAGACACATCAAATTTGCAGGGCGCCATAGGAAGGTAAAATACGCCAAGCTCCGCAAATCAGGGGTCATAAAAACTGGAGCTGGGGCGAGGTCGCACTAGGGAAGAGGATTGGATTGAACGGGAAGTGCTTGTGGAGAAGTGCAGAAAATCAATCGATTGATCTGCTTCTCTGCATCTCTGCTGGTAATCCAGTCCAGCTTCAGGTGCTAAATCCAATCCTATTTGCTGCTCGGATCTCGCCCCTCAAGCACTTTCCAATGTCCCTCCCAAAATGCCCATTTTTTCCCTCCCCCCCCCCCCCCCAACCCATTGTTTCAAATGACCCTGTTCTTTCTGTTTTCCGGCACGGAATTTTTTTGCATATAACTCTTACAATTGTGGTTCTCTTGTGAATAGTTCGATAACTTCGATTCATCTCTGGACGATTGCAAAATGTCTGATGATTTCAAGGTGGTCCATATTCATCCACCACTTGATTTTTCAATCAAATCATGCCCAAGGCCTGCGACATGAGCATCCATGAACCCCGTCTTTGTTTACTGGGGCTGGCTGGGAAAGCAACGCCCTGGACTGACATTCGCTTTACGGACCCTTCTGCCACAATACATGCACTATTCACTTCCTTCCTCTTCTTCTTCTTCTTCTTCTTCTTCTTCTTCGTCTTCTTCAGAATCTTTTCTTTTCAAGCCATGAACTGCTTGCTACTTCGAAGTTGATCTGAAAGTCTTAAGAGATCAGGGAAGGCCATCATTCCGGCATTTTTTCTTTTCTTTTCGGGAAGGGCATCATACTTCAAAGTACTTGGAATTGGGATCATGGTGAAGTTCAGAAATCCCTTGGAGTTGTAATCATTGCAAGGTGCTTCAAAGTGGAGGATGTGGAGCGTGGAGGCCAGTACATAGTACTAAGTAGTACAAAGCTACACAGTGTGCAGCAAGTGGTCTAGAGGAGCACACAATAGTGCACAAAGCAGGGCCTTTTGAAGTTGTGGTGCTTTTGGGGCACCCAGCTGGCCTGTGCACAACCTCAAATTTCTCAACCAACTTGGAGATCTGGCAAAGATTGCACTGTTGCAGTAGTTGCAGGGGGCATGGGATGGCCACAGTGCATCGCCTCCTAGTAAGGATTCTGGGGCGAGGGAGGTCCCACGAGCAAAGAGGATTGGATTGAACGCGAGAATGTGGACGGAATGTGATGGAAAGCTGCGGAATATAGAGAGAGAACTGCTTTTGTGCATCTCTGCTTAAAGCACCTGTGCACGGGCACCTGGGCTGCGGGCCTGACAACTCGAATTCTGAAAGTGCGGAACGAGAAACGTGACCGCCAATGCAATTTATCAACGGCAGGCCCAGCGTTTGACTTCTCGGCCTCCTTTTCTTGTGGTGACAAGCTTAGGACTGCAAGGCTGGGGTCGTGTCCTAGTGGTTTAAAACACATTCAGATTCAGGAGCTTAATCCGATCTTCTGTGCTAGTGGGACCTCGGCCCTGGATAGGATGTTGATGGTAAAAGGCAAAAAGAAAAAGGGATAATTTGCGGAATACCCCTATACGTTGAGATATATGCGAAAATGCTCCTAAAAGATGTGGGTAGAGCGGAATGCCCTTTTGGGCCTAATTCTTTCTGTTTTGTCCCTGTCAGGCCGGTGTGCGAATTTGCATTCTGGACGGCATCGTTGGGGCCTGGGCCTGCACCCTGTTTTACCTGGTTTTCCCTCCGTACTGCCATGATACTGGTTGGGAAACTCTGCGCAATACCCAGGCCCGTAGGCGGGGCAGTTTGCCTCTGTGATTCAAACTTTCGAACTCATTCCAAGTCTCTGCTGCTGTGTTCGGCAGCTTCATTCATCGTCCTCCCTGGTCAGGTTCCCCATCTCCAGCTCCTCCTATGCCAGGTGACCCAG
>BFEA01000639.1:739649-792528 GCA_003427395.1 Chara braunii
TTTTTTTTTTTTTTTTTTTTTCCAGATTTGAAGGTACGTGGGTGTAGAAGGACCCCGCACCACCCCCCTCCCGCCCCGATTCCGACCACACCACCGTCCACGTGGGCGGAAATCACGTGAACGGCCGTTCACGGTTTTTAGGCCCGGTGACCGGCCGGTCATGTTCAGGTGACCGGTGCACGTTCAGGTGACCAGTGCCAGTCACGTTCACGGGACCGACACTGGTCTGAGGCCTGGGCCTACTGGAAGCTTCTGGGCAGGGACCCAAGGCAGCCAGGCTGCATGCAAGCAGGCTGACCACCTCCATTTAGGAAAGTCCTAGCCTACGCATTCGGTATTCGGACATTGGCTGCTTTGTGCGCAAGCGCTGCTGCGCTATCGCCTGCCAGGCTCACGCAGGCAGCCATAGCCGAGTTGTGTTGCTGTATGCTGGATGGGGCGCATGGTGGTCCTTGGGTGCAAGTGGCATCTGTGAGTTGGGGAACGAGGTTGTGAGTGATACGAGAGACATACATGGTGCTTGAAGCGTGCGACATTGGCCGAGATCTGCTTGTACTTCGGGGAGCTATTAGCGTCATCAGCGCCATTGTAGAGTAGGCTAGATAGGATCTGCCATCTGTAGTTTGGGCGCCGAGTGCCAGATAGGATATCAACATTGGTTCTTCGTTGATGATGATGATGAGACTATTCTAGCATTGTCAATTATGAGTTTTTGGTGTGCTCTTATTTGGTGAAACTCGTGACGCAATTATGCTTTTGGTTCAAGGTCTCGACTATCTGGTCTCATGTGTACGATGCTGTTTGATTGCTGAAGTTCGCTATTGCTCATCTTCTTGCAAATTATTAAATAATTAATTAAAAATTTTAGGTATTGTGGAAGGTAGAAATGCAGATTGGAGATTCAAAAATTTGAGATTGTGGAATTTAGAAATTTTAGGTATGAAAAATACCAATCAGCTTAGTTGTAGGACTTGAGAGTTGCGATGATTCTGGAATATTCGAGAATATTATTTGGAAGTTTGATTTGGATATTTAATTAGGATATTATTTTAGTTGAAATAATAGATTGGATATTAGAATGATGATATGTATGATGATTGGATGTTGATTAATTAGCTAAAAAAGATACTAATTAGCAGTAAGAATTAGGAGAATAGTACAACCTATATTACTAAGTGGCTCATCCCTTTCCCCCCTAAATCCTAATCTCCCACCTTCTCACCTACTACCTTTCCCCTTCTCCCCCTCTCTTATCCCCACCTTCTTCCTACCCCGGCCCCTCCTACCCCATTCCCTCCTCCACTTCTACCCATTGTTGCCCCACTACACTCCTTGTCCTTGCTGGATGAGGCGGCGGAACAACCCCAAAGCGGAGCAAAGGAGAGAATAGAAAACGAGGAGAAGAGGGCAGTGGACAAATAAGGTGGAGGGGGGGAGGGAAGAATAAAGCGACGAGGCAGCCGAGTAATGAGAAGAGTCAGAAGGGGAAGAAGGAGGAGGGAAGGACGCGAAGAGGAAGATGGATGAAAGAAAGACGGACATTACCCACGACCGCCAAATGCCATGATGATGATGATGATGATGATGATGATGATAATGATGATGATGATGCTGGTGACAAGACCAGCCGCTGCTGTCATCCTTGCGCAGAAGCCATGCTCACCGGTGTCATGTGGAAGATGATGATGATGATGATGACGATGAAATTTATGAAAATATAGTCTCTCCTCGTGCTTCTGCCGCTGACCTGCCGTTCCATGTGCTCCTGAAGAAAACTCACCACTCACAGTTCCAGCCCTTAAACTAAGGAAGTGCTCTTATCACCTCCTCAGCCTGCGCCAAACATCACCAGTCTAGCGCGCTCGCTAAGGCGCTCGTAATTCCCATGTATTTCCCGAATTGCGAAAAGATGAAATTCCAAAAACCGAGCAAAATGACAAGGGGCAGGCCTTTTTTATTACGAGTAAATTAAATGCGCATCGATTCATGAAAACACAAAAAGGGGTCTCTTTGCTTTGGTTGCAAAAGATCACCAAAAAAGGGGGGGGGGAAGGGGAAATGGCGCAGGTCCGGAGGCTGGCGCGTCACAGAGGTGGGGGGGCACCTTCCCGCGGAGGCAGTAAACAGGCAGGGGGTTATTCTTTTGAAGAGAGGAATAATCCATTTGGTTTTTGTGACCCCTCTATATGTAACTATGACTTCAATAGGCGTTGGAGTTTCCATGGGGAGACAAGGTAGTTTTCCCCTCTTTCCCTCTTCCTGTGGAAATTGTGGGCGTTGATGTTCATCGGAGTTTTCATAATCTTTTGAATTCCTGTTTTCCCTTATTGGAAATTCTTCAAAGGTTTGGTGCTGGAGGAATGGGGTTGTGGTGGTTGTGATGGTGAGAGACGACGCGCCCTGCGGCGGAGGGGCTAGCCTGTAGGGTTGAAATAGGGTACAGCAGCGGTGGAGATGGTGGCTTCATCGCGGTAAGACTTGCCGGAGTAGGGCTGAGAGGGATTTTTGTGGGATATCTGCAACTAGTGCTTGATCCGAGGTTTGGGGTTGTTTTCTTGTGTAGATTGCATAGTTTTCGTTCTCAGCCTAAGCCGGGTAATAACCTCGGTATATTGCCTCCTGGCTGCTGGATGGAACCAGAGGAGAGCATCAGTCCTTGGCAGCAGGCCCCCGTCCGTACCAGCGGTACCAAGGTCTTAGGCCCGGGTAACCGAGCCTGCGCCATATTCAGAATGAGTGGAACTGCAGTGGGCCCCTCAAATAATGTCACTGAAACCAGGCCTTTTCTAGCCCACACAATTGCCCTACCTGTACCAAAAAAATTAGCAGACCGTAGCAGGCTCGAACCAGACCGCAGTACCGCATTAGGAAGTACCCATGTTAAATTGTCTTTGTACCGTATTTGTGTTGAACTTGCAATAGGACATAACACCATCAAACCAGAATACCATGACCATCCCAAATCAAACTGAAGGTTGTTCCAACCAATTACTGTACCAAGGTCCAGTCCCAATAGCATGTCGATGCCGAACCAATAAGTGTACCAATCCGAACCAGTAATCATAGGCCGCCGTCTGAGTGGCCCCACCAATCATCTCAACATTGAAATGTCTGCGTCAACGTTGTCCCAGTGAATCTGACCTGGCCGCCATGACCAGTGAACCAGTTTAGTTGATCTGGCCGCCAAGATAACTCAAGTCCGCCTCAAGATAGAGTTGAAATAATTACGGCTCGATGTCAGGAAGGAGTGTATGTTTTTACCATCACTCCTTCTTGTGAATACGGGGTTAAAAAAAAAAAAAAAAAAAAAAGCGTCGACACTCAACGTGCACAGGAATTTGGTAGGTCAAGGGTATCGCACACGCTATAATTTCCGGGTCATGAGAGGTGTAATAATTAGGCAAACTTTAAGGCCAATTAAAATTAGCGGGCAAAATCGAATAAATAAATCCGCTTAAATCGTTGGGAGATAATAAATAGATAAGATTTGTTTAAATCCGCGAGGAACAATAAATAGGTAGAATCTGGTTAGAAATCATTGAAGACATAAATACGTGAAAAATGTTAAATAATAAAATAATCATTCGTTTTCATCCCCCTTTTTATCATTTTAAATTTTGTATTTATCTTTAATTTCACTATAAAATTAAGTAAACTTTCAGGCCTTTCCCCTCGTCAACTGGGCAGTGTGGAAAAGGTCGCGCGAAGGCTCGCAAACATATCTTCGGCCCACGGCTAGTTGATTCGAGGATAGCCTCGGAACAGACGAAAAAGCATAAGCCCCAGGTATGGTGAAGGCGTTTGTCCAACTCATTAATTTTCAGGGTTAGTTCCTGCGGTTGATGCAGGGGATTTTAATTTTCAGGGTTAGTTCCTGCGGTAGATGTAGGGGATTTTAGAGTTCCTCTGAGGACCGCTAATTTTTCCGAACATCTTCGACACAAGTAGCAGTCAAAACTTAACTGATCGTTCGGTTGAGGGACGAATCCCCTGTATGTCTTATGGCCGACCGGTCTGCGGCCGCCCGACACCGGTCCTCGAGCCATGTGAGGGGGTTTACTGTATTGGCGGTTCTCGGTGGGAGTCTGCGGATTTGTTCCAAAGCCAGATCCCGCTACAGAGGATTTATTCCAACAGTCAATTTTTTGATCCACTGGATTGATAGTGCAGTGGTTTGTAGAGCGGGGTCCAACAAGCCTAATCCTTCTCTGGTTTTGAGCTGGATTAGCTTGTCTCACGCCACCCTGTTAATTATGTTTTGTTGCTCATGATTCCCCCACCAGAGGAAGGCAACCAGGTGTTTTTTGTGGTCCCTGGTGTTATCCTTTCCCAGTTGTGAGAGGGCGGATTTGTACCTGATGGATGTCAGCACCATGTTGTTTATGATTAGAGCCCTCTCTAAGAGAGATGTGTTTTTATTGCCATAGTTCTGCATTTTTTCCAGTGTTGGCCTAGTGATCCATTCGTCGTTTCCTACCGGCAGTCCATGGACTGAGAGCACCACCCCCAAAGACTCTGATTGGTTCCTCCAGGGGTCTCCAGTCAACATTAGGCTGTTCAGGGGGGCGAATTTCATGGAAGTGGATCCACCAGCCTTGCGTTTTGCTACCCCAGTTGATTGACATATCGGATACTAAGGTGAACCGACTCATGAGGCCTTGGAGTTCGACCATGTTGCTGTGGGTAGCCTCTGCTACTATTGTAAGGTCATCCATGAACATCAAGTCTGGGATGCTAGACAACCGAAGCCTGGAAATTTTTTTGTTCGTTCTTAGATTAGCGACCAATGTTTCCATCACTACCAGAAACAGGAAGGGGGCTAGGGGGTCCCCCTGCTGCACAGAGCGCTGCAATTTAATTTTTGGGGCCAGCAAGTCGTTTACCTGCACCCGTGTGGTCGCATGATGATGGAGTATCATAATCTAGTCCCAGAATTATGGACCGAAGTTCATTTTTTGCAGACATTTGTCCAAGAATTTCCAGTCTGCATGGTCATACGCTTTTTCGAAATTAATAAAAACTATGGCTGCATTTTGTCACGCCTGCCTTGATAGCTTGATCAGTTCATTAACCAATAAAACATTGTCTTGGATGTTCCTGTTGCGCGTGAACCCTGTTTATGCGGGGTGAATTATCTCCTCCAGGGTAGGTATCATCCTGCTGGTCATTGCCTTGGCTACCAACTTCTAGACCACTGTAAGGAGTGTGATTGGTCGATAATTCCTTATGTTTGTTTTGTCCCATTTTTTGTACAGAAGGGTGAGGATCCCCTGACTCACCAGCTCCCCCATGTCTCCTGAGGCTTTTACTTGGCGATAGTATTCCATCAACTCCTCTGACATAGAAGACCACATCTCTTCCCAGAATTTTTTAGGTAGTCCGTCCACCGCTGGGGTTTTGTCTTCCTCCATCAGCAGAAGGGCGTTCCAGATTTCATCTTTCCGTAGCGGTTTGTCCAGAGCCTCCCGCTGCTCACTGGATAATCGTGCAGTGAGGGGGTGTAGGAATCTGTAATTTTACCTTCCCTTGTCTGCTCTGAACCATCCTAGCATAGGTCGAACGATGAAGATTATCGGACCATAACAAAGCTCCCCGTCTTCAGCGAGTCATGCCACGTTGTAAGACAAACCGTTGAACCCGCCAACTGCCCCTCACAGGCAGTCTCGAGAGGGGAGGGAACGTCCCTCACTGTCACCTCCTAGCGGAAGATGCCGCTGATCCCGCCGAGCAGATTCCAATCGGTTGCAATCCTCGAAACCCCCCTTCCCCCCCACCTTTGTTGACAAAAACCACCAGATTCCATCGATCTATACCAGCCAACGAAGGCGCCTCCAACAAACCACGTAGATGCTTCAAACCAACCAGCTGATAACGCTCGGATCAACTCCATAGCATGCCTGGCCATAACGATGATATCAAATGGGCAAGAGAAGAGAAAGGGAAAGCCGTAGGGAAAATAATAGGGGGATTCTACCACAGCCTGCTTAGTGGCAGGCCGCCTTCTGGCTCTTTTATTCCTGCCAACGACCTGCTCAGTCAATCCCCTGGGGTCCAGGGTCATCAATGCTGGCAGGGACCCACGAATTTGTTCGGATTTGTTCTGATTTCAGTCTGTATAAGGGACGCTGGACCCGTTTTCCAGCTGGTGACGCTCCCCACCAATAGATGGAGCCTCTCCCCGACTGGTAGTGCTGTCTGCTCTTATCGGCATCACTACCATCGGCGGGGGTGTTTGAAAAAAAAAAATTAAAAAAAATTGAGAGAGAGAGAGATTCCGAAGCGAAAGTGCCTGAAGAGGAGGAAACCAGATTCCAAAATCCCCCCGAATTACCCTCACTCCCCAGCACCCTCCACCACTCTACTCCCCACTCTCCTTCACGAACTATGCCCCCAGTGCCCCATCGCTATCCTTCAAAGATCTCCTCGCCTAGCATCTTCTTCTCCTCTGTTGCATGGCACCAGAAAGAAGGTGCTCCACATGTAGGCTTCCACACTCCAAACTCTAGCGTCAGCCGGTTCGTGAGATCCTCCATGTGAAAGCGTGCTCCACGTGTAAGCTCCCACACACCAGACGCCTGCCTCGCTTGACTCCGAAACCCTCCGTGCACGTGTCCGAGCGCATCTCTGCGTGCTGCGCCGGTTCGGCGGGGCGCAGCGCTCCCGGCAGCGGTGCGCCGCCGGGGCCGAGTCAAGTAGTATTCCTCGGCATACCAATGCAGCATAGGCTATCCAATCGTCTATCCAATCCCTTAGAGTCTCCCCCTTCCTCCCACTGCGACTTCCACCATATCCATAGCTCGTCTGCCAACGGACAGAGTAGCCAGACATGCTCCGTCGCCTCCCAGCCCCAACTACATCGCAGGCACGTCAGATTGAGTTCCATTCCTCTATGGTTTAGCCAGATGGCCGATGGAACCACATCCAAAGACTGAGCCCACATCAAACTTGCTTGCTTCCGAGAGGGGACCTTCTTTAATAGCCTTCACAGACTTTTGAAATCTTGGGGGGGGGGGGGGTTGGCTGTACCCTGATTCTTTTGGTACCTCTGTACTGCCACGTCCCACGGCTGTGGCTTCTTCAGTTGTCGCTGTGTCATTTCGACTTCCGGACAGTACTGGATGATCGGTGTCTGCTTTCCTCTGGAGTTCATCCAGCCGTACTGCAGCGGTTCCACCGTATAGTCTCTTGCTAGGCCTGCTAATAGGAAGGCATGTTTGGACCTCGGCTCCTGTGACTCCCAAACTTGTACTTCTGCCAGATCCACAGTAGAGTCCAGTGAATTTCATCCTCCCTGATAAGCTATGTCCCATCTTTAACAGGTCAGCCTTTTCTCCACTGTTTTTTTTCTTTTTTCTCCCCCCCCCCCCCCCCTGTTCTAGCCTCATTCCTTGTGGCAGATCGGGGCCTAGGACCTTCAAAATGTACTGAGAGTTATCCGGGTGCCTAACGCATGACATTGTATCCTTAAGTGTCTTTAGCTGGGACCTCTCCAGTGGCCCCAACCCTGCACCCTGAATCACTAGGGCAAAGGGCAAACAGGTAATACCTCCCTTCACCCAGAGAGATGGATAGCTATGCTTGCAGGGATCCCCTGGAGCATGGTCCCACTAGCAACGGGATAGGATAGAAACCAGTTTGTGGGACAGTTGAGTGACCCAAATCCTGCCGTGCAGTACTCGTGATCCGACGGTCAGTACTTTACATGTATTGCCCAAAAAAGTAAGGAGATCTTTGTTCCCCTCCTCCTCTCCTTAACACTGGACGTGCCTGTGCAAAGAAAGCTTCCCGCCAGAATCTTTCAATCGGTTGGGGGTGTGGCCAACCCCAAAAGAGGGTGGGGTCGGCCATAGGCCACTGGATAGAAGATTTTCAGTGTTTTACTTGCTGTTGTGCAATTATCTCATTGGGTGGAGCCCTCCTTCATTCACAGAGTATATGGAGGGTGTCAGGATCACTGCTGACAGAAGTCGAGTTTATTCCAGAAAAAATGTCGCAGTTACTTTGTTCACTGTTGTTGCAACCACCACCATCAGATCATCTGTGATCTGATGGCTGGGAAGCACTCTGCCGTGATTTCCGGTGGCAGGTCTCTGTTTCCTTTTTTTTTTTTTTGCCTTTCTCCTGTTTTCTCAGCCCAGAAATTCGTAATGAACCTGTCAGCCCGCTGCCACTCTGTGTTACACTGGATAGCCCACACTCCTATCCGACTGCTAATGGGATCATGCTCCTGTATAACCTTTTTCGACGTGGTACTGGCCAGTACCCAAACTTTTAGGAGGCCGGGACCGACATTGGCTGCCGTTGATAAATCTGATCGGCGGCCGTCGTTTCGTTTCGGCCTCCTGAAAGGTCGGAGGCCGAGTATTTTCGAACCGTCAAAGGTACTGGTGGTTTTAAACAACCATCCCATTATATGCCGGAAAGTGGGTCCAGCGTCCCTCACATATAAACCGCAGCCATGCAGGGCTGGGAAAAGCACTCTTGACCAATCCCATCCCCAGCTGCAGCAAAGAAATCTAGCGAAATTGCTGAAACCCTACCTACTATTAACCAGCCGATAAAAACCAAGCACAATTCAAAGAAAATTTGAATCTAGAGCGACTGAACTTAGTATCTCCTAATTACTCACCAACCCTACAAGTGTAATTATGATTCATCATACAAAACCCAATTGAAACGGAACCAACTTTCCATCCCCCTATAACAAAGAAATCAAGCGGAATTGCTGAAACCCTAACTACTAGTAGCCAGCCAATGAAAAAGCAGGCACAATTCAAAGAAAAATCCAAATGTAGAGTGACTGAACTTAGTATCTCCTAATTACTAACCAACCCAACCCGTCATACAAAAACCAATTAAAACCGAACCAACTTTCCTTCCCCCTATCAGATTACTGTTGCCCAGTGTTCTAATCATTATCCCCTAATCACTCCACGACCGCCGCCGTAACCCAAATTACAAGTCGTCGACAAGAAGCAGAGGCCATACACCTAATTAACTAAACTTCAACACATAGCAAGTTTGACAACAAAGCCGTTTGAAGCAGACTGTTGCAATCCAATTCCTTCCACTGATGAACGGAATGCCGGCGACATAACCACAACAGGGTCGCCAACCTGTGAGCTCGAGTGCAGTTCCACTCAACTCAAGACCGCGGGCCAAAAGATCTCATCCAGCAGCACCAACGCACCAATAGCAAGGGAGGAGTGTAATCAATCGATCCGTCGTCCCAAGCACAGGCACAGCACCCCAAATGTTGACGCAAAAAATCCACCGCGCACTTCAATCAGCGTCTCCAAGCACGGTTAAGATCATCTTCAATCACTTGGTTTCTGTATCTGAAACCAGGGGACAACACCCCTGATTGGTTGATAATTCTGATGTAACAGGGACGTCCAGATCCCGCCCGCTGACTGTCCCCACATCGCTCTCCCATCCCTCCACAGTCAACCAGGATTACTGACCCCTGTTCAGCCAAGACTGGCCCATGGCAGAAGCATGGCAGCGCCTCTCTTGCGTGTGTCCTCCGCAGCGCCCTCGCGCCCTCCGCCCCCACGCGCCGCCATCCCACCATCAAGTTCTGGCACAGCGCCGCCTTCATCGCGGCGACACCAACGCGATTCCCCGTTGCCCAGACGCCCCCCCCCCTGACGGCACTAACGCTGTGTTATCGCTAACACGGCATCAGTACCGCCAGAAGGCGACGCGTCAGGGCTGTGCCAACGCAGCCCTAACGCGCCGCCACTTCTACCTACACTCTCTGTGTAACCTTTTTCCGAGTAGTGGTAGGTAGCAGTGGAAGTCTGAAGTTATATATAAAAAAAGACAAAAATCCATTGTCTTTCTCTTTTTTTTTTTTTTTTTTTTTTTTCTTTCTATATTCTTCTCTCAACTTCTGTTTTTTTGCCTTTCACTACCTACTCCTAAGGCTATCTAGAGGTTTGTATAGTGAAGTTATATATAAAAAAAAGAGAAAAATACGTTGTCTTTTTCTTTTTTTGTGTTCTGTTTTTTTCTTGTTTTTTTTTTGGTCGAAGGAGACAAGTGGCTGTGCCTGAGGGCCCCTTCTCCCAGGCCTCTGGACCACTGAAATCATGGAAATGCGATTTGATACGGTAGCTCTGTTCTCAGCCAGTTTTTGAGAAGCAGTAAGGGTCTCTTTAGACACATGTAGAAAATCCCTTTTTTTTTTTTCTTTTTTTTTTTTTTGGATGAACGGCCGGAGGTAGTGCTAGGGGTGCTGATAACAGCAGACTCTACTATCACTGTCGGGGAGGCTCCATCTATTGGTGGGGAGCAGCACCTGCTAGCACGCATTCCAGAGAATTTTCATGATTAGGCCATCCTAGACCCATTATCCGTTAGATACAGAATACCAGAGAGGGTCAGATCCCACTGGCAAAGAGGATTCAATTTGGAAGAAGTGTCTGAATCGAGACGTGGAATTCCACGCAGAGGTGCAGAAAAGTAGATCAATCACACTTTATGGCACCTTTCCACAAACACATCCACATTCAGACACTTACTACAATCCTCGTTCCCAGTGGGATCTCACCCAAAGTGTGTGCGTCCGAGAATACTCCTTTTGATTTACCAGAAGCGGAAGCTGAGTTAGTTGCAGGCTATAACGTAGAATATTCTTCCATGGGTTTAGGGAGGAAAACATAGTTATGTTCCAGGCTTCAGCCAATAGGGCTCCACCACATATTCCATTCCGAAGAAATAGGCCTTCAAATTTCAAAGTGCCTTCCAGGGTTCTTTGAAAATCTGTAGGCCGGTGATGCCTCTTTCATAATTGGGAGCCGCCTGCACATATGTGAGGGATGCAGGGCCCGTTTCCCGGCTTGTATGATAAATTACCCTTTTTTGTTTTTAATCTGTAAACAATGGCTGTGTCATTCTTTTTTTTTTTTTTTTTTTCCTTTTCTTTTCTTTTTTTTAAAGAAGGCAGCCGGGAACCGGGCCCCGTGTCATTCTTGAAACTCAACGACTTGAAAAAAAAAAAAGAAAAAAAAAAAACAAACTCAAGGACTTGGCGTGGAGATGTTTTCCGTTCTTTTCTAGGTTTTGTCATTAGGACGCGGTGTAATGATGGGAAAGCACTTTTCACCTTCGAGTGTCAAAGTGCCTTCCAGGGTTCTCTCGAGCTGAAATGCCAACTGCTCTACCCTGAATGCGTACAATTTTTTTTTTTCTATAGTAAAAAAAAATCTGTAATCAATTGCCGTGTCATCCTTGAAACCCTAGGGCTTGGCGTGGAGATGTTTTCAGTTCTTTTCAGGAGATAAAAAGCAGCTGCTCCGTAAACAATGCAGTTCAAGGTTTAATGTGTAACTTAATCCACCAGTACTTCCTAAAGTCGTGCCCATTAACGCGCCACGATTTTCGGAAATGTACGGGCCACTACAGGAGCTCCCAAATTCATCCAACTAGAAACATTTCTACTCTAGTTTTTTCCGCGGCCGATAGCTGGGCCAAGTACTGGTGGTTTAAACCACACCATTGAAAGGCACGAGATACTGTGACACAGACCTTCTCCTCACTCCACTCAGTCTGCTGTGGAGGAGTCCGCCTTCATTCTTCTTCTTCTTCTTCTTCTTTTTTTTTTTTGGGTTTAATAGCCCTTGCGCAAGCCCTCTATCCCGGTGGTGGTTAGAGAACCACCAGAATTGAGGGTTTGGATGACGGGCTGCTCCATCTATTGGTGGGGAGCGGCACCTGCTCGAAACCAGGTCCAGCGTTCCTCGCATGCATAGTGCAAAACAGAGTTTTCCTGGGATTTGGTCTTGACATCACATCCGTCTGTGGAGCTCCGTTTCCCCTTGCAGCTGCAATTAATACCCTGCCCTAATCAGAACCCCTCTTCTCGTGGCCTCACCCCCACTTATGGAACTGCGAACTATCTTTTTCTTTTTTTTTCGAGAAAACTACGGCGCAGTCAGGGTTTGAGTTTGTAATTGCACTTGAGGCAAAAGGGCCGGTAATGCTGAATGTATATGACCTAAGTATCGGGTCAGGTGGGGTCGCGTGGGATTGCTTGAAGTGCAATTACAAACTGTTTTCGTGACCGCGCCGAAGTTACCCCCCTTTTTTTTTTTTTTTTTTTCAAACTTCGTATATAGGAAACCTACTTAACGAGGTGATAAGAGCATCCCCGGTAAGTACGTCCCGCGTCGAAGGCTCCATCTATTGGTGGGGAGCTACACCTCCTGGAAATCGGGTCCAGCATCCCTTACAATGATGTGAATGTATCTGCTGGAAATCGGGTCCAGTGTCCCTGTACAATGATGTGAGTGTATCTGCTGGAAATCGGGTCCAGCATCCCTATGCAGAGATGTGTTGATATCTCCAACTACCTATGTATGCACGTTAAGCAATATATGTCAGATGATGGGAGACCCTATCCATCTGATCTACAGTATCTCCAAAACAAACTGAGGCATCGAGCCCGATCTTATCTATCAGACGGAACCCTAACCTTGATGCGATGTGTATTACAATGCTGTGATTTGTGTCAGCTGGAAATCGGGTCCAGCGTCCCTATACAGTGCCAGAAACTGGTGTGTAACTATGTCCTGCAGTCAGAAACTGTCTGTATATGTACAGCAATCCATATAAGACAACATCCAATCTGTCTGTTTTCATTCATCGATTAATACATGTTGCTTGAATGGAAAACCCTATCCCTAACCTAGCATAGCACCATAGTAAGCGAGGCATCAAGCCCAATTCTATCAATCAAGCCAGAAATCGAACCCTAACACAGATATGAAGCGAAACCCCAGGGATACCTGTTTGCTCTCGAATCCCGTCTAACCCTGTGCCCTAAACCCTCAACTCCCTGTTCCCCAGGGATTTTATGTTCATCCTCTGTTGTCTTTCTCCATTGACTTGTCTTTCCCCCTCTCTATCCTGTTTCCCTTTATCCCTCCCTAAAACCCTTCGGCCATACTTCCCTGTAGTGGGAGTACGAACAAGATTTTCCTTGACTTCTTCTCTCTTCCCCCCACCTTTTTTTTTTTTTTTTTTTTTAAGGACAAATGCTCCAGTCTATTCGTGGGGAGCAGCACGTGCTGGGAACCGGGCCCAGTGTCCCATATAGAGTTACACAAGTCATTTGAGATACCGGGGCCATTACCCGGCTTCGACTGAGAATCATCCGAGCTCCTCTCATCGTGTAGTATGGCTGGTGTCTTTGGGCGTTTGAGGAAGGGGCAGGGCGGGGGTGGCGGGGAGGGGAGTGCGTGGGGCGTTGGGGGGTTTAGGTCATGGCCGAGACCATGGGAGATGCTCAGTCTCATAGGAGGACAAAGGAGGCGGGGGGATGCTGAGAAGAGTACAGCACAAGGGGAACGTGGTTTCGAGGGACCATGTATGTTCCTCCCTTCTCCAATTTTTCCGTTGGATATGATTGTCATGTATTTCGGCTATGTTTTTCTTGGGCCCCACTGGCAACCTTTCGTGTGAGAATTCATTCCGCAGTTCCTCTACCTTTTGGTGCTTTGCCTGTGCCAACAGGACGGGGTCCTTTTCGACTGCATTGATTTTCAGTTTAAGTGCAGCCCACGCGGTGGAGTTTCTGGCTACGAGGTAGTGTGTCATGTGCTCTTTGGCCTGGATATACCTTAATGTGTGCCAATTTCTTTCCAATCATGAATAGTGGGCGCGCCAGGCGATCATGAGCATTCCTACTAAAAATGGAATTTTATTTCTGTCAGTAGGAAGGAAAGAAGATATTTGGGAAGTAGGGTTGTCAGAACCTCCAGGATCGGTATATGGAGAAATTACTGTACTGGGCGCTTCCTTTCCGGTCCTCTCACTCTCTACTGACACTAGTTCACAGATTGAGGAAGCTCCGATTCAACAAGAGATTATGAGATTCATCAATGACCATCTGCCCAAGGGAGTTACATCCATTCTCACAATCACAACAGAAGCAAAAAGGCTAGCAGAAACGGATGTATACCTGAAATACGATCCATCAAAACGGACAGAGTTCAGATGGATGGGGACAGAAACTCTTAAAGAAATGCAACTATTAAAGGTTAAAGAGAGTAACTTTTGGTCTGAGACAGATGTTGCTACCATTTTAGTGAGACTTTTGGGTCAAAGTACACTACAAACTGGTGACTCATTGGACAGGGGATGACAACCTTTGGAAATAACTTGACGATCTTAACCTCCTGGCATATTTCCTTATACTTTATACGTTCCTACCTCAATGAATGGATATTAAGATATTCAAATGGAAAGAATTAAAGTTATAGATGCATTATATAATAAGGATAAGGAATGCAGATCTTTGAGACGGAATGCAGATTTGAATCTGCGGTCGTTGAATGTTAATGGCCTAGCATCAACCCAGCATACAAAAAAAACAGGCAATCTACGATCAGTTAAAAGGTATAAGGGGAAGAGACTGGCCTGATGTAATCTCTATCCAAGAGACTCATCTGATGAATAAAGAGGCCCACAATCATACACATAAGATATTATGGCCGCACCAAGGCTTTCGAGCCCATGCACCGAGACCTGGTAGTGTGGGGGTAGCAATTTGGATTCCCCCAAATTCTAGAGCAGATCCCATTTATGCGGAGGTAGATAAAGAGCAAGGGAGATGGGCCTTAATGATAGTAATGTTTGAATTGGATGTGGTATGTATCCTATGTGTATATCGATGTAATGAAATTGGTGAAAGACAAATATTTTATGAGTCATCTCTTCCTAACTCGCCACAAGGGATTAAAATTATTATGGCTGGAAATGTTAATGCAACACCGAATTGTTGCGTGGATCGATTACACATTCCATCCCCATGCAACAGAAAAATTCCCACGAGAAATGAAAGTTGAAAAAACATTCAAAATTAAAAAAATCCTTCATATTAATAAATTATCATTCCAATGTTCGTCCAATTCTAAAATTTTCAGTTTTATTTGATAAGTTCTCGTCTAAATATGAGTTTTCCCTTCCAATTACGTCTATTTATTCAAGATGGAATGGAAGTCTGGATGAGCTTATGAAATGTCTTAATTAAATTTTCATTCTACTACAACAAATATCTTCTTATTTAGATTGGATTAACCTATTTATGACCGAAAATCCTTACTTAGAATGACAGTCCAATTAAAATATTTCATATACTCACCCAGACTTCTATTCCATCTCTAGCATGCAGTCCAAATAAGAAGGGATACCCTATTCTTGGAATGAAAGTTTGCAAGAAAGATGAAAAATTTAAAATTGGAATGACATTTTTTAAAATGGAATGAAAAATTGAAATTTAGATTGTAATTTTACTATAGAATGATTATTTAATTATGGAAGTTTTTTCCGTTGTGCCCTGCGTACATAGAATCAGGTGAGATAATAATAAATAGTCTATGTCAGTCCCTCAATCTATTCGATTCCTATAGACGACTTAACCCTACAAAATCTGGGGGGGGGGGTCTAAATGTCGCATTGATCTTATTTTAATATCTGAAGAATTACAAGGGGCTATTCAGTTCGCTGAGATCTTCCCAAGAAGCCCATTTCTTGGTTTAGATCATGCTATGTGTGCTGCAGTTTTAACTTTCAGAAAAAAAAACTTATTAAGGTAAAAAAAATTATAAACTTAATATATCTCATTTGAGAAATAAAAACTTTATTTTCTTTCTCAAGGATGTATTGATCTTCTGCCGTAACCAGCGGGACCTCATCCAAGATAATATAGAGTGGTTCGACAACGGCCCAGCGTTTATAGGTCGTAAATGTAATGAATATTCTAATCTCCTTGCCTCACAAAGACATTCTAAGGAGACTTTTTTGCTTAAGAGAATTCAACAACTCCAACAACATGAGAATGAATTTGAAGAAATAAAGGGGTTAGAACCTTTAGCTCAAGAAATCAAAGAACTGTAAGATCAATTGTTGACTCAAATGGAATACATATGACAAGGATTGAGGATTAGAGACAAGTTGAGAAAATATCAAATGGAAGGGGAGATGGATACAAGATTCTTTTCTCTGGGAAAAATTAACACCGGTCATACAATCATTGAATCACTATAAGACTCCTTCCGTAGGAACGAACCATTGGCCACATCATCAGCATCATGTATGAAAATAGCCAGGGATTTCTTCCAGGATCTCTTTAAATCATAAACTAAAAATATCCCGGAGGTTCAAAGAATTCAGGAAATAGAAAATTTTCTTATGACCTTGGACAAAACACTAACTGGAGGACAAAAAGATGAATTAGAAATACCTGTTTCAAAAGAAGAAATATGGACAGCTCTAATGCAGAAGGATGAAGAAAAAAACCCATGCATTGATGGTCTTCCTAAGGAGTTTTGGGAAACCATATGGGATGTCATTTCACAAGACCTCATGAAATTTTATCAGGCAGTTTGGACCTCAGGGCAAATGGGGGAATTTGTGGGACAAGGAGTATTAACTCTACTTTATAAGAAAGGGGATAAAACAAACATTTGTAATTATCGTCATATCACACTCTTAACAGTGGTCTACAAATTAATGGCGAAAACTCTAGCTAATAGACTAACCAAAGTCATCGCTGAAGTTATTTATCCTGCACAGACAGGTTTTATTTCTGGAAGGAATATCCAAGATAATATATTATTAGTCAATGAGTTGATCAGGATATCATGTCCATCTTGAATATAATGCAACCTTCATATTTATAGATTTTGAGAAAGCTTATGATCATGTGGATTGGTTATTTCTAGATAAATGTTTAGAAAATTTTAACTTTGGTTCAAATTTCAGAAGGTGGGTAAAAATACAGCATAGGAATACCACAACCAGGGTAATGGTCAATGGTAATGTAGCCCCCCGTATTGTCTTACAGAGATCAGTTAGACAGAGGAACCCAATTGCCCTATTTCTTTTTGTCATAATCATGGACGACTTAGCAGCTAACCTTAGAAAACATAAAAATATTAAAAAAATACAAGTGTCATCAATTCCTGAGGAAGCCATTCTTGTTTTCTTCCTCTTTGTTGACGACCTGTCACTAATGGTAGAAGCATCTAAAATGAATATGAAAGCAATTAACAGTCTGATGGATAAATTTTGTAGACTGTCTGATATGAGAGTAAATTGGGGAAATAAAACTATGGGTTGGTGGATTCATCATCAAGGAGTAAGACCCCCTGAAATTTTCCAAGTCAAATGACTTCCCTTACAAACTCCCATTAGGGTATTGAGTATTTATCTTTCAGCAGCAGGAAAATCATCAACTAACGACTGTATAACCAAACAAGCATATGCCAAACTGGAAATGTGGAAGGGTAAACAAACGTCCCTCTTTGGTCGTACTCTGGTAATTAATAATGCGGTTTTAGCCTCAATCTGGTATAAATATGGGCATTAGATAAGAAAAACTTAAAGACCCTGCAACGTCAACTATCAGCCTTTTATGGAGAGGAAATCATGAGCTTGATAAGGTAATTAGTAGGGTAGCATGACAATCAGTGATACAACCTAAAGCTAGAGGAAGGTTGGGCATCATTGATCCTTCTTTACAAGCTATGGCCTTATCAATTCAACGGATTAAACGCCTACTTTTTAATCCCCAAACCCCTTGGAGTGTGTTGACATGGGAACAAATCAGACGTCTTGCACCAAAAACACCTGACAACATAGATCCAATGATGTGGGTAGAGAATAGCTCTTGGACTATTCCAAGAGGGATAGCGAATGTACCAATGGATCAAAGTGCATCAGATAGAAAGAAGACAATAATGAATTTGCATAATGATTCGTTTTGGTCTAACCTCATCAAAATATGGAGGAAACTACCATTAACAGACCGAAACCCTCCTGGCAGATGGGAAGAGGTATGTCAACAACCACTCTTTGATAATAATTTTCTCAAAGATCCCCAAGGATGCGTCATTCACTGTGCAGATTCCCCGTGGAAAGGATGGGTTAAAAATGGAATTGTAAGAATAAAAGATATATGGAACAGTGAAGAAAGAGAGTGGTTTACCCCTTCACAGTTACAAGCCCATATTAGGTATTGTCATCATTCTGAGGAAGCTTTAGAAAAATTGATTGATTGGATGTCTTTGGATTGGTTAAAAATTCTATAAAAAGGTCCTCAGTTATTAGAAGGTGATTGGGTTGCTATAAACGATCAGTCAAACATCATAGGTAGTGTTGTAGTAGTTTAGGAGAATGGGGAAGTACTACTCACTACTTATGAAATGGATGGTAATCAAATAGTTATAATCAATGACCATAATAGTATAAGAAGAGTGACAAAAGACCAAGTATTCAGGATCAGAGTATTGAGGCATAAAAATAAATGGATAGCCTTTAAACCAAATACACCCATAAACTGTCTGCCCCTTGATCTTGCTAATTGGAAATGGACTAATACAGGAAGCAAAGGAAAAACGTATTCATGTGCTCTTCACACGTTGTCAGTGAAATCCACTTATAGGATGCTTCATCCTAATCTTTTTTTGAAAGACAAGATTAAGGAAAGATGGATGAAGCATCTCAATGTTAATAAGGAATCATTAAGAAAGGTAAAATGGTTCAGTAAGACCAAAATTAAACCTGCAAAGGTAGCTTTACTACAATGGCAAATAGAACATAGATGTTTACCTACAAATGACTGGCTATTAGACAAGACGACATTAGACCAAAGAGGAAAAACGCTCCCCTGGTGTAAATTTTGTAAATCGGCGTTTCCTTCTAAGTTAATCCCAGAAACAATCGAGCATATTTTCTTACAGTGTCATGGGGCAATCTGGCTATGGAGGTGGTGAGATCGTATTTGGTCTAACTTGGAAACAAAAGTCCAATGGCCTTGGGACTGAAGAGCCATCCTTCTTAAAACCTGGTCCCCTGAATATATTGATGAATTCTCACAAAATTTGTATAATATGGGCAGGAGAGCGATATTATGGGCAATATGGATAAGAAGATGTACGCATGAAATGGAAGGGGTCACACTAGATGGACCAGAATTCACTGACACAGTTAAGCAACAAATACAAACGGATATCAATCTAAAATGGGAGCAGACTAAAAAAAAAATACAATTTTTATCCTCGCGAACAGAAATTATGCAACACATTCAACGATTCAACCATTGCTTGCTAGGAGGAACCCAGGAAGGGAAAATGGGGAAGGTTGAATGGAAAGGGGCAAAGAGAGGTGAAGAGAAAAATCTGAGTCGACATTATAAGCTTGCTTTTAATGACTGGACTACAATCGACCCAGCAATTCCATTACGACCACTATCGGAGTTCCCAGATCCCTTTTCCCCTTCGGCTCTAAGTCTAGTCTCAAGGGCTTGGTTTCGGTATGAATAAAGTTAAAAGGTAGGAAAATATAACATTCAGACTTTTCATGTTTTTTAACGGATTGACAGATATTAAGAAAGGAATAGTGTTAGAATGAGGTTGTTTGATCTGGCGCCCTATTGGGATGAAGAGGCACAACTCAACCCAAATCCATGGTTCAGACATACCATTATTTTATATCTTTCATGTATTTAAGGGACGCTGGACCCGGTTTCCAGCTAGTGTTGCTCCCCACCAATAGATGGAGCAGTTGAAAAAAAAAAAAAAAAAAAAAAAAAAACAGGCGATCATGAGCATCTTGAGTCTTGTAGTGTGGAACAAATTCTTTCATAGGGCGACCATTGTGGCAGGATATATGTCTGGGTCCCGAGCAATAGGAGTCTGGGTTGCTATGGGAGGTGGGATCCTGTTAGAGCAGTCCACGCAGCGTCCCACCATCTCCCAATCCGCGTGACCATGGGGCAACCTAGGAGGCAGTGTTCCAAGGTTGCCCTTGTCGGTTGGAGGCTCTGCCACAGTAGTGGCATATGGGTGACAACTGACCTTTCTACTCAAGGTCCATTCTCGTGATCTACTTGTCAGGTGTGGGTAGGCAGCGGTACATTATCTGCCATTGGAGGGCTTTGTGGGCTGTTGGTTTGATGTGTGCGTATTGGTTCCAACGAAAGTCATGCAAATTCTAAGGTGGGAAGATGGAGTCGTCGACCCATCTCTTCTTAACAAGTCTGTCTGTTGGTCTTGTTTTGTGGATCTTTCAATACACCTGCTTGACTGTATATTGCCACGGTTTGATGGAGGTGGACGCCCTCTTCTGGGGTCATTCCCAATTGTCGGGTCGAAAGGGAGGGTTGCAATGAGGAGGGTGAGACGCAATATGAAAACGGTATGATTGGGTCCCTCCACGACTTTCACTCTGATGAGGCTTTCCCATTGCAGTCGTAGTCCGTCTCCTCGTTTCGTGTTAAAGATAACCATATGTTGCCCGGAGAGGCTATGTCGTATGTTTCCAAACAGGCTATTTGTTGCGACATATTGACCACTTTCCCTACTTATGGTGAGGCTGATGTTTGCCCACTGGGCCCCGGGTTCACAGAGGGATCCTTTTTTAACTGTTAGATATACGCGAGGGGAATGACTTCCTTGAGCTGTTGCAATGGGGTTTCCTGGTCTAATTGATCTTTGAAGTTCAATTGGGGGGGCTAAATTTTTATTAATCACAACTCGAGTAAAGTTTTTCTTATACATAATCTCAATCCATCTTTTGAAGCAAGGACCAAAGTTCATTTTCTAAACATTTGTCGAAGAAGAGTTAATCCACATGGTCATACACTTTTTAAAAATCTATCAAAATAAAAGCCTTTTTTTTTTTTTTTTTTTTTTTTTTTAACCTGTCCCTGGCTGCTCCATCCATTGGTGGGGAGCTACACCTGCTAGAAACCGGCCCCAGCGTCCCTGTATAACAAGATCGTCCACAAGATTCAATCGCGAGCAGTCCGTCAGCATTGATACCCAGAGGGATTGACCGAGCGAATATGAAGATATGTGGACAAGAATGCCTCTTCACCCTTTGAGCAAGGCATCTCACCTATCCCGGTGTATCTATCCTGGATTCACATGAAATTCTAATAAGTTAATATACTAGTAGAATGTTATCTTGTATATTTCTCCCTGTTATGAATTCAGTCCGTGAAGGGTGAATGGTATTTGCAATTACCTTCAAGTTGGTGAGTCTATCTACTAGTACTTTGACCACTAATTTATACATCACTGTGAGCAGGGTTATAGGCTGATTGTTACGTATATTAGTTTTATCTCCCTTCTTATATACTAGGGTGAGGACACCTTGATTGACAATTTCTCCCAAGTCCCGAGTGCTCCAAACTACTTGATAGAAGTTCATTAAATCTTGTGAGAGAGTGTCTCACATGCATTCCCAGAGTTCCTTAGGGAAACCATCAATACCAGCTGTTTTTTATTTCTCCATTAGGATGAGAATTTTCCATATTTCCTCTCTAGACAATGGTTTTTCTATTTCCTCTCTCTGACTGTCTGAGATTGTCTTATTCATATTAGAAATAAATTCATTAATTTCCAAAATCGTTGTTCTTTTAGGATATGAGCGTTTTAAGATGTGAAAAGTTATTTAAAGAAATATTTGGGAATTTAGGTACTAGTCGCTGTAGAGGTAGTCAGGTGATCATCTATGTTCAAAGGATTGGTCGGTGCTTCTATAGTTGTTCTTCCTACTTCACAAAGAATCTTACATCCATTTCACCACTCATCTAATGTCTCTTCTTTTTTTCTCTGATTCTCAATCCTTGCCACCGGTATTTCATCTGTTTCATCAATTGATTTTCCAATTCTTGTATTTCATTCCTCATTTCAGCAAGTTGATCTTGTTCCATTGTATCCATTTCTGCTTGCGGTAGATCATTAATAGTCTTATGTAGTAGGACTTCGTCTTGATGCAATTGTTCAGCGAGGGCTTTCGAGTATTTATTGCATTTAGATCCTAGAAATGCTAAGCCGTTGATGAACCATTTGATGTCATCATTCATGCAGGGTTTTAGTTTTTCCCATAAGTCTCCTACGTAGCACCGTGTTCGCATTCAAAGGCGAACGCGAACATGTTCTGCCCAACGTGAACAAGTGCAGAAAACCCTCCGAACGAGAAAAAAAAAAAAAAAAACAAGTTCTAAAAAAAAACTGAGAAAAACAATATGTGATGTAGAATAACAATACATGTTATTTTTTCCTATGGAGTCATGTTCAAATTCGTATCCAATCATGAGTTAAAAATAAAAAACCGAGAATATATATATATATATATATATACACGGTTACCTAACCGAACGTTCGGGGGCCCCCGGGATGGCCGAACACCTCCAGGTTCGGCCCCGCCAAAAAAAATTTCGGGGCCTAAAAATAAGTTTTTTTTTCTGAATGTTTTTTGGTGAGTTCTCTATGATGTAACCTACACGCCTAAATATTTTGAAGCCATTCTTCTAAGCCAAAAAAACATTAAAAATCGTCCAAGATGGGGGTGTCAAAACATGCTCGCCCACTCACTATTTTTTTTTTTTTTCACTTTTAACTTTTTGTTTTCACTTTATTTCGGAGCCTAAACAATTTTATTATTTTTTGAAATTTTTTTAATGAGTTACAGATTATGTGAAATACATATCTGTAAATGTTCAGGGCATTTGTCAATGCCAAAAAATAATAAAAAATCGGCAAAGATGACGGTGTCAAAAAGGTGCTTGCACACTCTTTCATTTTAATTCTCTTTTTATTTTTTCTTATTTCTATCATAGTGTTTATTTTTCTGTATTTGATTTTTGATTCAAATTTGGTAAAGAAGTTGGATGTAGTGCCCAGGCAAATGTTGTTTAATTTATTTTTCTCCATAACATATTTGTTTTCGAAATTTTTTGAAAACCTTTTTTTTTTTTTTTTTTTTTCGGTCCGTGTTCGGCCTGAACGGCCGAACGCCTTTCGAAGGGGTCCCGTACGTTTGGGCGTTCGGGTTCGGGCGTTCGGCCCGTCCCGAACGCCGGCAACCCTGTATATATATATATATATATGTATATTTACGAAAAAAAAATTATGTTCACCCGAACATGTTCACGAGCTGTTCGCGTGAACGTGAAGGGGTGCAAACACGTTCGCCGTGCTACGCAGGTCTATAGTATACTTCACCTTGGTCAGGTTTTCTCCTAAAGACACACATAGCATGGTCTAAACCTGGAAAGGAGTTTTTTTTTAAGAATACCACTAAACTGCAATCCCACTTTGAGTTCTTCTAACACTAGGATGAGATCTTTTCTGGAATTAGTATTTTGTTCTGATTGTTTTTTTTTTAAAGCAGTTAAAGTGTACGAAACAGGGTTACGTCTTCTAAAGGAGTCAAATAAATTACCTGTTTGACATAAATTTGAAATGATGATCTCGTTCATCTCTATATAGGTTGGATAGGGTGCGGGAGATACCATCTATCTAAGCTTCGGTCGGGGGAAACATAAAAGTCTCCAACAATGATTATTGGTATGCATGTGGGTAAGTTAGGGAGGGTGCTTTCGAAGAAAAATTGTCTCTCTCTCACATTATTAGGTTCATACACACACAAGATGCTTACTATTTTCAATTCCAACATTGCTAGAATATAGACCAATCTTCCCTCCTGTTGATCCGCTTTCAACTTAACAACTTCAACTTTAGAGTTTGGAGGAACCCGTATTGCCACACCAGCGCTACCCGGTTTTGGAGCATGGGCGTTGTACACTCTATGTGGCCATACTTCTTTGTGTATACATTTGTGCAAATCTGTATTTTGGAGGTGGGTTTTTTGAATGTAGATGACATCCGACCACTGTCTTTCATCAACTCCTCTTAGTTGCTCGTGTATAACTTATTTTTTACCCTGTTTGGCGTTGTCCTTAGATCTAGATCTACATTTCTCTTGAGAAGTTTCCACTTTTTGTCCTTATTATATAGAAATTATTTAAGGTTCACTTCCTCCATTATATTTGGAATTACTTTATAACCACTAATCAACTAAAACCTAGGTAGCATGGGTTATCTGGCCCGCTAATCTGGTTGGATTATCTGGCCGGATAATTGGAGGGTAGGATCATTCGAAAATCCGGATGATTTAAAAAAAAGGCAAAAAAAAAAAAAAAAAAAAAAAAAAAAGTGATATTGCGCATGCAAAATACAATAGAACCAGGTTCCTGTTTCATGAAAAGCTTGATAGGGCATTGAAGGGTTCAAAGTGGGTAAGATAGGGAATACAGGGGTTAAGAGGGGGGATGTTTAATTCATTCTATAATTTTTTATCTGAATGTTGTTTTTTTCCTATGTTTTATTTTTTATCTTCATATTTGTTGAGATTTCAAAGATGCCCTCAAGCTAAAAATTGTTTGTATCATTTATATGAACAACATACTTTTTTTCGAGATTTTTTTGAATTATGTTTTTTTTTTTAGTAAAAAAAATATTTTGCGCAGGGCCGGATTTTCGGATCATTTTTCATATATGGAAATAATCTGAAAAATTCATTCGGATTGAAAATTCCGGATAAAATTGGTCTGCCGGATATCCGGATTTGCTACCTCGACTAAAACCAAGTGGTTAGGGTAGTATGTTACTTACATGTTTTTCCAAAAGCCGGTTTCTAGAATTCCCCTCTTGGTGAAGATCGCATATTTCAATACTTTGATCAAAATATTCGCTACATCCTCTCACTCCAACAATGACCGACTTTGATATTTAACATGGCTACGATCCGGACATCTGGACCACCGTCTAGATGGTCTGGATTCAGTCCGGGCTCCAGACGTCCGGTCTGGAAGGTCCGGATCTGCCAAATTTCGAGAAAAAAAAAAAAGGGTCCAGGACCCTTCCCCATTGAGGAGCCAAGCCCCAAAATTGTTTTGGGGGTTTCTAAGGCCCGTTTGTGCTTTTTTGGGGGGTCCGGACATGCTCTTTTTCTATAATAAATAATTCATTACATTTTAATAATCATTATTTTTTTAAGTATATAGTTTTTGACTTTTAACTGAAGTTTGGTTAGGAATTATGGCATGACTCTAAGGCGAAAGTGGTTTGCATTGTTATTCTGCATAACATTTGTTTTTTTCAGATTTTTTAATTTTTATTCTTTTAAATGGTCCGGACATTTCCGGACATGTCCAGACTTCCGGACTGTCCGGATCCCCCCATGTCCGGAGGTCTGGAAATGTCCGGAATTCCGGACGTCCGAAAACTACCGGACACGGTTCCGGTTCCATGTCCGGAAATGTCCGGGTTCGGGTCCGGCGTAACCATCATTTTTAACATTTGCAGAGTCTTCAATATGTCAAAGTTCAACCATCTTAGGTTGACGCAATCCCTCGATCTATACATCAAATGTTAATCTCTCTCAGTTATCTTGTCAGGTTCTGTTGTTATCGTGAGTGTAGTCTATCCCCCTGATGAAAGATTCTCGTTTATGAAGTTGTTTGTATCAAACTTGATAAGAGTCCCTCCCGCTTGCCCTCCTGTAAGTTTTGACTACATGTAGAGTAACTCCACCATGCTGGGGGCCCGTTATCTCAGTTAATCTTATGTCTCATGTACCCTCTTTGTACTGGACAGAAAGGATCATAATCTCTAATTTAGATAACTTCAAATTCTTCAAGTCAATGTTCACTCTTGATATGAGCTTGTGCTTTTTGCTTGTACTTTCAAGTAGGATCGGTTGAGGCTGTTGGGACGGTGAAGAGGGTTGTGGCAGATGAAGTTCTTTGATTTGCATTACCCATCTTGTCTGCACCCTCTGCATGGTTTGCGCAGTCCGCACCGTCTGCTCAGTTTGCCCAACTTTTTGTGGGCTCACAAACTCTTCCCCTAATGAGTTCTGCATTGAGGACTGTTTAGAAACTATGTTTGATGGGATATCAATTTTAATAATTTCTTGCTATGTCGTGCGATGCCTCTCTAGGCCTGCTGCTTTTTCACCCTCATCACCAATTTTCTATGCGTCCTTGCATTCCCATTCAATTAATGATGAAAACTCCGTTTGTGATTAATTGCTTTTTTCAATTAATAGGTACTTCTTTTCTCCTGTCACCTGGAAGATTATTTATTTGACATTGTTATTCCTTGTTTGTGATAGACTCATGTTACCAGGTGGACTGTTGTGGACCATTTTTTCTTCTGGATCATTTACACAAGATTTCTAGCTCGACAGGTTTGACAGACTCTCTTGTTCAAAATTATGCACTTTCCGAGGGAACCTAATGACCCTAGGGGCCTCGTCTCCCTGGTATCCCTGCACAACATGTGCATCGCCCAAGCTAGGGCCATTATCAGGTGAGAGTGTCAGTGACAGTCTACTGGTGTTTTGTCTATAATTCCCTTGTGCTGGTTGTATCTCACATGTCTTGGGGGAAATATCAACAGTTTGCTGTGAGTGGTTATTCAAAACAAGAATGATTCCTTATTTCTGGTTCTCTTGTGCCTGGTCGTGCCACTTGATGTATGAAGGTGGTCCCAGAGGATTGGTGCAAGGTCTCCCGTGATATTTATTTATTCCTTAAAATTTTATATAGTTTGTTTCTCATTTTTCCTTTGTTCTCATGCTCATTCATACTGCAGCATACTGCTGCATTCCGCTTGCCTACGTCTTCCAACTTTGGGACTAAGGCCCCGTTTATTCAAAGCGTAGTTATGTATTTTTTATTCTTTTTAAGTTTCGTGAGGTAAAGGATCGAGAAACTTTAGGATGGGTTTCATTCCTCTCAGTCCTCTTTTGCACCTGTACCAGGTTGTACGCCAATGCCATTCAAGTTCATTTTTGCAAACTCTTTCAAGTTGAACCTTCTCCTCCCCCTTGCAAAGATGGGCATCGAACGCTTGACTTCCTTGTCTTATTCCTCCTGCAATTTCGGAGGTGGAGTACGAATTTATGAGGCATGATTATTGTGGACAACATTGGAGATTGTATGTAGTATGCGGTTGTTGACCTGCACCTACTGATCTTCCGAAGGGAACCCATACGACATGGCTTCTTTCAAGCTTTTGCTGTGGGCCAACACGGATCTGATGTGTTCCCTGGTTTCATCCAAGGGAACTGTTGGTGACTGTGAATTTTAAGATTTTAAATTACAAAGCAACCAATCGATCACCTTCAGAATGCCCTTATTGAGGCATAGTAGGGCATACCAACGAATCCTGATTGTCTCATATCTCTCCCATCTCCCCAAGAGAGTCAACTCTAACTGGCGCTTGCTCAACCTCCATCTACTTTGCCCTGAAAGCTTCCTGGAGCAGATCAATCTCCATGGAGGCAGGTTCCATGGGATCCAAAGGTGTCTGCTCTTTCGTGGGTGTCAAGGTAAGTTGCATGGGGTGGGGGTGGTCGATCCTCGCCGATCGGAGGGGGAGGTATTGTGTGGTCATATTATATGTGGAGAGTAAAGCGCCAACTGCATTGCATGGTCAGTTGTCAGCTACACCATCTGGGGCGGAGGAATCAAGGAAGGTTCCTTACAATCTGGCAGTGTAGGTAGCTGGGACGATATTTGGGTCATTTGGGCCGTTTGTGACGTTGGAAGGGGTGGCGGTGGTAGCAATGAAAAAGTTGTTAGGGTATCATGGTAGCATTCTCTGTCTGTGCATTTGTGGTTCTTATTCTACTATCTGTGGTACCTGATTCTCAGTATGTGCAACCAAATTCTCCTCCCCTCCCTGTGATGTGTTGGTACTTCGTACAACTTGCACAATCTGCGATGTTTTGTACCACCAGTGTTTGAAATCCTTGGTCGTTCTGTGCAGATTGTGGTCCTTGTTCCTCCCGGTCTCTATGTTCTATGTGTTCCTCTTGAGCTTCTCGTCTATTCCCCTTTGACTAGGACTTTACCACCCCCCATTGCTTTGCGACTTGTTGAGAATTGCTCAGTAAATAAGCTCCTGGGGCACGTCGTAATGTCCTAACATTTTTCTCCTGAAGTTCCTTGCGGCCTCCATTCTATGTAGGGTCCGTTCTGGTCGTTGTGGGCGGTTCCTGATGTTGCACTGATAGAGGAGGGAGAGGGCAGCTTAATTGAGTTTTGTGCTTGACTTGTGTGACTCCCTTGGCTCGTAGTGTGAATCTGGAGATTTTGCCGAGCCTGCTGGGTCAGAGCCCCTTGGACCCGCGGTATCCAGTCCACAGGGGACGGGTAGACTTACGACTATCTCCTCTACCTTCCCAGAACCAGCCAATAGGTGTGCCAACGTGACTCATCTCATCACTATGGACCCAACCCTTGTAGCCAGGGACCAATGGGATCCATCTGTGAGGTCTGAGGGAATCCTTCTTCAGTTTTTTGTTTGGTGGGTGGGCGTGTTGCGGATGTTGAGGGCATGCAAATTTCGTACTTAGGTGTCCATAAGCTTTGCATTTGAAACACCAAGGTCGGGATTTATGTGTCGTATGAATCTATTAGATTCTTCCCCCCATTTTACAGGAAACAATATCATCGAGTGAAAAGGGCTGATCCTTTTCCAATGCTTTTGTAGGTCAATAGCGAGCATCAAATAGTCATCTCATTTTGCCACATGTGTGGGTGTGGGTAACGGATTAATAAAGTCAATAATCTTTCACGAATGTCACTTGGACCTTAATGGGTATGTGTCTCATCTCTACCCAATAATGATCCTCATTAGCTGCGCGCTTCTCTCTTCCGGGTTTGTCTTCCTTGATGCCCGCATATATATATATTCTTACTTGAGATGTGTCTTGAGGTGTTTCCCGGTATAATTTTTTCCACCTATCAATCTGTACTTTATCTTTCTCAAACGAACATAGAATAGTAAACACCGTTGATGATATGGGTTGAACAAGAAATAATTTTGATACCACTTCCTCACTTTCTTTCATTTCATGTAGACTTCTGCAGATCCACTTGATTTTATCGTTAGTGGACGGATTTGTTGCACTACTCTAAAAAAGTCCAGTTATTCTCATGTTTAATGTAAATTTCATACGTCTGTGCCAATTTTTCTATTGGATAGGATTTCATCAAATTGAATGTCTTTGTTCCACCTTGGTCTACCACTTTATTTTCAGATAGAAGGAGGAAAAGCGATAGAAAATAAACCCTGGCTGATGTGAGATTCCTTAGAGGGATCCTACGTTCTTCAGCCGGAGTGCCCGATGAAGCAATTGGTGGACGAGCCACATTTAATGTTTTATCCTACATGATCTGTCTGATTTATTGGGCCCATGATAGGGGAGAGGGTTTCTGATGAGGTAAAGTATGATCCTCTGCATTTTTTTTTTCTTCTTGGGATCGTTGAACTCTCAGATGGTTATTGTTAATCATTTAAAGCTCCGTCCTTTCATATTTCGTTATTTCCTTTTTTTTTTTTTTTTTTTTTTTTTTTTTTTTTTTTATGAGAACTGGGATCAACATCCCTCATATCATGATAATGATGATGACAATGATGATGATGATGAACTTCTACTGATTCTATGTAAACTGTGATCATACTAATGATGATGATGCTAATGATAATGATGATTAATATATAAAAACTATAGAAGACTTTGCTATATCAAAAATTCTGGCCTCCTATCCATTAACTCATAGATTTTATTGACCCACTTATTTTCGCCTCTCAAGATATTCGGTTTTTCGGTTAAAGCCTGTAGAGCCATTAAAGCAGATCCTGAAACAACTGGTACTTTGTCTCCAGGAAATTCGTAATTCATGAGAGACTCACGAACAAGTCATAGCCCTCCCTGTACCAGGACATTACATCTAAGAGACAATGTCGTCCGAACCAACGTCTACCATAGCTGACCTGTTCTCGCCCCCTAGACTATCCCCGAACCCGTAGGTTGTCAAGGCAACCCCCCCTGCTTCGCCACTGGATTGCCTTCATCCCTCAACAAAACCCCAGATCTCTCTACAAGGCCTCACACTCCTGTCCTTTGCACGTTACAGAGCAACGCCCCAGTTCCGGCCAACATCGTTCTGACATCGACAAACCAGAGGCACATAACAAAGCAACTCTGTAGATATCAGTTCAGATTCGACCGTCTATGAAATCCTATACCCCGAATGAGGAAGAAGACCAGATGCTGCCAAAAATTACAGAACACCAGAAAGCTTGATATATCATATTTCAAAACTATGGAATTATGACGCACCTGTTCTGTAGACTAATCTCCCCCCTCCCCTCCTACCCATCCCATCCCAACGCTGCCTCCACCGAAATGGATTACCCATATTACAAGCATCCCATCTCAACCCCAACTTGGGGCAGTCCCACATTCCCCCTTCTTACCTCACAAAGGCATACAGTTCCCTCCCAAGGTATGCCTCTGCCCACCTTTTGCTCTAATTTGGCCCCACTGGGATGTGTACCCCCACCCCAACCCCAGAATAGGACAACCCACCAAATCTGCTCGCACCCCGTCCAAGGCTTCACCTCCCACTTTGCGTCGCTCCTGCAGACTGGAGCTCTCCCCTGTTCAATCCACCTTCCCTCCATTAGAAAAAAAACGTCAATGCTCAAAGAGGAGAATACAGAATAGGCATTCGAACCAAAGAGATTTACGTTGGAGAAATTTTGAAGACCAGGTTTCTACAAAAAAATTGGATAATTTTTGTTTTAATACAGAGAATGAACACCAGAGAATTACCAAGATTTTAATACTTCGAACATGTTTAGCCACAACTTTAGCGAAATAATTCCAACTATAAAGATAATACGAAGAAGACACTGGAGAAAACCATCGTGAAAAAGACTGACAGATAGAGAAGGAATTTAAGAATTCAATCATAACTGACATTTCGTTAAAAGTGACATTTTTTCTAAATTCACGAAAGTGGACTTTCTTGTTGGGTGAGAAAGTGGCTATCTCACTTTGACCATATGATGTATCTCAACATAAAGTACAGTCACAATACATCCGACATCCGATCATCGGGCTTCGTCACGACGTCCAACCATCAGATGGTCCGACGTCATGGGGACAAAAAAAAACTAAAAAATATCGGTTTTTTCGTATGCTTAACTTCGTGAATTTAGAAAAAAAAAATGTCAGTTTTAACGAAATGTCAGTTTAATCCAGGAATCTATCACATATAATTTAGGCATATAAAAATACCATTTATGCTAGTTAGACGAGAGATTTCAGGTTCTTAAAATAACTTTAAATAAGGAATGTATTGGGACTTTAGTTAGGATATTAGTTAGAGAAGCTAGTTAGGATGGTAATGAGATGATGAGATTAGTACTAATTTAGTAGTTAGATTGATTATTAGATAGCAAAGTGACTAGATGAGGAATTTAAACACTAGATAACTATGAAGCAGTCTGCAGTCCAAGGGTAACTGAGACCGCCCCCTCTTCCCCCTCCCTCTCCGTATCCCAACTCTACCTACTTCAACCCTTCGTCCTCATCCCACCACCAATCCCTTTGCTCACTACCTCCCTCGCCATGTCCTTCAACCCTAAACTCCTCCCCTTCCTCTCCCCTTCCTCATTTCCCTCGTGATGTCTTACCCCTCCCCCGCCATTGCCCCAACCCCCCCATCCATTGCAATTACCCACACCCACCTTCCTTTTGATATTAGAGCGAGAGACTCCAACAAACGAAGTAGCTATCAGGCTAGAGCAGAGCAAAGGACAATGCCAGTGAGGAAGTTAGGAAACGAGAAAGGAAGAAAAAGAAAGAGTGTAAAGGAGGAGAGAGTGGTAGGAGGAGAAAAAGGGAATTGATAGAGATGTGTGAGGGGGGAAATGAAGTGGAAAGACGTGATGGATAAACGATCCAACCCCCTCCTCCTATGCCCAATCACCTTAATAATGATGATGATGAAGATGATGATGATGAAGATGATGATGATGATAATATGATGACGATTACGATGATAATCCATCCTCCCGCACTGTGATGATGAAGATAATGACCCTGGTAAGTGTTTCTCCCACAATGCTGATGATGATGACGATATTATTTGTGTCGCTGATGATAAACATAATGAACCTATAATGATCCTTACTGATGCTGCTGCTGCTGATGATCAAGATGACGCAGAACCTTTCTTCAAAAACTGCATTGGATGTCTCCTGCCAATCCTTCTCCCACTCCTCGTGATGACACTCTCCTCTTCTTCACTTGCCTCAGCCGACCCACCTCCACTTGAAAAAAATGCAAGCTAAAGAGCATGAGTGACTCGTCATGAAGACTCACTTCCAATCGAAAGCAGGCTCCCCTCCATACGGCATGCTAGCCTGCAGCATCACTCGATGAACCGTGAAGCAAGAAGATGGCAACAATGTGCTTTCAAAAGACACGGGAACACCAAGTGACACTTACATATCTGCCCTCTCGCCGTCTAGTCACCCCATCAGCATTTGTCCGAATAATGAAGAAAATATCCCCACCTTATTCCTAATCATGCGCCCGCAAGCCAGCACAAGCCAGCACACGCGCCATGCTTGCTAGCTAGCCCGCAAGCCAGTGCACGCGCCATGCCCGCTAGCCAGCCCGCAAGCCAGCGCACGCGCCATGCTCGCTAGCCAGCCTGCAAGCCAGCGCTCATGCCATGCCCAGTAGCCACCGTGCGTGCCATGCTCGCTAGCCAGCCCGCAAGCCAGCGCACGCGCCATGCCCGCTAGCCAATCCGCAAGCCAGTGCACGCGCCATGCTTGCTAGCCAGCCCACAAGCCAGCGCATGCACCATGCTTACTAGCCAGCCCGCAAGCCAGTGCACGCGCTATGCTCGCTACTAGCCCGCCCTCAAGCCAGGCGCGCGCCATGCCCAAGCCAGCGCACGCACCATGCCCAAGTCATTCATCCTCTTCCTTGTCGTTTACCAACTGTTCACCCATCTTCGCACTGACATTCTCTCCTTCCAACGGTATTTCCAGTTGCATTAGGTTCTTCTTTGCCAATTCCTGTGTCACTGAGGTCTGATTGTCCCCATTTCCTTTGTGATGAGACTGATGTGTTTTTGCCCCGGTGGGTGAAGAACCCTTTTCTTTTCTCTTTCTCCTGAATGATCCGTCACTGTGTTAGTGTCCTCCTTTAATTCCTGCGAAATCTGACCAGTTTTCATTTGCAAAATCTGCTCTGTTTCTTGGGTCCTCCACCTGTCAATGATTGGAATTCTCCACGCATTCCCTTGTTGAGTCACAAGAGTCGAATGTGAGCTACCTGACTTGGCATTGACCTATGAGTGAGTCATACCTGCTGCAGTGGGTCGATTGATGGACGACTGTATGGTGAGGCTCCCGGCTGCCTCATCGCCCTTGATAGAATAATAGGGACTCTTACCCCCTCATGATGATGGGCCTCATCCTTCTATAGGAAAGAGTGGGGATGTTCATCGTGAAACCTGGTGAATTCAATTCATATTAATATACAAATTAATAGCAATTTACCACAAATACCTATAGACAGCTTAATCAGCACTTCACTGTTCGTCACTGCGGGTCTGTGTATCAGAATCCTACTCATTGTCTAAGGGGTGGTAAGAGTGACGATGAGGCGGACGAAGACGGTCGATAGGGAAAAAAAAGTCAGAGAGGTTGGAGAAGGATGAAGGGATATTAACGAGAGAAAACCGGAAGGCTGGGTAAATTTAGAATTAGTGATTCAAAATTATTTAGCTAATTGCAATCAAACTTGACTTCTTCACCCTTGTCATGCATGCAAACAACGAAACAGCAAACTGGCGACATGCGCCCACACAGTACTCAAAGATATCGTAACCAGGTAAGAGTTCTCTTCAAACTGGCTATGGCGACTGAGCGCCCACACAACTCACTGTTCGCACTCTGGATCACCCTGGATGTCCCACACGCCACACTCTGGACATACACATAACACACACACCTACGCTACTATAGCTATGGCAGCTATGGCTGCCACTACCCTACCGTTACACTACGCTTCTCTGCCCACTTCGTCTTCGGGCACACTGCAAACCTCCCCGCACAAGCTGCTGAGGCAGCGCTTCCGCATGGCATCCGCAGGAATGAATGAATGGCTGGACGCAGCCTCTTGATTTATACCTCTTCGCTGCGTTGGTCTGCCCTGTATCCCTCGGCCCACGATGTGCACACAGTCCTAGACGGTACTTGCTGGACAGGACCAGACTGACTAACTGGGACTTTTGACTCAGCAGGGTGGCCTATCGCCACTTGACCACTTGCCTCTGTTTAGTGTAGGCCACTTAACCACTTGCCTCTGTTCAACGTAGGCCCACTCCGAAAGGCCACTTCTAGAAACCTCTGACTTGGCCTTTCAGTGTTGTAGCAGCTACGACTTTGCCCCTTCAGGTAAGCAGTAGCTACGACCTTGACTTTTCAGGCATCCTACAACTAGGACTTCGGAGCTGTCTAGACTCCTACCCTACGAGTCCACAGTTTGATTCCCTTCTAAGCTGTGACCTACGACAATCTATCTACCACTGGTGTTTCCACAGGTCGCAAGTTCAAATCTACGGGTTGTCATCAATACTGTACACAGGTAAGAATGGGAACTAGGGATCGAGCCCTGGGATCTGCATTTGCTACTGCGAACTGGTGAATACCGTTTCATAATTCTGTGCGAGAAAAAAAGGGGCGGGGGAAACATGTGGTTGGGAATGCCTCTGGATGGGAAGAGGTATCATTGTTTTATGTGACAGGGGATGTTGTGTAACCAAAGATGATGGGTGACGGGTATCGAAGAGGGTTGATTACGAAATGCTCGTATGATAAGACTCAGAGGAAAGTGGAGACTAGAGAGGGAAGGGCGGGTACGTTATACTGAGGAGAATGGGGGGGGTGTCCGCTACTGAGAGGGTGATGGGTAGTGGCACTGGTACATCATCCAAAGAAAAGCGTGGGGGGTGTGTTCTCTACTGGGAAACGTACACTGAGTGTGAGTGCAATTACACTACGACGAAGGGGGGATCTCTACTAGTATAGGGTATTATCACCTAATCCATCTACTCTGTCCAGTGTTCAGCGGAGGGGACTTCAGAGGGTATGTTAGTCATGGACTTAGAAATGCTGCAAGGTGTGATGGAAGTAAGGAGAGAGAGAGTCAGGAGTGGAGATATCGGATAATTAATCAATTTAGACTGTTTGGTAAGTATGCAAAAAGTGAAACGCTGACCTGTCTAATTCCTTGATCGTTCTTTGCTACCAGAGTGTGAGTTAATTATTGCTACCAGAGTGTGAGTTAATTATGAATTACTTTGTCTCTTATTATCATAATGAGGATTCCAAGGATGTTAGTAATCCTGCCTAGGTTGGTAGAGCCCAAATTATGAATACTCTGGCTTGGAAGGATCCTCCAGCTAGGATTAAAACAGGGTGTGGGAGGTTAAGAACAGGGAAAGGTGATTGGCTGAAGGGGGGCCAGCACTCACGATTCACTATTGTCAACCTTGTCATCTGAAAAGAATTCCTTGCGTATGACGGCTCTCCTTTGAATATCTCCACTTATGTCTCACTGTTGATTCCCTTCCTCTCCACTCTTCTCTGATCATTTTCTATCCTTCCTTGTACTGCTCTTCCGTCCCTGACCAGTGACCGCCGTCACAGTGACTGCCATCACTCTAATCTCTCTTACTTCCTAACTTCCCCTTTCCCAGCTTATTACTCCAACCGAGGCGATGCGCCTCCATACATCAGGCCTGTCTACCCCTCCCTGCCAGGATTATGATTCTATTATTTTTCCTTCCACACAGCGGGTACTATCATGCAGGAGCCTTTACCTCGGCTCCTGTGATGACGTCAACATCGATGCAATTGTGGACGATTTTTCTGAATGTCTCTGACTCCCATTACTCTAGTCAACCAGCCATTGACTTCTGTTTTCTTTTTTTTTTCTTTTTTTTTTTTCTTTTTCTTTTTTTTTTTTTTTGTGGAAGGTTGATCATTGTCATTAAAAAACAGAGTTGAAGAGGCCGGGGCCCTCACAATTCTACCCGGAGTTATCCTGGGGCCATTACCCAGTTTAGGCTTAGCTGAAAATCGGGTCCAGCGTCCCTTCTGATATCTAAAGCAACCAAGCAACCTTCCAAAAAAAGCTCAACCGTTAAGCTCAAAAAAGGTGCTGATAACTTTTCTCTCCACTTATCCTAGACCTGCCATGACCTACTACTACAATTAACTCAGCCACTACAATTAGACCTGCCAGTGACTTCTGTTTTTACTTCAGTGAATACTTGCTTCCTCAGTCTTCCTTAACTTCGCCTATTCCACTTTGTCTTCCTATACCCCTTTCTACCCACCTGCACAACTGAGGAAAAAAAAAGAAGATTGTCAACTTTGTGTCGTCCACTACTTTGATGGCCAAAAAAATCAGATACTTTGAATATCGCCTTGAAGTTCCTCCTGTAGTATGATCCACGGACCAGCTCTCTTCTATCCCTAATCACACACTTCACCATTCCAGGGGTTACCTCCACATTCACTCCAATGGCATTAGCATTGGCTTACGCCAATGCTTACCAGGCCATCTACCGTTCGCACTGCAGCGACGGCCATGCAGTCAGGTTCGTGGAATCCGAGCAGCAGGCTTGTTAGCCCACCGTGGACCAGGTGCGAGGCCACGTCAGCCTGTGACTCGGCAGCGCCAAGGACCTCTGTCGAGCGCGCGTGCACTAGGTGAATTGTCGTGGTCGCCACCGTGGACCAGGTGTGAGGCCACATCAGCCTGTGACTTGGCAGTGCCAAGGACCTCTGTCGAGCGCACGTGCGCTAGGCGAATTGTCGTGGTCGCCCGATAACCTCTTCCTATCATGACCTGTGACACGAGTTCTTCAACAATGTACCAAGATTTGTTTGCCGGTTTCCGGCCACCCTCTGCCACTATGCAGGTGAAAAGGAAAGACAGAAAGCAGGAAGAAGCAATAGCATTGCTAATTTTTTCTTTCATTGAAATGACGTTTTGATATGGCCACTGATCTTGGTAGTCTACATTCTTAGACAAAGAAAGAATTTGGGTAGATCAGGAATTGGCCCTCTTCTTTTTGTTTATGTGAGGCATTGGCCTTTAGGAAGGTATGCTTAGAGTCCTTTTTTTGTATGCACAGAGTCTGACACCTGGTATACTCTCGAAATTTAAAGAAAACACAAGCACTGCCACGCAGGTGGCCTCACGAGGCAAGGCACAAAATATAATGCTGCACGATCATCAGCACATGCAGAGGTGGCTGAGTTGAATGTGAGTTCCAATACAGGATAGTACACTTGAGGCCTACCTCAGGACCACTTTCTGGAATGCATCTAGCCTCAACGGCTGCCAGCTTCAGGCAATAATTGTCCAAGTGCATGGCCCTATTCTGTCTCTTACGGCTGTTACGCGGCTGTTCGAGACAAGGAATCGGTAGGGTAGGTTTTCAAAGAACGCCTTGGCAGGACATGGCTTCCCGATTGTGGCCAATGGCTATGATGCATGTGCCTGGCTGGAAGCTTGAGGCCACCATGTAGGCCTCCGTTCCTTGTAACACATGGTTTCAGTTGCTGGATGTGGCTCTTAAAAGAAAATCGCGAAGACCAGGAAACGCCCTAGTACTACCATCTTCCCCGAACACAAAGCGCCATGATAATGAACGCATACAAGCTATGTTTCCGGTCCTGTGCAGCCAAACTGGGGGTTCGTTGTGTTCGGGGGACGACGGTAGTACTACATACTTCTGCTCTGATAGGAGCTTAATGATAATGGGACAGTAGAAGTGGAGATGCTGACGAGATATGAAGTTGAAGATGGGGGGAGGATTGCTGAGGAGGGCAGTTCCTATCACCCCAACTTTCCCCTTTCCAGTGTCGATATGAATGGCAATCAACGGCCGAGGACGGAGTATCCAGATCATGACTGCGACCTTGCCCGAGGGCCATGGACTGAGAATCAGGGTGGCTGGGAATGCCGTGAAGGGGGAGCGTGAGGGGGAGGGGGAGGGGGAGAGAGAGGGGGAGGTGGAGGGAGAGACTGTCGCCACACCAGACATCTCGGCGCGGTACATGAACAGCTCATACACCAACCAACTAGTGGTATCGTTGGACATCGCAAGGTCAGACAGCTTGAGGTTAAGGGATAGGCGAGGCCTTTTTCTTTTTTTCTTTTTTCAAGTCCAGGGTGTTGTAGATGCCAGGCGAAGCCATACTAACCTCGTCACAGGAGAAAGATAGAAAACACAAGAGAAAAGGAGAAGGGAAGGTGCAAACGTTAAAAAAAAAAAGAAAAGAAGGTGCAATCTACGGTCGATGTCTGTCTGAACTAGGACCATACAGATCGGCCATGGAACGAAGAACAGTTGATGAGAGTGAGATTTAGTACAGTCTATGGCCGGTGCTGGTAGCTAAGGGCGCTTGTGTTGGTGGGTCTCTCTACAGGATTGGTTGGGTTGCCGGCCTCCTATATTCTGTTGACTATCAACAAAAACAAGTAGTAACGACAACAGTGTGCACAAAGAACAACCTAACAGCAAAAACAACAGTGACAACAGTTGTGTAAACAATGATAGGAATGCAAAATAGGTCCACCTACGAGACTTGTAGTGAAACGTCGATACCTAGCACCTGAAGTACCTGGGCGAGAAGGCTCGCACAAATATGCTTGGATCAGGGCTGAGTGGGGTGTGTGGGACTCAACTTATCCCTGGTACCTACAACCATGGTTCGGTCAGGTCACCCCCAAGGCTGGAGGGTGGCGATCCTGAGTGGTAGACACTGAGGTAGGATAGTGGGAGTAGGAGTGCGCCGGGAGAAACTACGAAAGAGGTAGGTTGGGAGGGAGTCCTATAGGATTAGGGGGCCTCTACCACATGGCCGAGTGTCGAAGGTGACTCTCATATGTCTGTAATCCAGCCTCTACAACAACCTGGGCTTTCTATAAAAAAAAAAAAAAATAGAATAAAATAGAAAAAGAAAAGAAAAGAAGGTGCAAATGTCACAAGGTCACACAGTGACTGAACTTTGTCTTGCAAACAAGGGACTCGAATGCCTGATAATCCCTCAGTTGCAGTGCATTGGCGCTGTGCCCGACTTCAGCTGAGGTTGCATACTGAGTGGGATTTGGCATTGTGATGAGGACTTTTTTTGTTGAGAAAACTACGGCGCAGTCAGGGATTGAGTTTGTAATTGCACTTGAGGCAAAAGGGCCGGTAATGCTGAATGTATGTGACCTACGTTTCGGGTCCGGTGGGGTCGCGTGGGTGTGTGTTGTATTCGCGGGATTGCCTGAAGTGCAATTACAAACTGTTTTCGTGACTGCGCCGAAGTTACCCCTTTTTTTTTTTTTTTGAGAAGCACCAGGGCCCCGCTGCTAGGGAAGGTGGCAAGGACTTGGAACACTTGATAATGACTTGATGGACCCAGAATCGGAATGAGAATCAGAGCACGGGATGTGAAAATAATGTGACAAAAGGACTAGAATAATTTTTTTTTTTTTTTTTTTTTTTTTTTGGGGGGGGGGGGTTGGGGGGGGAAGAGATTTTTTGAGACTCCACGGCTGGCGGCAAACGTGAGTATTTTTGTTTCCACTCTGCCCACCTCCGGCTTTTCAGGACACCAACCAATCCCGGTGCCTCTTTCCCGCCCGGGATGGCTGGTACGCCTGCCAACCTTTTCAGGTTGGCAAATGTACAAGCCATCCCGTGCGGAAAAGAGGCACGAGGATTGGGTGTGTGCTGAAAAAGCAGAGGCAAACTTAGAGGATGTTCCCACCTCTTTTCTCTTCGGAAAGAACGTAAAAGTGCTGCGAAAGGTGGAGGCGCAGCACACGGAATGACATGATTGTAAAAGAATGCGACCCCACATGCCCTACCTCTGCAGGACTTTTCCGAACTGAGCAGTGCTATCTTGTGGTGCCTCCAGGATCCAACGGCCTGCACATCGGGGGAAAAAAAGAAAGGAAAAAACAAGGGCACCTTCTCTCTCACAGTGCAGGATTACCGTACGGGGGTGGTGTCTTTTTCCTATTTTTGAAAGAACTACTCGTGACGGTCCTCCTACACTGTTTCCACCTCAGAGTCTTCGAAAAAAATAGGGCTACACTGTTTCCACCTCTTCGAAAAAACAGGGCCACCTCCGGCTCTCGCGGAAAGAAGCGGGATCCAAAAATTTACCAAAAAGTGCCTCGCCTAAAAGAAGTGGGATCGGACCCTTACCCAAAAAGGCAAGTCTTCCTGATCGGGTAACAGAAACCTCGGGAAGTGCCGAAAATTGCTGTGGCGGCCGAGTCCCTTTTCGCTTGCCCATTCCCGTCGGCTCCGATTTTGGGTTGGCGGATGTTTTCCTGGCGCCAAGCACTGCCAAGAAGTGGGGACCTACCCTAAAAGAGAGATTCAAGAATGTAATAACAAGCATAGCAGGCTGGCCATTGTGGATGAAGAAGATCTTTTTTTTTTTTTTTTTAATAAAGAAACATCTCTCAGAGATGCCACTGGTTGAAGAAGATCTTGCTGTTAATAATATGCTTTTCTCTGAAAACGAGGGCGCCAACTCCAAAATCAACGCGACTGTTGAGAAAAATAAGTAAACAAATAAATCAAAGTCATGATGCAGCAACATAGCCCAAACAGAAGGGCACTCAGTGTTACTGGTGCCCTGTGCTGCTGGACTTCCGCACACAATGCACCCTCATTTCGACTTTTTTTTTTTTTTTAATCATGCCAGAAAGAGAGTTTGCATACACTCGTTATCAGGGTGCATTATGTATATGCTGGTCACTCCGGGTAGACTGTGAGGACCCCGGCCTCAATGTTCTCAAATATCAATACAAGCCTTGGGCACTGGGCCCTTAAAAAAAAAAAAAAAAAAAAAAAAAAAAAAAGGGTGCATTATGTTAGGGCCAAGATGGTCGCTGTGCCGCTGGACTAGTGTCTTCCCCCAAACACAACTCACCCTCATTTGGACTGTCTCCCCCCAGAAAGATAGTTTGAATGCACTCATTATCAGGGTGCATTATGTTCGGGCGAAGAAGCTAGCCAACCCCATGAGAACAGGAGTCCCACAGAAAGGCACTCACTCCACTGCTCACCAAATGTGCGAAATGAGAATGAATGTTCCGCTAGAACATGGGACGATACCCCGACCATATTTTTTTATCTTTTGTGCATGTGGCAAGTAGTGGAGTGAGGCCCAGAGGCACTCCATGCCAGTGGTGTCCTGTCCGACTAGACAGGGGAACGATGGGGAAAAAAGAAAAGGAAATGCCTTGCTCCTCACAGCCCTAGTAACCGAGTAACAAAATAGCGCCGAGGAGGCTCTTGCTCTTCTGTGTACCGTTTCATATGACATTATATTTAAAATCATGGGTGCATTTTGGATGACACACTTAAATCGAGTCGAGAAAAGGGTGCAGTTTGTATGGTTTCCCTGATTTTGTCTCCTCTTTTTCCTTCTTTTTTCTTGCTTGAAATTCAAAATTCCATTACAGCCTCCTCTTTGTCTGAAGGAGTCTCCAAGGATAGTAATATAGCAAATGAGAGCTCAAAGGGTCCTAGTGTGAGTATTCTCTCTCTCTTTTTCTTTTGTGAAAAAGGGGAGTCCGACAGTCTTGAGGATATTATCATTATATCATTAACCTTAGGATTATACTAAGGCGGTACCACAATACTCCTGTTCCATTCTTCTTTTTTTTTTTTTTTTTTTTTTTTAATACTCCTGTTTCATTCAACATCTTCCATCATGTGATTTGGAACTTAGATCAGTTTTTCAATCGCTGAAAGAACACAAAAGTCACTGTAACAGTTATGGGTATGATCAACCATCCAGATCTCTGGCTTTGGGTGGGTCACCTTCACACACATGGACATGTGGGTTACACATGGGATGTCTTGTCAATGAGCAGCCCTCCAAAAGAAGGAAAGATCCACTGGTGGACTTGGCTATCCATTATATGTCGCGATGGGATGCCAAACCAACCTCTCTGGTGTGTCAGGCCCTTACAATTAGACCACCAGTACCTTTCCCCTCTTGAAAAACAAATGCGGGCGGGTTCGGCACTACGTGCGGGAAACGGCTCCTTTTTTTTTTTTTTTTTTTTTTTTTTAAACCGCTCCATCTATTGGTGGGGAGCAACACCTGCTGGAAACCGGGTCCAGCATCCCACAAATACAACCATATCCTCACAAATAGGCACCAACTGGGAACCGGGCCCGGCGTCCCATAACAGACACGTTCAGAAAATTCATCAGAAAGTTCCATGAAAATAAGGCTAGAAAGCTACTAAGAATTTAGAGCTGCTTCTTTTTGAAAGTTAAGATACCGGGGCCATTACCCGGCTTTGACTCAGAGATATTGGAACAACTTCAGACATGTCTACAACAATCTTCATGATTTAAGCAGACCCCCCAATCAATCCCCTTGTCCCTACTCCAGCAAGACTTACTGCAGCAGAGCCACCATCTCTGCTGCTGCTGTGCTCTCTTCCCATCCTACCAGCTAGCCCACTCACTAGTAGGACGCGTGACACCCCGCCATCTTTTTTCCAGAGGACTACAAATGCCACAGTTCTGTCTTCGTCATCGAAAGGGAGGTCCCGGAAAGTCAACAAGTGCAATAGTTTTGTCTTTGTCATCGAAGGGGAGGTCCCTGATCACCCTCCCCAACTCCATCCTAGCAAAGGGTTCGAAGGACCATATCCTCAGCACGAGCCAGACACAATCCTCATCCTGCAATCTCCTGCCCCCTAGGAGATTCCAGTCTCCGTCTTCAAGAGAGCAAGCCAGTACTGCCTGAAGCCAATCGCACCAGAATGATCCCTCATCAGCTGGTGCCCATCTGACAACTTAAGCTGCCTGATGCCCCCCAGACAGCCCCGATGCAACCCTCTCTCCGTCCTCACAAAGAGTCATCTCGTGCCCTTTGCCCCCCTTCTTGGACAGATCCCCCGACTCAACAGAACCGCCCCATATGAATCTACGAGATTTTTACAGTGAATTTTAGATGCCCTAATTAGGACCTTCGAAGTTGATTCATCCGACAAGAACCGAAATCACCAAGGCCTTATTACCGGTAAAAAACTAATGAACATCACCCTCAGAAGCCTATTGAAAACAAGAGAGAATCAATTGGTTTGGAGCACCACAAAAGACCGTGATACTGATCGATGCGAAGGAAAGTACAATAGGAAATTATTTTTGAATCGGGATTCAGAGATATAGGATTCAAGAGTAGTTGGGAAATCTCTTTCAATTTACCTGAGATGTCCAAAACGGACTCAGAATTCGAGAGTAGTTGGGGAGTCTCTTTCGATTTACCTGAGATGTCCAAAACCGGACTCATGATTGAAAAGAATCAGAAGTTTTAATAGGACAAAATCCCTATCGCTCGTCACAAAAGCGCCTAAGAACAATGAATTTGAGCAACTACGCGAGGGATACTATAGAGAAAGAAATTCCAATTGATTAAGAATTTTTTCAAACAGCTCAGAAACAATCAAGATTCACTAAAATTGGGAAAGTCTGAATTAGATCGTCAATGAATGATCATCAAGGATTACGAATGAAAAAAGGCAGAAAAACCAGACAGGTGATATAAGGAGTAAAATTCAAAGAGGGCGGCCCAACGATAGACCCAACAAAGCGAGCATCAAGAATAACCCTCCTCCCCTACTTCCTCAACCCACCAACTTACCTTATCCTCCTCAAACCCTACCCCTCCGTCTCCGGGGGAGACGTGACACCCCTCCACTGCTAGCCTCTAAGGCTCAAGGCAACACTAGCACCCAAGACCTACACGGCCATCGTTAGTCCCCAAAAACCGATGACAGTGCAGCCTGTCCTCAGCAAACCTGCTGGTAAGTCGCTACAGGGGGTTTAAGCCTCCATAAACCATTACTACCCTACTGAGGAAGAGGGGAGGCACCTCCCAACCTGACCGAAGGAGAAGAGCACCTCATGCCCATACCGATCCTGAAGAGGAGAGCGAAATCACCATCACTTAATACGCCCTCCCTCCAACTCACAGTACCTCCCCTCCCCGTCACTTGTCGAGTCCACCATCACCTTCCCGCACACCGCAGCCCACTCCGTCATCCCTTCGTTACCATCGGCGCCCGTATGCTTCTAACGTCATACCTCCCGCCATCGCTCACGCACAGCTCCCACCCCAACGCAGGTTCCCTTCCATTCCCTTGCAAAGCCGCCCATACAAAACTTCAAAGTTCGCTGCCGTCCCGCCATGCTCCATCCTCGTTCCCGACATGCGCCACGCTACTGCCAAGCCGAACCGCGCCTTGTGAACGCACTAACCGGGCCGCCGACCCGCTGCGCCGTGCTGTTGCCAAGCCGAAACGCGCCGTGTGAACGCACTAGCTGGGCCGGGAAACGGCTCGTGGCGCCGGCCAAGAAGAGGCCTGCGCCGCTTTGTGTTTTTTGGCGCGCAGGTCCATTTTAGGCTTGGCACCGATAGCAGAGAAAGTCAATCTTCGCTTCAATCTGGTATGAAGTAGCCTTTTGTGCGCTGAGCAACAAACAGCTCGCGAGGTTGAAACAGGCTGCTGCCGCCTATCTAATAATATGGAAAAACAACCATGCGGACATCCACTGCATTGGATGCCTGGCCTGGGAAATCTTAATCCAGCCAAGATCCAAGGGCGGCCTGGGCATCATAGACCTGGGCCAAGAAATCAAAGCTCTCATCCTTTTTTTTTCTTTTTTTTTTTCGGTAAAACATCTTGTTGGTGGGATGACCACTTGAGTAGGTGATAAGAGCATCCTCCTCAAGTAGTCTCCCTACTGGAGGGCTCCATCTATTCGCGGGGAGCAGCACTTGCTGGAAATGGGGTCTAGCGTCTCAGTAGTAAATACTGTTTCTCTTCTGATCAGGATGCTGCTGGGCCATACACACGAATTGAGATAGCTTGCCTTGCTCCTCCATCAGATCCGGCCCACCCAGTGAACTTGCTTCAGTGGGTGATCAACCGCCAGGACTATCCATGCCTGCCCCGGGGTCGACTCAGACACAAGCCCGGCTGCCGGGCAAGATGGGACCTGCGCATGGGGCCACCGTGGCCTGCAATGCTACGACTGTGAAAAGACCAGGGCCCTAGGTGGCGACCCACACCGCTAATGTGGCAAGAGATATGGCATCGGCCGCTATTCGGCCACCCCCGGCTCTTGGACCACACACTGTCAGGGGGGGTGCCCTTCTCCCTCCACCGCAGATCTAAATGGCTGAGGTGGGTAGAAAAAGGCATATATACCTGTGGGACGTTTGCTCCGCCAACTGGCACTCCGAAGAAATGATAAGAGCCCAGGCAGGCCCCCTATCTGCAAGAGCTCCAATAGGCGGTTCTGCTAGCCTGGACCAGGGCCCTGGGGGAAGGCCCCACCATCAGCAGAGGGGACTGGGTGGTGCACATGGACTCCCTATAGCTTCCCATGACGGGTTACAAGGTAGAACAGCTAACCCTGCCTCTCTGCACCTGAAGGCCTTCTGTCCAGCACTCCCGGGGGAAAGGGAGCCAACACTCCACTGCGAGGAGGACTTGGATAGCCAGAGCCTGGCTTCCTGCCTTATCAGAGTACAGGTAGTGGAAGATAAAAAGGACACGTTTTACTTATACGAGCCCACTACCCCCCTGTCGCAACTACCGTTCGACCTGGTGGAATGGGAATGGCACTGGGGGACGTTGAGGACAATTTATCCATGCCAATACACCGTCAAGAAAGGGTACAGGGCAACACACACACCCATCCCGGTCATGGACAATACACTCTGGTGATGGGAAAGGGATTCTCCCCTGAAACCAGCAGATCCCCAGTTTTTCAAATGCCATTGGTCTTCCTTCTCCCAAATCAGGCCAACCAAGTTGAACCAACCACAGAGCCCTCCAGTGGCAGATCATCCACAAATGCCTGCCCACCTTCGATTGGCTGACAGTGAGAACTGACCTGGAACAAAAGGGGCTGCACTCTCCATTGTGCTCTTATTGTGAGCTGATCCCTCCTAGGAAACATGCGACCTTGGGACACTGGCTCCTGGACTGCCCCATGGTTGTGCGGCTCTGGAACTGGTGGGACACTGCCTGGCACTACCTGACAGACCAGCACTTCCCCTGGAATGTGCAGACAGTCCTGTTTGGGCCCTCCCAGCACATGGGACCCACTGGTCACCGTTCACGCTCAATCTGTTTTCATACTCCTGCCTCCGCACTTATTACAAAGTGTCAATATACTTTTATTGCATTTTTGAACTCGGTGGACGAGGTATGCTCATACCATCACTTCTAACTGTTGAGGAGGGGGTTTTCCAAAAAAAAAAAAAAAAAAAGGAATATGCTGATACTATGTTTGTTTTTTGCCCTTTTTTTTTTTTTTCTTCACAATTCATCATTTCCATTATATGCTGGAAAACGGTTCCCCCCCCGAGTGACATTTAGCAGAGACTGCTGATGTTCATAGGGGGTGGGGACCGGAGGGGAGGCACAGTGACTGGCCCATCGAAGCAGCTCAGTCCTGATGCTACCGGCTGACCCCTGGCCGGTATCGCCCACCTGCTGTAGCAGGTATCACAACTGCTGGTGGGTGCAGCTCCCGCATGTTCCCTCGTTGGAGGCTTGAGCACGGATGTGGCTGCTACGGGGTTCCCCGTAATACTATAATGACAATAAAAAAGGCCTGACAGGCCGTCCTGTCCAGATTTGACAGGTAATTGAATTGGTTGCGCTTAAAGAATTAGCCTTTTTAAAAAACAAAACGGGTCCAGCGTCCCTTACATATGAATCGCAGCCATACGGGGCTGGGAAAGGCACTCCCGACCAATCCCATCCTCGACTGCAACCAAAATCCAACGAAAACAAATCGAACCCCAGCTACCACCAACCAAGCCAAAGCCAATCAAAAAGTACTCAAACCCTAACTACTACTACCCAATCATTGGGAAACAAGCACAGTTTAAGATCACTCAGAACCCTAGCTACCAGTAACCAACCATTAAGAACCAGGCACAATTCAAAAGTTCAATCGTAATATCACTAACCTTCAAACCAACTAATCGGAGTACCATCCCCAATACCTAGTAATTGCTCACAATTACAATTCGTTTTAAGAACACCATCTCTATTTTCGTTTTCCAATATTCCAATTAATATCCCTCAATCAGTAGACTGCCACCAGCAATTCCAAGCACCAACTGCTATCTAAATTCCTCAATTGCTCTATCTTTATCTACCCACGTATCTACTTTCTAAGTCTTCAAACCCTAGCTGTCATGCTAACACTGATTAATACTCCCAACCTCAAAACAGAAAGAACAACACAACACAAGCAACCATAAAAGGTAGCAAAACAACATCAAACCCTAGATGCCAACCCCAATATTTAGCCAGTAAAATTGCAATCAACATTCTGTCGAAAAATTCACGGACAATACCCTGCGTCTCATCGCGCCCGAAGCAGGAACATCAGCAACCATGGACAACCCTGATCGCGGCTTGAAGCCCATTGTCATCGAAGGTGGGCAATACCGGTTACAGTATGAAGTCCGATGTCTTTCTCCCGGAAGTCGGCGTTTGATAGATGCACTCGTGTCCTCATCTCCAGCTTCTCGCCCAGAAAAGTTGCAACAGCACTGGCAGGTCAACCGTTTTTCGTATCTATAATCAGAGGGCAAAGCCCCTGATCAGGTGATAATACTGATATGCACGATGCATAGATCCTGCCCGCTGACCGACCCCACATCTCCCCCTTCCTTCCTCGGTCAAACTAGGATTACCGACTGTCGTCGGCCAAGACCAGTCATGGCAGGTGCATGGTTATGCCCCCTTGAAGTGGTGTCCACCTCAGCGCCCAGAGCGCCTCTCCGCTCCCACCATTCCCAACAGCAAGCTCTGGCTAGGCGCAGCCAATTTCACTACACCTGTGTGATCCCCCCGCTGCCTGCGCGTCGCAGTGACGGTGCGTTAGCGCAGCATTACCGCTGCGCTAACGCACCTCCCATTCCCACCTAAAAAAAAATAATAAAAAAATAAAAAAAAAATCCAACATGGGTTGTGACTTGAACGTACTTATCCCTTTGTTTTATTGACCACCACGGTGACCATCTTCAATCCTCGTTTTCCTGTGGCACAGACTTGTGGTGCACAAAACGTTCAACTTTTTGAAAACAAACTGCATCTTGGGTGCCACCACCAGCCAAGAGGTCGAAGAAGCCAGACCCCCAAGAAAATGTGATTGGGGGCAAATTCACCAATTCAGAAAAAAATGGCATGTAAAAGGTAGCGGTTGTTCAAGGGAGGATTTCTAGAATTATGCATGCCATCCTTGACCAGTGGCCATGCTCGTCAAAATTCTCTTTAAATTATGGTTTCAATTTCTGTTTTTATTTATAATGAAAACACCAAGGGGAGACAGACCTTCATCAGGACAGGATAGGAGACCAGACCTGAATCAGATGAAGGACTGACTGTACTGGTGATTCCCAATTTCCCATCTTATTCGTGAGGAATGTCATGTGCTGAGCTGGGAACTATTCTCAGCGTCCATAATACATTTTCGTGGAATCTCAAACTTTGGGTGCTCCATTTACATGTGTGTACCATTCAGCTACATTGGAGCGTTCCTTGTTCTTTTTTTCCTTTTCTTTTGTGTCAGCTTTGTCTGTTGCTTGGGCTGGGTGCCTTTTCTCCTTTTGCCTTTTTTCTGTTTGTCAAATTTGTCCCTTTCTTGCTGGGGCTGAGTCTCTCTAGCTGCGTTGAGTTTCCTCAACGTCCGAATCTGGACGTGTTTGTGGAGATGTGCAGAAATAGCGTTGAGTTTCCTCAGCCGCACATCTCCACAAACACATCTAGGTTCGCGCCTTGTTGAAACTCCATGCTGGTTGTGGGCCTTGGCCCCTGAACAGTCATTTTACTCTCTCTTTATTATTTTGTCAGTTATTATGTGAGATTTTTTTTTTTTTTTTTTTTTATTATTATTTTTTTTTTTTATGTGAGATTTCTGGAACCGAGAGATCCCAACAAATGTCAACCAAGGATCAGACGTCTCTACAATTGGACCTTCCTATTTAGGAAACCAGCCAGTTCTTCACAGACTAAGGGCGAGGTCCCACTAGCAAAGAGGATTGGATTGAACATCTGAATCTGGAATTGTTTGTGGAAAGATGCACAATGTAGAGATTGAACTGCTTTTCAGCATCTCTGCTTAAAACACGTCCAGATTCAGGGTACCTATCCAACCCTCTTTGCTAGTGGGACCTCACCCCAGGGGCCAACAAGGATTGTCTGTCAGACAGACTGTCATCATCATCATCATGAGCTTGATTTTTTTTTTTTTTTTTTTTTTTTCAATGATGCACTTGTTGCAGCACCTACCCAAATCAAAGAATATTAAATATCCTTTCAAATGCCATCATGAGGTTCCGGCAGGAGCTGGCCCTATGTGGGACCGAATGGTACACCGAGGGCCATGTCCCACTTCTTGAGGTTTTGTTCTGGTTTCGAGTGTACATGGCTCCTTGCCATCCGATCTGAAAATCTCACGGCCCTGGTGTGGCCACATTGGAAAATACACGAAACGGAAACTAAACCCCCGCTAGTGGGTCAAGGCCCCGAGTCTCATGCACCGTTAATCATAAGCCGGCCCGTGTTGGAATCCTCGTGGAATCAGATGAATGAAATAACTCTCAATGACATGAAGGCCGGTCAGTTTGCCCATGATGAACTGACCTATGATACCTCACGGTCATCATCGGCCACTTAAAAAAGAAACGGGCCCGTGTGCTTGAATGAAACAGGCCTGTGTAAAAAAAAAAAAAAAAAAAAAGGCCTGTGTGTCTGAATGGTACACACATCAAGCTGTTGATGAGCTACCCAACTGTGGGTTCAAAGACTGAAGGAATCAGATGGATAAAAATATTATGGATTATTTTTAATTTTTAATTTTTAATTTTTAATTTTTAATTTTTAATTTTTAATTTTTAATTTTTAATTTTTAATTTTTAATTTTTAATATTTTGTTTTACAAAAAAACAACTTTGCATTAGATTAGAAAGGAAGGGGAAGGCCGAGAATCTGTCCACAAACCACCCGGAAGAATATGGATAAAAATATTGACATGTGCAACACGGCTTGGAAAAAGAAGAGAAAAAAAAGTATGTAACAGAATGAAGAAAGAAGCAGCACACAATATGATAGCTTGTTCATTCCTTTTTTTTTTTTTTTTTTTTTTTTTAACAAGGGCTCTGTGCCCAAGGCTCATATTATAAATTTGAATACACCACAGGGGGAAGGATTAACTCACGCCTCTTCCCATTAGGGCTGGAAGAGCCTCGGCCACTGCTCCCATAGAGACAGCTTCCCTGTACAACAAGAATGAAGATTTGAGCGCTGAGCATTGATTGCTTCCCCAGGAGGGAAGGATTAACTCACGCCCATGGACAATCGACTTCTGCCCTACTACACTGAACCACCAATGATCAGTCCCTACAATGCAAGATTTCGGGGGGCATTTAGCGCGGCAAAGCAATCGAGCACATCCCAGGTCCCAGTCACAAACCCTAATTGATTTTTTTTATTTATATTTATATTTATATTTTTATTTTTTTGTTGGGGCTTTTACTTAGCAAGGTGATAAGAGCATCCTCCCCAGGGGCCTGGACCCACTAGCAAGGTATTCTACCACGCCGTTCAGGATTTCGATCACGTGTGGCACCGAGTGACTCAGTACGGCCGTCAAATAGATCGGATCTCGACGGCCTGGTAGTTTCCGAGCGGGGACTGTAAAGATGCCCACCTCCCGTCCAATGAGATGCGTCGAAAAAAAAAATAAAATGAAGTTGCACTAACTTGGACATGATAGCTCGTGGCTTTGCATGGGCGGGAAGTCTGGATTTTATGGGCTCTAAAGGGGGGGGGGGGGATTTCCAGGCTTCGTTTTTTTTTTTTTTGGCTCTGAGAAATAGAACTTGAAATGTGAAATTCGAATATYGTGGTGCATCTGAYAGGAACGCTTCCGCGTCTGTCGGATGGCCTGCTAAAGGCATCATGAGATACATCGCGAGGAATGTATCCCAATACCCGTTACTTGTTCATCCTCGTGAATGTGTTCGTGGACACATTTTATTGCCACGGTACATCACTAGAAGACTAGTTGAAGGAGATGGTACCAACCCATGAATTCGGGTGCACAGCTGTTCTTCATAGTTTTATGTGCTATTTCAATTCATTTTAAATCAGAAAACGATCCATTCATGCAAATAAAAAATCACTTTGTATTTTCCAAAAAACCATAAAACTGTGTCACACGTCGTAGAATACTTCGCTAGTGGGTCCAGGCCCCAGGCGAGTCCTTTTTTTCTCTGTTTTCTTCCCCCTTCCCAAAACCATCTTGGAGGGGCCTATTCGAGGAGGTGATAGGAGCACCCTCTACAAATAGGACCCCAGGCCTAGCTCAGTGGTTAGAGCACCGGTTGGAAATGCGCATTGTGGTATATGAAGTTGCGGGTTCGAAACTCCGCAGCCTCGCGCATGGACACCGGCAGGGCGTTAGAATGACGCACGGCTGGACACATACTCCCCTGGGCTGACGCATGGTATTATTACAGACACTGCCTGCGCACCACCCAGGGGACCAGTCCATGGGTGTTGTATGCTCGTCTAGACTTCACGTTGGTTGCTTGCTGTTGTTGGCTTTGGTCGCTCTGATGCTCTCCCCCAGTCTACACATTCCACACATTCGATTCACTTCCTGTGGTAATGCATATGGTAGAACCCTCCAGTTTCATGCTGGAGGTCACAGGTTCGAGATTCACATACACACACACACACACACACACATGTTAGACCCTACCCAAGATACTGACTACAGGTATAACCACGATAGGCCATCGGAGGGATGAGGCTGGGGGCTAGTGGAAGGACGGATGTTGGCCAACCACCTACTGAGTCTGTAGTCTGTCCCTCTGACCCCTATACGAAGTACCTAGCCGATGACCGGATTCTGCTGATAGGTGGGAGACAGTCTCTACTGAGGATAGAGCACGTAGGCATGGGGTGCTTTGGGGGGGAAGGAGCCTCAGCCAATGATCGGGGTTCTGGAGGAGGGCTGTCTATTCGTTGGCAGTAGACTAAGCGCGCATAGGGTCGCCCCTCCGCTGCGTCGAGGCAAGGTGTTTCTAGGGCTCCTATGCATAATACCTACACATGGCTTACACAGACTGGTAGAGGTGATAAGAGCACCTCTCACTGGTATTCACTTCGCAGATGCTCCATGGTGGGGAGCAGCGTCTGCTACGGGTCCACACACATTACAAAAAACGCATACACATAGCCTGCGGGCACATACCTACAATACCGGACATCACACAGACATAAAAAACCGTAGGGCTAAGAGGAGGTCACAAGCAACTAATAATAGGTGTCTCGATGATAAGAGAGGGCATGAGTTACTAGTCTGTCTACTTAGGGGCTAATAGGTGATTGCTTGAGCCTGGCGTCCGAAGTTCCCGTGCGACGAGGTTCGTTCGACTATGCTTCCACCAGGGCTGGGTCACTAGCCCTGGTGCCTGTCACTACTGTTCGGTCCAAGTTCCCCTCGATAGTAGGGTAATGATCCTGAGTGCTGGTTACACTGGGGTAGGATAGTAGGAATAGGGGATGCGCTAGGAGTATTGACGTAAGAATGGGATAAGAAGGTATTGACGTAAGAATGGGATAAGAAGGTAGCCCGTCTCTTCAGGGCAATCATGGCTGACAGCTTCCGGCGATAAATGTGAGCCTGGTAACTGGCCTCTACAACACCCTGGACTTTATACAAAAGAAAAGAAAAAAAAGCAATAATAATAACAGGACCCCTGGTGGAGATGGCTGCATTGCAATCAATTAGTGGGGTCCAGCATCTCAATTACATAACATGACTCTGTACTGAGCAAGCAGAACCCATGAGCAGCATTGATTGCCCTCAGGTACGGAATTAACTGCCCAACGCCCATCAAAACTGTAATTTATTTATTTATTTATTTATTTATTTATTTATTTATTTATTTATTTATTTTTTGTTGTTGTTGTTGTTGTTATACTTGATCTGTAATCAATTTAGTTAAACAGTCAAGCTCACCTAAAAAAAAAAAAA
>BFEA01000640.1:31524-48067 GCA_003427395.1 Chara braunii
AAGTGAGGGGGCCCATTAAACGGCAAGTACACCGCCCAGACAAAACTTGAGATTCGAAAACCAGTCATTACGAAAAGTTTTGATGAACAGTGCTGCCAGATCACGGCACCAGACAAAAGAAGAAGAAAACACCACCGCGCTCGCGTATCGGTGAAAAGCGTGGAATTCAGGGGGCGTCCGCCTCGGCATAAAGAGGCTCAGAAGCTTGGAATGCAGGGGGCATCCGCCTCGGCTAAAAGAGGCTCAGATGCTCAAGGTTTTAGTTTTACTAGGATCTGGTTTAAACCACCACCGTCTTCACCCGAATAGAACGCCCGGTCATTATAGCTGTATTTGGCACAACTTTTGGTCCAGATGGAGTGACAATGACCGGGCATTCTATTCGGGTGAAGACTTTGCCGTCCAGTTCCGACAAGTTTAAACCTGATCGGCGGCCGTCATTTCGTTTCGGCCTCCTGAAAGGTCGGAGGCCCAAAACTTTTAGGAGGCCCGGGCACGACAACGGCTTCTGTTGATAAATCTGATCGGCGGCCGCCACTTCGTTTCGGCCTCCTGAAAGGTCGGAGGCCCACTTTTTTCCTCCGAACCGACAAAGGTACTAGTGGTTTAAGCACTTGTGACAAATGCTGAACATCACAACAAAGTGACAAGAAGAGAGGTACAAATTTTTATTTTCATTACGATTTATACTAAAAATAAAATACACTAAAAATAAAATACTCGGGAGAATGTCGTGTCCTGAGGTTTGCAGAGAAAATGATATTTCCATCCGACTGCAATGTCCAGACATAGCAATTTCAAAGCACATTGAAACGGGGGAAGTCCAGCAACCACACAAGAATGAAACATGAAACAAATACACATCCGATATCGACGACAACTACAAAAAAAAAAAAAAAAAAACAAAAAAAACATTTTCATTATCTTACCATTTTCCACATTTTGCGCCATTGAGAAACAATTACTCGAAAAACGCGAAAGCAACAAACTTCTCGCCTCTAGTATTACGCATGCTGATGTCAGAACAGAAACACGCACGATGGCTAAACTCACATGTAATGCATAAAGAGAAGTCTTTTTTTTTTTCCTTTTCTTTTTTCAAAGAGAAGCCTTGTTTCTCGCACGGATACACAGAGACAACTGACATTAGGTCCGCTGCTTGACGAAGCTTTAGGCTCATGGCACAGTTTTTGTTAACCGGGCCCGAGGTGAGAATCCACAGCAAGGAAGAGAGACAGTACAACTTATTCTTCTTTTTCTTTTTTTTTGTTTTTTTTTAACACGAACCACCAGTCCCTTTCCCAGCAATTTTGTTCCAATGCCGCCACCCCACCGTTAACACCCCCCGCCTCCTTGGGGGGGCTCGCTCGCTGGGCCACACAAAATGAGAATATTTTGCACCCTTTGATGGGCAGCAGAAATCTGGGTCAAAAAAACAAAAAAAGGCTCAGAGAAACACGTCGTTTATACGAGGTGTCGATCCAAATGATGACAAGGCGATACGAGTAGTGCCAACACTCACTCGATGCTCTTGGAGGGAGACGCGGACTCGCTCCTGCCACTTGAACTGCTTCCACTAGGAGACCTGGTACCAAATAAGAATTAAAGCAGTGCGAAAGTGAGAAGACAGACACGCAGATGGATATCACCTCACAGGATATTTGCACGACCGACAGTCCGCGCCTCAAGCCGACCGTTCCGTTCCGCCCATCCGCACCAACCGATCGGCGGTAGGGCAGCACCCAAAAAACAAGGGAAAAAAAAAAACAAATCTTGCTGCAGGTCCATAAACCCAAAATGACCGTTCGCCTAGTAGACCTGTAACCAAATCAGAATCAAAAAGCAAGTGTGAAAGTGAGCAGACAGGCATGCAGATGCATATCACCTCACAGCGAAAAACGGCCATGCACGAATATCAACCAACTCAGAGAGAACTTTGGATTTACGAAAACAAACTTCAAAGACGAGTGTGATCGAAGACGGAATGTATATAGATCATCATAGTGAACTGCCCGGTGAGCCGTAGGCACAGAGGGAGAGGAGGACAAGGAACGAGAGAGGCTGTGACAAGACCGTTTCATCGGAGTTCCACCACCACTGAGATATTGTGAAATACCTATCAGCTTTGAGGTGAGTTCAAAATTGTTTGCCCTGGTCCCAGTCCCAGTTCCAGCCCCAATACCCAGCCCCTTGTACCATAGTCGTCTGTCCCAAGTCGAGGCCAATACCGGTAGGTAGGTCGATAGGCCATCTTAGGGAGATTCCCATAGGAACCAACCAATAAATTCAGGCAAAGTCCGTAGAAGTCCCGTCAGCCTGCGTGTCAGCCCGTCCAAGTCGGCAGCGAAATCCCCAGAAAGTCTTCCGGAAACAAGACATTCAACTGAGGGTCCAGTCCGGGACCCAGAAGAGGAAGTGCGGGAGGGCAAGAGCCGAGTACAAAAGATGAATTACCCAAGTCGTGACAGACATCCACTGCGTGTCACTGCGAAAGCACTGCTGCGCCATGTTGGGATGCCTTGGTGTGCACCTCAGATGGACATAGTCAACGGCACCCAACACCCATAGCTATAGCTCGGTCAAGTGGGAGCGAGTGAGAGTGTGTGTGTGTGTGTGAGAGAGAGAGAGAGAGAGAGAGACAGAGAGAGAGAGAGGTATTCAGAAAGAACACAAGGTTGCATGGATGAAAAGAGTATTAGAGAGACAACACCTGAGAGTGATGTGGACTGGCTGGCAGCCTTAGCCACAGAGCACCTTCAAAGAAGACAATTTCGAATACTCCAATTGATTGTCAGAGACTATTTTCAAATTCATATTATGTATGTGCGACTCTGTCTGAGCTTTGTGAGAAGTGTGCGATGCATACGGAGCCATCTTGATGCCATTGATGCCATTAACACTTATGCATCTGGTCTCTCACGATGAATGCCTTCATTCATGCGCCGCAGCAAAGCTGGTCACAACCATGCTCTGCTCCAAGTCGCAATATCTACCAGATGCATTTCAATTGAAAGTTTTCAGACACAATAGATTGTGCCAATTGTACCTGCCTTCCACTGAATGACAACCACAGAGACTTTCATGACAAATACTGTCAATATCCGGTGTCCATCACGGTCCCCTCGCTTCAATCATCCCGGTATCATGCCGGCACTTCTAATAAGCCGTTTCACACCATGTATGCAATGCATGCTCCGCTGACTCTACATTTTAGCTGATGAAGTCTCAGCCTGGCCATTCTAGGAAAATTTCAGAGCATGAGCAAAGCAACGATGCGATCCTGTGTTCCTCGACAAAACCATGAAAACCATCCATGGCATAAGCCTCCCATTCTAAGCAGAGGCGAACGGCATCGACAATAATAACAGGAATGACATTAACAATAATAACAGGAATGACGTCAACAATAATAACAGGAATGACGTCAACAATAATAACAGGAATGACGTCAACAATAATAACAGGAATGACGTCAACAATAATAACAGGGTATGAATGACATGAACAATACTAATAGGGTTGGACCAACAACGAACCTAGTCATTATTACGACTACCCTGTTAGCTCGACTGGTCATATGTATAAGCTAACAGGGTAGTCGTAATAATGACTAGGTTCATCAAGCTTATAGCATACACAGTACAGCAGAGGAACCTGGCCTTAAATTGGGGCAAGGGGGTGGACAGGCAAGCAGGCACACCCAATGCATTCCGGCTGCAAATGGAGATGTGCACGCCACCCACACCCATGCACACACAGGACACCCAACCACCCACGCACATACACACACACACACACACACACATACTCAGTATTACTCACCCTCAAATGCACCCATTCTTGGACCTTTCTTAACATCGTTATTTCTTACTCAGTCTTTTAGGTTAAGCCCGGGTGCCCGGCCAGGCATGACTTCCAGGCAGCCCCAGCGCCAAAAAGTTCAATATTAAAAAATAATCCAAAAAGAATCGGAAAAATATATATATGTTGTGTAGAATTACAATACAAACAACTTTTGGCTGAGGGTCACATCAGAGTTCCTCACGGAACTGAAGATAAAATAGAAAATAACCGAATCACACTAAGTCACCCCCCTTTTCACCCCTTTAGCGCTTTCAAAAAAATATATATACCCCGCCTTTTCCCCCCTTGACAGTCGACACTCACAAAAAAGAAGAGCCCAGATTTAGTACTTTTCTTGTCCGTCCATATGATCATACGCATTTAATCTTTCATTGCTTTGCCACGATACCCAGACTACCTTCTTCCCCCGAATACAGCGTACGGTCATTCTAGCTGTGCATTTAGACTGAAAGATACCCCAAATACAGCCATAATGATTGTATGTTGAATTCGGGACTGCATGTAAATGCAGTGACGGTCAGGTACAACTGGGTTCACATACTTCGTGTCACAGACACCCAAGGACAAATGCAAGTCCTGAGGTACATGTGAGGTAAGGTACCACTGTTGTCTTCAGCAGAAGAGAATGCCCGGTCGTTATATCTGTATTCGGTGCAACTTTCAATCCACATACAGCGATAATGACCCGGTGCTGTATTCAGTTGAAGACGGCAGGGTAAGATGTGCACCACGGGTCCGCTACATCTGGGCACCTGCTGCAAGGCCATACTCCCATGAGGAGTTCCATGAAGGAATCTGGACGTAAGTGAAGCCAAATACAGTCGACGCAGTCGAAGCACAAATATTCCCTGAGGAAGAACAAAGTCCAAACGTATACCCTAACGAATACTGCAACCGAGAAAGGGCAACGCCGGAGACAGCCCACTTAACATGTCCAGCTACTACCGTCTTCCCCCGAACACACAACACATATGTGGTTATATTCAAGTTTTCGATTAAAAAAAAAAAAAAAAAAAAATCCGCATAGAACTCGTATGCATCGTATTAGGATAGAAAGCAATCGTTTACAACGACAGATGTATGTTCAGGGGACGATGGCCATTTTCTCTGTTTCTGCTGACTAACCATGCAAACTAGAAAGCGTTTGAAATCCTGCTCACCTGGATTTACTGTGGCTGTAACTTCGGCTCCTATTGTTCACAGGAGGAGACCTCTGCACCAAAAAAAAAGGGAAAAAAAAAAAAAACACAGACAGAGAAGAGACGACAGTCAGATCATCCGCACAAGCATCTCCTTTCATCGAACTTTCTTCTGTATAGCATACACACTTCATATTCTGCCCCTACACTTAGTCCAGATTGCTACAGAATTACCAGAATTACCTGAATCTGCCCCTACACTTAGTCCAGATTGCTACAGAATTACCACAGAATTACCTGAATCTGCCCCTACACTTAGTCCAGATTCCTACAGAATTACCACACAGTTCAAAGTCTACCAATGTAGCCGAGCTTATGAACGGCAAATGCCCACCTATCATCCATGGCCATGTCAGGCTCATCAAACCACCAGCAACTTCCAGAAAACTTCCAGAAGTCGCAGCGTGCATGCTGGCAGCCATTGCTGCAGTGTTGCGACATTTCCACCAGAACAATATTTATGTCAGCGCGCACCCTACCGTTCACCCCAGCACGGAGCGGCACGCATGAGGCCACAACTTTGGGAAGTACTGGTGGATTAAGAGGAGTTCTTGATGCCAGCCAGAGGCCGATATCTACATGTAGGCAGGTTGAGATTGTTTGTGTCATCTGATCTGACTGAATGGTGTTCACTTCGGGCCGAAGGCTTGCCATATCATAAACCTTCGATTCTCACTTCAACTGACTTCATTCCTAACGGAATAGCAGCACGCGCTACACTCCAACTGGTTCTTAAAAAAACAGAGAAAAAAGGAAACAAAAGAACGGCTCATGGGTTTGAAGACCTGTTCTCGCTTAAACCCAAGGTTTTTATGAGGTAAAAAAGAAAAAAAGAAAAAAAGAAAAAAGAATGGCTCACATGTCTTGATGAATCCTGGCAGATATGTTCATTTTAGGGGCGCACTCACCATCTCTCCAAAACACAAAAAAGGCTTCCAAGGAAAACCGGTTGTCCTACACCGCCGATTTGGAAATAACAGCGGATTGGTTCAAAAACTCATGTGCATCGTGGAGAATGAGATTGTTCGTTAGGCTTAAAAATGGTGGTGCACGGCCTCAGCCTTGTAGAAAATAAACTCTGTCACCGACTCGAAAAGTCCGGGGACGGTGTGCGGTCCATGAATTTCACCAGCGGCCGTTGTCTCGTTCCGGAGGTCCACAACTTGCGGTGAGGGGTCCCCGATCGATGTGTGCCCATGTACTGGTGGTTTAAAGCACCAGTAGACCACACATAGGTCCGCGGATGTCAGGATGAAACCCGCATCACTCCCCAGACCGCCGATTTTTTTTTTCAGCAGCACCCAGGGCCGGGTGGCGCCTCCGACTTTTTGCTTGAGCCGACAAAAACTTTCTGCCAGGCTGGGGCTGTGTACTTGCGGTTTCAAATTGCCAAGTTTATGAACCGTTGCAGACCTTCACACTTTGCAAGAGTCCTCTGTGTGAGTGGGTGAGTTCACTGTGCCTTCAGCGGGCTGAACCCGGTGTCCCCAGCCTCCTGATGGACTACCCCGTCTGGAAACATCCCCTACACGCCCACAACCATTCTTAAAAAAAAAAAAAAAAAAAAAAAACTTCGCAACAGAGAATACAGAGAAAAGTTTGCGATGGCAGAAGTTGGCGAGTTCACGACTGACTGACAGACAATCCAATTTCTAAAGGTAAGATCATCCAAACCATCTTCTTCAGAGTGCTACCTTTGTCACACCAAATAGAATGCCCGGTCACTACACCTGAATTTGGTGCAACTTCCAGTCCAGATGCGTCGATAATGACCAGGTGGCACTCCCGATTTTTGTTTTTACTGCTTAACAGCCAAATCACGTCAGTTACCTTTTTTTTTTTTTTTTCTTTGAAAAACAATGACCTAATGAAATTGATCTGGTTTTTCATGTACAGGAAACCATCGTCCCCAAAGCAGGGAAATGGCCACAGTTCCTTCCAGGTTGTTTGCGGGGTATTCTGGACTCTTTTCAGTATTCGTAATACAATGCAACTTTCCCAAAAAAAAAAAAAAAAAAAAAAGGAAAAAAAATCCTTGTCCCTGCTGGCATGGAGAAAGCTGGCACAGTTGGCAGCGGTGAGGAATGATTGATAATCAAAATTTCCAAATGGATCAAGATCATGTGTCTCAGTCTCTCTTAGAGCCCCGTCGAAGCGCTGAACATTACGGACTCAGACACCTCTGCCTCGTCACAACAGGTTTTTGTGTTGTAATCAACACGACTGATCATAACATTTAGATGAATACGGATAGCCTTCGAAACTTGAAAGCCAGACAGATGCAAAGAAAGAACAATAGGAGAGAGAGAGCGAGAGGGTGGAGCAAGGGAGAAGGGGACAGTACACAAGAGATGTAATCGCACAGAGTGAAAAATTAATATCATAACCATACTCCTGTGTAGCACACCGCACGCCCGAACATGTTCGGGTGTTCGGCCTTACGCCTCCCGAACGTGTTCGGTGGAACATGTTCTTTTTAATATTAAAAAAAAAAAAAAACATTTTTATTTTTTAGATTTCGGATTTTTTTAACTCGAGTTTGGTTTCGAATTTGAGCACACTTCCCAGGCAAAAGTTGTTTGTATTATTATTTTACATCACACATATTTTTTTCAGATTTTTCTGAGAACTTTTTTCTTTTCCTTTTTAACTTCTTTTTTTTTTTTTTTTTACATTTTTATGTTCACGTTCGGAGGGTTTTGGCACTCGTTCGGGTTCGGTCCCGAACGTTCGGATTCAGTCACCAAATGCGAACACGATGCTACCCACAGTAACTCCAAGCAAACACACGCAAAGCGTCCGTGGGGCGTGCGACGCTACCAGCTCCAACTGGTCGGGCTGACGGCTCTGTCGAGTCCATCCGAGAGGTTAACCCGCAACGCCCCCAGGGAGGAAAGCTGTAATATCATGCATGCCGACAACCTTTGAAAAGCTCTAGACATTTCCCACTCAAACTGCCATTACCCCCCCATACTGTCGCCAGGGATCCCACCAATGCGCACCGGTGCTACAGGTCAGTTCAGCCTGTACTGAACAGACTGACCTGAGAGACACCAGTGCGATCGAAGACCACAACAGTTTGGCCACACCCGAGTTGGGCAACGATCACCAATGTCTATTAATATACGCGAGCACAGGCAAACGAGACATTCCACTATTTTTCTTTGAGTACCGAGCACCAAACATTCCCCAATTCGGAGCAGGCCAACTGGTGCTATGTTCATGCTTCAACAGCATGAACCTGGTCGTCATAACTGTTACCATCTTCACCCGAAAATAACACCCAGGCATTATATTTAACTTCGAATTTAGTAATTTACCCTAGAAGGCTCAGTTTTTCAATTTTTACTCACTTTTTTTCAAATAGAACGCCTGGCGTTGTAGTCCAATAGAATGCCCGGGCGTTATATTTGAATGTTCCACGGGCAGACACATCAGCTTTAAAGGGGGTTGGAAGGGGTGTTGACTTCCAACGGGTATTTGTTTTTATTTTTTGTTTCCGAATTTATAAGGAATTCTGAAGTGACCGTCAGACAAAAGTTGGTCGCATTGCAATTCTGAAGACGGTAGTAGCTGGCAGCACCCAGTAGGCCCCAACTTGCGACTGTTCGATCGTCCACGGCCGAGCAAGAAGAACCGTTCGATCATCCTCACTGGCCTTGGTGATTATATAATAATTCGCTTGTACGACCCATCGTTTCCGAATCTTCCGATTGTACACCAACAGACGTGACAGTCGATCATCTTCTTCATGCTTATAAAAAGAACCACATCACAAGCACTGTGGCAGGCCCTACACAAACGTATCCCACTGACAAGCTCCCTGTAGGTCGTACCTTGCGTGGGCCAGGAGATTGCGATGAGAACGAGGACGTCGACCTTGATCTCTTCACCGGTGCGCGACCCCTGGATAACCAGAACCACATCACAATGACAACAGTGTTGAGTACATACCACCTCCCACGATGGGAGAATTCCAAAGTTCTCCCAATCTCGCAAAGGACCGCATGCATAAGACAAACTTCGCCACCAAGAACAACCACAATCTTGTATGGTCAATCTGAGAAACCGGAGCACATCGCAGCAAACACCGTGTGCACGCGTACTGCACACCAGAACAGGAAAGCTCCAATCTGATCCATAACCAAACAAGGGGCAAATGTTGCTGCAAGGAAGACGCAATCCTGGGTAGTCGAAAGCTGCAAAACCTAAGCGCGTCGCAAAGAAAAAAGTGCGCACACATACCACAAGCGAGGGAGAGAGCCCATTCAAAGGGAGTTCTGTTGCACTTTGAAATGCCGGCACACTTGCAGGTTCGCACAACGCCTTCCTGGACTGAATCTGGCCGAAATTGTTATCAGACGAATTTCTAAAAGTAAGAGAAGGCTGCAACCAAACGGACGCACAACGATTGCTGAGCTTACCTGCGCGGAGGTGACCGTGAGCGTGACCGCACAGGGCGTCGCACTGGACTTCTGCTGCGTCGGCGAGGAGGCGACGACCGCCGAGGAGGTGTTCTTCCGCCACGCCTGGGAGGTGGAGGGGATCTGCAGAAGCAAAGACAAAACAACCACAATGGAAATATCAGTCACAAGGTTGTAATCGGATACAGAAATGCTCGGCAAAAATAAAATTTTGAAACAAAGCCACAAAAACCAAATTGCTGGCGATAAAATTGCACGCCTGGCAAGGTTGTGGGTATTTACAAACACTCCGCAAACTAAAGGTGAGAAAAATACACGCATGAACTGCATTGCTCCCAAAACTTTGACGTCAAGGCAGCATCGTAGGTTTATAGCAACACACACGAACAGATGACCCACCTTCTCCTGTAAGCAGGAGACCTCCGTCGGCCAGCTGGACTTCGAGCCCTGCGTGCGGGAGACCTGGTACAAGATAGTCCCACCAACAAAACGAACACAATGCATCAGAAAGCCTATCTCACACAAAAGGCTTCGAGTCTGTTTTTGCTCTTTGGTTAAAACCTTGCACTTCGTAAAAACCTTGCAAAAGTAAAATAAACACCTGAAAAAAAAAATCACCTTTAGAAACAAGTTGAAGGTAGAGTGCGTACATGAGACAACCACCAGTGTTGTAGAGTTCGATCAAAACTTGCATCCATGGCACACCAACACCATGAGCTGGACTACCTACCATCTTCCTCCAAATAGAACGCACAGTCATATTGCATCTTCCAACCGTGCACACACCAATACCATAAGTGCGTGCCATCTTCCTCCGAATAGGACGCACGGTCATTGCATCTTCCTTCCGTGCATCTTCCTCCGGACACCATTGAAGGTAGAGTCCTTGCACGGAACAACCTACTAGTGCTGCAAAGTCCGATCAAAACTTCATCCATGCCCACCAACACCATGAGCTGGACTACCATTTTCCTCCGAATAGAATGCATCGGTCATAATCACTCTATCTAGACTGAAAGTGGGCCTCGAATACAGCAATAATGCCCATGCGTTATATTCAGGGGAAGATGGTAGTAGCAGTCACACAGACTCCTTGAGGAAGGTGTGAAGCAAAGGCTCGTACGAGTTCGTGGTTTTAATGAGCAGTTCATGCACTCTTGTATTTTTGGGCGAAGCACAAGCTATCTGGACTCGACTTGATTCAGTATACAAGAAAAAAGGCAAACGGCAGTGCCATCCTCCAGCCATCGAATCCTAATTGGAACTGGAATTCTTTTCTTTTTTTTTCAACTGAGATACAACATTTTTTTTCTTTTTAAAGCTATATTCATTCTCTCAATTTCACCTGATGTTCGTAGGCTAGGGGACCACCACCTGAGGGGAGGCACAGGGATTGGCCCTGTTGCCATGGTCCCTGATGCTACCAGCTCTTCCCTAGCCGGTATCGCACACCTGCAGGTCAGGAGCACCCCCTGCATGTTCTCTCGTGAACGTGGTTCTGGCTGCTACGGGGTTCCCCGTATGCCTACAATTAGGCAAATAAAAGTGGCTTTGTGGAGTAGAGATACAAGAATTTATGCTTATAGCCAAAAAAAGGTCGAACAATGTTCCAAATGTCTTTGAGCTGGACATTGTTGAGATACATTCCAAACATCGGGTTCAGTTCGAACACTGCACGCGCCAGTCCCAATACCTTTCAGATGTTGTGTACAGGAGCAAGGCCCCAAGGTTAGGGACTACTTCCAGGGTCAGCATAAAAAGAGGTTCAACAAGTTAGCATTGGCCAAACCATTGGTTTAAACTTTAAATCACCATTATCTTTTCGTGACCCCCCTTTTTGGAGGGTGGTTATCCTTTTTCAGATCGTTCAGTGGATGGATCCCGGATCTGGAAGGCAAAGTTTACCTCACGCCGGCAGTGGAGTGATGGCCTTAGTGGAGAGCGAAGGATGAGCCGCAATGTTGGGCTCTCCGCAGAAACGCCCAGCCATTCCAGACCCCACCATGAGTTATTTGGAGAACGCTAAGGCAGCAGCCCAGGTTCCAACTGGCCGAGGTTGCTGTTACCCACAGTTCCTAAGCAGAGCCAGGAGAGTGGTGTCAACCATTGCAAGAGCAGCGACCCATAGCCAGATATGACTGATGGAGCAGAGAGGTAGAGGCAGTAAGGGGGATCCAAAGAGGGAGAAACCCCAGAAGGGGCAGGTCATTGGGCGTGGGAGGAGAGCTGTGTTGGGAGATGGAGGAGCCACACATAGTTGGTATCCAGCATTCCGGCCCAAGGACTCGGGCATTCTGCAACTCGGCTTGGTGGGAGAAGAATTTCTGTTGAGCAACAAAGGCATAATAGAAACAACACTCCTTCCATGACACTCGTGATTAGAAGAATCTGTCACAAAGGCCTATTAGAAGCATCTCTCTCTCTCTCTCTCTCTCTCTCTCTCACACACACACACACACACACACACACACACACACACACACACACACACACACACGCGCACACACACACACAAACATGTGCAAGGCACATGCACACCCCTCACAGCGCACACACATGAACACCATAATAACAAAACCCTTATAATGGAAAGAATGCCCTTACAGAACCTTCCATGAGTTTGTCCATTCATTTCACATATAATTCCAGGGTGTTGTAAGACCCCAACCATTCTGCAAACACACATAAGACAGACGAAACACACCTGGGGCTCTACAAAGGTGAGGAGGAAAAAGACACTGAAGAAGCCACTAACCAGCATCCCTATCACTGCTGATTAACTGGGGTCTCAAGCAGGCTAGCACCATACGATGGAGAACTGAGTTAACCTGCAGATTGAATGACCGGACAACCATCAACCAATCGGTACCCCTCTCTCTCCCATACTTACCCCAATTGCTGTAAACCAATTGCAGATAGGAACAGCACTTAAGGAACGGCAAACACATGACGAAAAAGTAGGCACCGAAGAAGCACCTCCTTACCTGGTCATACATTGCCCGTTTTTCATCATCTCTCAATACCTGCATCCATAGCATCAACAATTACAATAACAACAAGGGGCGTAGCTCAGTTGGTAAACCCATGACCTGTTGAAATACAGACCCAAGCTCTAATCCAGATGCAAATCAAATGAACAGAATTAAATCATTCTGAATTACCTGGGGCCGGTCAGTTCAATGATGACATCTCAAGGCCGTCGCCCTTTTGATAAAAAGAAAAAAAAAACAATCACGCCGGAGAATGAGCAGCCCGGAGATGACCCGGCTGCTCACAAGTTATCATGTACACCCTCTCATGATTCTCCAGGCTCCTCATTCTCCAGGTGATCCCGTCATACTCTGGACAACATTACCACTGCAGAGGACATCCGAAAGAACAATGTGGTTTTCTTCAACCTATAGACTGTAGACATAAAACTTTCTTTCTTACAACAATTGCACACATCCAGTTGCTCGTTTTGGCACACCCTGTTATCTGCAAGAGTACGAGCACCTCAGGAGGGGTGCATTCGAAACTCACACCGCACGGTTGCCTGGAACTGAGGAAGTGAACAAGATTTCCAGACTTCTAATGATCGATCGTCCACTGCAGTGTTTGCTATAGCCCGCACCGACAGAAGGGATCCGACCGATGACATTCTCACTGCTTCTCCAACCACTAAAAGCGCGGTGTGACACACTGCAGGCCATACACATTGCATTTGCCACCCCGTAGCTAACGGAAGGGGGTTGAGTTAACGGGACACCAAAGACAAAGGGTTGCTCGACTGAAGGATCATGGTGGATACGTCTGCAGTGCCTTCCCCCTATGCGGCTTTGCCGGACACACATATGCAACCTTCTTCTTCCTACGCAGGGACGTCAAGCGTGCCCGTCACACACTGTCATTCATCATTGGGGTCAAAATCTCAGCAAGCATTGCTGCGACGTCACCACCAGGGATGCCCACTTCAGGCAGGCATCCTAGCGGAGGCCCATGGGAGACAAAACCCACCAGTAACGATGCACAAGACAAGGAGCATGGAGATTCAGATTTGGATCACAGACCAAGTGCCTAAGCTGTCATGGGGTTGAGAGTTGACAATCCAATTTAAGAAGATTGGTACGGTTCAGGAAAAAAATTCTTAAGCACCAAAGCCTGCTTTACTTGCCCCCCCCAAAAAAAAGAAGAAAAAAAATTAACTCTGCCGCGCCAAATGGGTCAAAAGGCTCGAAAGGCTAGAAAACCATGAACACACACGAAAAGAAGAACGAGATCTCAAGGGCAACACCACAGTGTCACAGGTTGCGAGCACAACACAAGTCCAACATTAACTCACTGAGAATCGAGCCTGTCACCTGCCACCAAGGTCGTTGGATCAGTACCTCTGGGTCTCGGCCCTCCTCCGTGCGAGCACGGACTCGAACGGGCGACCTCGGCCTCAAGAGCCAAGTATCATAACCACTACAGCCAGGACACGGTGTTCAAAAGTGGAACCATACCAGTCGTGATATCCGCCCCACCCGTGGTGTCCACACTCAACGCACACCACACACAACACCACACGGACACTGGCAATCACCGCACACTTCGCTCCAAGTAGCACATGACCCCCCTCGGTAGTATAGCCCGCTCACTTATGCGGGACTTTAACTGCCCGGCAAGCCATGGATCCCATGGATCACTTCACCAAAAGGTCAAGAAAGGTGGGATGAGAGTGAAGCCCCTTGTGTCACAGCATGGATATTAATCCATGACCATATGCACCCGGACTGTACTCAGCCCAAGCGCATGTGAAGGGTAGATTCAACCCTCTGCTGCTTTTCATGATCCCCTATCCTCTCTGCGATGATGGTCACAAACTCTTTAACGAAAAACAAAAAAAAGGAGGCTACCCTCTCTCTTCACTGCGTAGTGTAGGATCAAAGAGAGACCCTACCACTATAGATTCATCTGCCATCCACAGGCCTCTGCACCCTTCTCCATGATACTTTTTCCTGTCGACGAGATGGAGGTGGTTGGGCATGTAAACATTGCCACACAGACTGTTCATTGGGAATGTTCTTGTTACACGCAACCACAAGGACAAGCATGAAATTGTACCCCAAGGGACAGGGGCAACAGCAAGATTGTAGCTGACACTGACAGGATAGTCACTCGATATAATGAAGGGGGATGTTAAACTGCCAGTACCCCAGGGGCTCTTAGGCCCCCTCCAACGCAAATGCATATGGACCCACGCGACCCACAGATTCAGCCTCCGCGTCAACGCCTAAAAATGTGGTAGGTACCAGTGGTTTAAACCACCAGCATTTCCGAGGCTGCCATGGACGACAGATCTCCAGGGCTGGAAACGCCCTGGGTGCCAAAAAAATTGAAACGGCGCGGGCCTCCTTTTGCCTGGTGCCGCCAGCCCTTTTGCTCTGGAGGCCAATCCCCGAAAGTTGCGCTGGCATGCAAGCCACAACTTTAAAGAAATATCTGGGAAACGTACTGGTTGTTGAATGGATGTAAATAACTGGAAGGACAAGGATACACTGAAAATGAAATAATTCTAATTCTGGAGTAGAAAGTCTGGAAGGGAATCAAAATTTTATTTTGAGTAGACAAATTAAAAAGATGTGCAAGAAAAAAAGAAAAGTGCAAAAATACACTAGTCCACCCTGCACTAACATAAACATAGCCAACTGGTCCTAACCACCACATAAAATCTTTCTTCTCCCGGTAAATAGAGGCCACGCGGTACCCATTGCACACACCATATGGCTTCTCTCTTTATTTTTTTCTTTTTCTTTCGTAAATTTCGACCATTTCGCAATTTATGTGTCATCCTTGCACAATCTTCCTAATCCCCAAAGGACAGCTTTTCTCCTTAGGAGTCTTCGACAAAGCAAAAAGGCTTTTCACAGTCAAATTGTGGCCAGGCTGTACCAATCACCATTCTCACATGAACCCATGAATGAAAAGCCAACACTGCAGTTCAGCATAAGGGGGGGACAGTGGCAAGTGTTGTTAAGCATATGTGTGATTGGATGCTTTCTTACGGTTACGGCTATCGGCTTGATGACCCCGGCCTCACCTCATAAGCTTGTTGCACCTGCTGGAACTTCTTTTCAGCCTCCGGATCATTCTTATTTGCATCAGGGTGGTATTTTTTTGCAAGCTGCACTAATGACACATGACGACAACATTTGAGGTCAAATTCCAAATAAGAAAAACCTGATGAAGCAGCTGAAGACAAAGAAGACTGTTCTAGAAAAGGGCAATCCGCGATTCGAAATAGACGCACCTTAAGAAACAAAGGCAAAAGGAACTCATAATCACACAACAATGTATACATAGATACACGATACTCATACTTAGTTGCCTTTGAAGTTCAAATAAACCACCACTGCTCAAACAAGCGCTGCTGTTAAACGGCATTGCAAACAAAGAGAAATAAACGTGAACAAGCACCAATTCACCGCTCATCAACTAGCCTCACTACTCCTCACTTCTCTGTTCTACACTGCCCATCATACAGGCAAGGCAAGGCTAACAGCGAAGTGCAATGGACCCGTCTCTCAATGCTCGTCATTCAAACACTCTACTGGCATGCACGTCACACATGAAACTCAAGAAGGAAGAAGATGGGAGAGAGAAGAAGATATTGAATTTATTCCCTTAATAATCAGGTATATTTAGATATACATGCACATCACACATGAAACTCAAGAAGGAAGAGATAGGAGAGAATAAGATGATAGGAGATACAAGAAGATTTTGAATTTATTCCTTTCATAATCGGATATATATATATATATATCATGTTACAATATATATATATTGACGATAGTTCTATTTGACGATATATATATATCGTCACAAATAGAACTGCCCGGTAAACCGTAGGCAGAGAGAGAGAAGAGGACAACAAACGAGGGGCTGTGACAAACTGTGTATATATTGTCACATTGTGAATCAGAGCGCAAAAAAGGGGAAAGAAAAAAGGAAAAGGAAAAAAGGGAAAGGGAAGGAGGTAAGGAAAGCTCCACCTGTTCATAACCTCTTACGTACAAGGCCAGCCACGTGGAT
>BFEA01000640.1:48081-58255 GCA_003427395.1 Chara braunii
CCAACCGATGCGATTCGATAATGATATCTCAAGGGGAAAGGGGTTGGGGGTTGGGGGGGGGGGGGGGAACTCCCAATTCTCACCACCACAACAGCTCACACAAAGACCATTTCTCTACATCCCAGACAAACACACGACACAGTCATCTGACTTGAGAAGCAAGACCCACTTACCCACAGGGAGTCTGCTCTGTACTCTTCAGTTTTCTTAGTATCATCTGACTCGAGAAGCAAGACCCACTTACCCACAGGGAGTCTGCTCTGTACTCTACAACGGAGGACACAGTCGTCTGAGTCAAGAGCCGAGATCCACTTACCCCATCCATATGCTGCTGTGCTTTCTCCGCTTCTGGTCTTTCTGCGAACTCCACGTACCCAAATCCTTTTGGAAGATTGACCTGATAACACAGACTTGCCGAGGACAAACAACGTAAGAACCACAACTTTGACATCAATCACGGCGTGCAGCATGGATAGCGCCTTATACACAGGCTACCGAAGAAACACTTACAGTCAAGAGCGCGATTGGCTGGCAAAAACTTCCTCAACTGGAAATCAAGATATTCACATACGAGCTCAGCAGCCTAATCCATCCGAATGCTAGGCAACTATGGCTCCATTACAAACACAAGTGACCCCTCACATACACACACACAGAGGAGGACGGAAAGGTGAGGCCCAGGTCACTGGGGACGAATACACCAGCACGCAAAGGACAGCACCGAGAGGGACACACTTGGGCCATTCTTACCATTACATCAGAGCAATAGAGCGCAGATGCACAGGTGCAGCGGAACATACAAGCACACACACACACACACACACACACACACACACACACACACACACACACACACACACACACACACACACACAATTGGAAACAAACACAATCAAGCAAAAACACACAAATGCATGTACAAACACACAAATACACACAAAGCCAACTCCAGTACCCATACGCTGCCTAAGAAGTGTCTCCGGCCAGCTCATTCATCATCCTAATGTTCCTCCCAACGTCCTGCCGGACGCAGAAAGCAGTCAAGAAGGCAAAAATATACACATGAAGCTCGGCAATAACATTACCACACGACATTTAATAATGTGGAGAAAGGGCATAGCTTTGCACTCTCACCGTCCTGTCGATTGCAAGCACCACGTTGACAACCTTTCCATAGTTCTCTGCAACCAAAATAGCGAGTAGCAAACACACAAATAGTTTCAGAGTAAATCTTTCAAAAGGATCCATACAACACACAAGACTCTCTCTCTCTTTCTCTCTCTCTCTCTCTCTCTCACACACACACACACACACACACACACACACGTGTACACACACACATAGCGAGTAGCAAACACATTGTTTCAGTGTAAATCGTTCAAGGGGCCATACAACACACAATAATCTCTCTCTCTCTCTCTCTCTCTCTCTCTCTCTCTCTCCATCTATCAAACTATAGCAACCTTATAAGCGCATGGGTGTATGATAAAAGCACACCAACATGTCCCCTGCTTCACTTTAAACCCGTGTTGCAAGGTGTGACTGCCTGTCCCTCTCCAAACATCCCTTACCCTCACCTACTATTCAGTAAGCAAACACACAAATTGTTTCAAAGTAAATCATTCAAGGATCCTTACAACACACAAGCCTATCTCTCTCTCTCTCTCTCTCTCTCTCTCTCTCAAACTATATCAACCTTACAAGTGCACGGATGTGCGATAAACGCACACCACCATGTCCCCTGCTTCTTTTTAACCCCGTGTTGCAAGGAGTGTGACCGCCTGGCCCTGTCCAACCATCCCTTACCCTCACCTATCATCCATCCTTCACTCTCCAGAATATGACAGGGCAACTCGGGCTTCTTGCCAAAATTTTCACGCACATGCCCTTGATTAACATATTCTTGAAACAGGAACCCACTGCGCACCACCTTCTCCTCTAATCCATCCTTCGCTCTCAACTCTCGCTTTTAGGGACAATATCAAACAGGAATTCAAGGTACTCACCAAAAATTTCACGCAAATGCCCTTCATTGACATTCCTCGTAAGACACCCGACATGCAAAACCCTTGACTCAGGAGTCGGAGTCCTCGCCTTCCTGCACACATCAACAATGAGTACCATCAGTACAAGATACTGACACGCGGTCAGCAAATACATCAGTTCATGGAAGTCTTCACCTTCATAGACCGCACAGTGATTATGGACATAATGTATTTAGGGCAACTTTCACAGAATGCCTGGTCTCCACAAAATGCAAGTTTCATTCTGAATTATCGATTTGCCGATTCTCAGACTTCCTCTACATTCTGTACTCTCGTCTTTAACAAAACCCGCAGCTCCTAATTCTTCTCCTTATCACACAGCCTCTTCTAAAGGGGTTATTCCAGGTTCAGTTTGTCTCCCTAACCCTACCATTGGCTTCTTCCTCGCCATTTTTCTGGTTCATATATCCAGGTCATGTTTCTGTCATTAACCCTACTGGCAAATTATTCTCCCAGTACAATGTCCGGGCGGCGGGAAAAATGTAAGGGGGGGCATGATTGTGTGTGGGTGTGCGTGTGTGGGTGTGGGTGTGTGTGGGTGTGGGTGTGTGTGGGTACGAGTGTGTGTACGTGTGTGTGTGTGGGTGTGGGTGCGGGTGTGGGTGTGGGTGTGTGCGTGTTTGTGTACAAGCCCCAAACCCACCCCAACCCCCACCGCTCACGGTGTTTGACTTTTTCATTAATTCCAAATGAGCTAAAAAAATCAATTACGGGGTCTGCGCGAGGTGCGCAGAGTCCCACTTTTTTTTCTGCGTTAAACCACCAGTACCTCGCCCTGCTTGGAAAATCCTTCGCGGCCATTAACGCGCCGCGTCGGGCGGGGTACCCACCGACCGGCGACCGGTAGACCCAAAAAAACGAACGCAAAAAAAAAAAAAAAAAACGGCTCCGAAAATGTAAAGTAGCAACGTAAATGTAAAGCAGCAACGTAAAAGTAACGGGCGCGGAGGGGGAAGGGGGGGAAGAACGAGAGAGAGAGAGAGTGAGAGAGAGAGAAAGCAAGAGGGCGTCAGCCAGTGTCTGACTCCGAGTTTGGCGGCATCAGACACTGGCTGACGCCCTCTCTCTCTCTCTCTCTCTCTCTCACACACACACACACAACCAACCAGCGTTGAAATGAGAATGAATCTTCCGCGTATTCTCGTTTGAACGTTGGCTCAGAGAGAGAGAAAGAGAGAGACATTGAAATGAGAATGAATCTTCCACATTATCGCAGAAGATTCATTCTCGTTTGAACGTTGGCTCAGAGAGAGAGGGAGAGAGAGAGGGCGTCAGCCAGCGTCTGACGCCGAGTTTGGTGCACCAAAGTCGGCGTCAGACGCTGGCTGACGCCCTCTCTCTCTCTCTCTCTCGTTGGGCATGTCTCATTTCGTTTTCGTTTGGTTTTTTTTTTTGCAGAATGTTGTATGTTTTTGTGTTGTTTTTTTTTTCCCGTTGTGTACTACCGGTTGTCCGAGGCTCGGCAATGACCGGGCTACCGGTAGCCTGAGCCACGGCCCTTGACAACCGGTAGGTACTGGTGGTTTAAATCTCTGAAAAAGTCGTTGTCTAGGACCCCGGACCATCTCCCAGAGACATCCGGGCGAGACGTCTCGGGATCTGACACCTGGCAGCGTAAATGTATACAAACATATGACCAAAAATTTTCACTACAACTGGCATAATTGTTCTTCTCCCCATCATCCTTCCTTTCATCACTCCTCGTCTGCACTCTCATTCTCCTTCTTGTTCTCTCTCTCCTTCTCTTCCTCATTTACCTCCTTGTTCTCTCTCTCCTTCTCTTCCTCATTTACCTCCTTGTTCTCTCTCTCCTTCTCTTCCTCATTTACCTCCTCCTCTTAAACTGCCACTTCACCCAAACGAGAGTACTGCTCTCACTAGTGACCGCAGTAACAGCATTTGGATTTGGTCCTTGTCCTGTAGGGCACCCAGCAGTCCCCCCTGAAAAGGTGCAGTTCCCCCCTCACGAGCCTTGGAAGGTTATAGCTTCATCAAGGTAAAGTCTGTGTGAACTGGTGCTTTAATCCCTATCCTCATCCTCCATACGGTCTCCCTTCACCACTGGCGAAATCTCTCTCTCTCTCTCTCTCTCACACACACACACAGTGATTGTTCTGGAAACTTGTAAAATCGAGATTTCTCCATCTGGAAACCTGCCAAGCTCTCTCTCTCTCTCTCTCTCTCTCTCTCTCTCTGTGTGTGTGCGTGTGTGTGTGTGTGTGTGGAGAAACAGAGAAAAAGAGCAGATGGAATGGAAAGATAGAGGGGAGATAGTGGAAGATGGAGGCAGGAGTAGCGAGGGACAGTAACCTGAGAGGAGAAGGAGCGGGGAAAGGAACGAGGAGAGGAGCCGGGGGAGAGACAGAGAGGAACGAAGAGAGAGAAAGGGACAACGCAAATGAAGAACGAGGAGAGGAGCCGGGGGAGAGACATGGAAGAGGGAGGGGGAGAGAAAAAGGAAGAGAGCAGATGGGACAACGCAAATGAAAAAATTCCAGCAAAAGAAATGGACAGATAGTGAAAGAGATGAAGGCAGCGACGGCAAGGGAGCGTGAGAATGCGAGGCGCAGGATGGAATGCACATGAGATGGACTCCGCAATGGACATCACAAGCACCCGCACCTTGCGGGAATGCCAAACGGAACGGCAAGGACACAAAATGAAACAGGACAAACGGAACGGAGAGGGACAGACAGAACTCAACGGGGCAAATGAAACGGAACGGGACGAATTGAATCGGGATCGGGACAGATGGAATCGGGATCGGGACAGGTGGAAGGGAATGGGATTGACGGAAAGAAATGGGACAGACGGAAAGCAACGGGAACGCACGAACGGACACGGCAAAAGGAACGGAATGGGGAACCGGACAGCGGTAAGTAGAAAGCGGAAGACAAAGAAGAGGCAGCAAAAATGGGCACGGCAATTGCTGTTGTTGGGGTTTTTTTTTTTTTTTGCAAGAAAAGGCATTCATTCCGTTAACACCTACACGTGGCAGTTTTGGGAGTACGCTGAAATGGAACCAAAAAACTTTGACATCCGAAGGTTTTTTTTTTTTTTTTTTTTTTTTTTACTGAGCAAGAGCAAAATGTTAAAAATAGACAGAAAAGGCAATTCAAACAATGAACAAAAAAGACTTAAAAAAAAAAAAGAGGACAAACCCTAAACCTGAACAACACATATTGACGAGGACCGACCGACCGACCGGTCGGTCCTCATCAACACGTGTTTTTTTTTTTTTACTGAGCAAGAGCAAAATGTTAAAAATAGACAGAAAAGGCAATTCAAACAATGAACAAAAAAGACTTAAAAAAAAAAAAGAGGACAAACCCTAAACCTGAACAACACATATTGACGAGGACCGACCGACCGACCGGTCGGTCCTCATCAACACGTGTTGTTCAGGTTTAGGGTTTGTCCGCTTTTTTTTTCAACGTACTGTCGTTATACCTGTATTTGGGCTACGTTTCAGTCTAAGTACAGAAAATATTGACCGTGGACGTTGTATTCCGGCGGAAGAAGGTAGCAGTCTGCCAGAGCTTCTATGCTCCCGAGACGCGTTACCGTTTTTTTCCCTCGAACAGAACGCACGGTCATTCTCGCTGCATCTAGACTGAAAGTTAACCTCGTACATACAGCTTTAGTGACCGTTAACCGTACGTATGATTCAAACGTGGAACTAGAGCTACTGGGGGGAAGACGGTGTGCTGGGCAGGCAGCGCATCTGGAGGAGAGACTTTTCTCCGAATAGAGCACACCGTCAGTCTTGGAATAGAGCACACGGTCTACCTCGTCTTGACCTCGGTTGCAGATCACAGTCATAGTAAATAAAGGAAGAGGGAAAGAGAAAAATGCGGAAAACGATGGGCTACGGTGAAGAGGAGGAGAAAAGGTAAGAGGATGTGGAGAATGAAGAGAGAGAGAGAGAGAGAGAGGAAGGACGAAGAACAATTACGGCATACTCTTACACCAACTCTTTTAATTGTTCATGGACGTAAATGCGGTCAGATGCATCCAGCTCTGGACGTAAATGAGGCCAGAAACATTTAAGATAAGAGTAAAAGAGTACATGTGGGAATACCCTAAAAGAAGTTTCTTCAAAACGCGACAAGAGTGAAATCCACGAAGATAAAGGGCAAGAACAAGAAAACCATGAAAGGGCAAGAAAAGGACCCAAAAAAAAAAGAAAAGTGCACAAAAAAGAAAAGAGGGGAAAAAAGGGAGAACATGAAAAGAAGCAGGGAAAAAATAAAGGCAAAATGTAGGGAGAAAAAACGAATTAGACAGAGGATATGTGATAGGTGTAACAGACCTTGGAGGCGACACGTGTTTCTTCCTGGGCGAAGGCGACCTTGCTTTCTTAATAATAACAGTCGCAGGGCTGATGATAAAATCCAAAAGGCAAAAAAAAAAAAAAAAAAAAAGAAAGGAGGAAAGACAGAGTCAAATAAGGAGACGAAAAAAAAAAAAAAAAAAAAAAAAAAAAAAAAAAAAAAAAAAAAAAAAAAAAAAAAAAAAAAAAAGACATTGCCAAGGAAAAGAAAAAACGATACGGGAGAGATAAGAGAAACACATTCCCTGCTAGTAAAATAAAATAAATCCCTTTTCTGAAATAATAAATAAAAAAATAGTTCTCAAAACATCTAGGCTACCAGTGGACCCCCGGCCGGGCCAAAACGAAAATGAAAAAAATAGATATATATATATATCGTCACAAACAGAACTGCCCGGTAAACCGTAGGCAGAGAGAGAGAAGAGGACAACAAATATATATATATATTGGGCAGTTCTATTTGACGATATATATATATTTTTAATTTGGTAAAGAATTTCGATGTGACCCTGAGGCAAAAGTTGTTCAGTTTATTATTCTGCATCACATAGTTTTTTTTTGGCTGCGACCTTCCCTGGTCCTTGCACGGCCGGGCCGTCCGGGAAAATAGGCTAACCCGCGCGGCCCGGCTGGTAGCCTGACAAAACAATAAAACATAATAATAATAATTTTTAAAAAAACTGGAGAGACTCTTTAAACAACAACAAAAAAAGTTGATGAATAAATAATTACACGTTCAATTATAATGAATAAAAACAAAATCTTTAAATTCATGAAGTAATACATAAAACTTTAAATAACTGGCATTCTCTTACGCGCTCTTTTTCCTCCCCAGAGAAACACTTAAGCGACAGATGAGAGGGAGCCATCTTGAACAAACAAAAAAAGACGATATTTAATGAAGAAATAAATAACTTAAAATAAGCATTCAAATAAATAACTAAACCTTTAATTAATAAATAATTTCAAGAAATAAGCATTCAATTAATGAATAAATAACTAAACCTTTAATTAATAAATAATTTCAATCAATAAATAACCTTCAAATAACTGACATTTTCCACCGGCCACCCGCACAACGCTCAGTGCTTGAACAAACAAAAACAAGACGATATTTAATGAAGAAATAAATAAACATTCAATTCACGAATAAATAACTACACCTTGAATTAATAAATAATTTCAATAATTTCAATAAATAAAACATCACAAAGCGCGCCAAATGCTTTCCAGTCACAAAGCGCGCCAAAAATTATTTCCAGTCAGAAAGCGCGCCAAACTGCTTTCCATTCACAAAGCGCGTCAAAAACAAATTCCAGACACAAAGCGCGCCGAAAATTTTTTCCAGTCACAAAGCGCGCCAATTTTTTTTCCCAATCACAAAGCGCGCCAAAATGTTGTTGTTTTTTCCCCCACAAGTACACCGCCCTGGCAAAAACTTTTGAGGTCGAAATGAGTCATTTCTGGAGCATGGTCCAACTACCGGTAGCAACGGCATAGGATAGACAAGAAGGGTTTATGAAATTAAAATAAAAATAAATAAAAAAGAAGAAGAGTCTGTGCGGCAGTTGAGCGACCTAAAATCCTGCCGCGCAGAACTCGTGATCCCAACCCACGGTCAGTATTTTACATCTTTTACCCGAAAAAGTAAGGAGATCTTTGTCCCCCCCCCCCCCCCCCCGGCTCTGATTAGCACTAGGCATGCCAGTGCAAAGGAAGCTTCCCGCCAAAATCTTTTCAATCCGTTGGGGGTATGGCCAACCCCAAAAGAGGTTGGGGTCGGCCATAATAATCCCCCACTGGATTAAAGATTTCAGTCTTTTGCTTGCACAGTTGAGCACTTATCTCAATGGGTGGGTGGAGCCCTCCTTCAATCACGGAGTGCATATATCGTCACAAATTTATCAGAGCGCAAATGCGAAAAAAAGAAGAAAAAATTCATTTTTTATCTTCTTCCTTACAAGACTCCCCCTGTTCATAAAGAACCTCTTGCGTACAAGGCCGCCCACGTGGATGTAGGTTGAGCGGCGGCTGCCCCCACCCCGTGTGTCATATCGACCGACTTGCACACAGCTAAAGGGCAAAGAGGCAAAGAAAAGAGGAAGGGAACAGCCAAACATTACAGAACAGGGGGCAAACGAATCCTAGATGACAAGTCCCACATGCAGACACCGCCCCCGACAGCACAGGCCAAATATATCTATCATCACATGAATATCACAGCGCAAATGCGAAAAAAAGAAAAACAGGAAAATTTGAATTCAGTTCTTTATCTTCTTCATTATAACTCCCCTTGTTCAGAACCTCTAGCGTACAAGGCCGCCCACGTGGATGTAGGTTGAGCGGCGCCTGCCCCCACCCCCGTGTGTCATATCGACCGACTTGCACACAGCCAAAGGGCAAAGAGGCAAAGAAAAGAGGAAGGGAACAGCCAAATAAAACAAAACAGGGGCCAACAACCAATAGCACCAAAAACGCATCCTAGATGACAAGTCCCACATGCARGCACCGCCCCTCCTTCACAGGCCAAACGACAGGACACGACCACCCAGGACAAAACTCTTGTCTGCAAAATATATTGTCACTGTGAATCAGAGCCCCATATATATCGTCACATGAATATGAGAGCGCAAAGGCGAAAAAAAGAAAAAAAAGAATGACTTCGTTTTTTTATATTTATATTATCGTCACAAACAAACAGATATATCTATAGATATAAACAGAGCTGCCCGGTAACCCGTAGGAAGAGAGGGAGAAGAGGACAAATAAAATAAGTGATATATATATCGTCACATGAAAATGGCGCAAAAGCGAAAAAAAGAAAAAAAAGGAAAAAAAAATTGTATTCGTTTTTTTTATTTTCTTCCTTACAGATGTAGATACATACAGATGTCGTATAGATACCTAATGTCCTCTTCTCCCTCGCTGCCCACGGTTCACAACGAATACATACGTAATATACATCTACATACATACTGATGAATATATAGCATGGATGTATACACATGCAATTCCTGTTTGTCGCTATATTTGTCACACTGTGAATCGGAGCGCAAAGGCGAAAAAAGACAACAAAAAACAAAAAAAGGAAAGTAGGAAAAGCTCCGCCTGTTCATCCCCTCTTACGTACAAGGCCAGCCACGTGGAGAGAGCGAGAGAGAGAGAGAGGGCGGATGGGAATGGCAGGAGGGAGAGGGGAGCTGAGCGAGAGGGAGGCAAGCAGGCATGAAGGAGAGGATCGACGGAGATGTCCGGGAGAAAGAGAGCGGAAAAGGAAAAGGCATCTTAGGAGGGCGGGGGAGAGAGAGAGGAGGGAAGAAGAGGTGAGGGGGGCGCAGAGAAGGAGATTGTGTTTGAGGGGGAGGGAGTGATTGCAAGTGTTTTGTGAGTTTCTGGGAGTGCGTGTGAGAGGTAAAGAATGCACTTATCTGAGCGCGCTCGCGCGCGTGAGAGAGAGAGAGGGATGAGTCTGAGCAACTGCCACGTGGCAAGTCCAGTTAATGCGATGATATAGGGTCTCGTCAGTCCACTCACCAAATGTGCAAAATGGAGTGTGTATCTTCCCGTAGAACGTGGAAATATGCATTACGTATAGTTTTTGTTACGTTCGGTGAGCGGTGCGGCGAGGTCCTGAGGCGTGTGAATGCTCGACTTAAGGCATTTACCCCTCTCCGATATATATATTGTCACATTGTGAATCAGAGCGCACAAAAGGGGAAAGAAAAAAGGAAAAGGAAAAAAGGGGAAGGGGAAGAGGTAAGGAAAGCTCCACCTGTTCATAACCTCTTACGTACAA
>BFEA01000640.1:59510-77057 GCA_003427395.1 Chara braunii
TCTCTCTCTCTCTCTCTCTCTCTCTCTCTCTCTCTCTCTCTCTCTCTCTCTCTCTCTCTCTCTCTCTGTGTGTGTGTGTGTGTGTGTGTGTATATGATGTCACAAAATTATCAGAGCGCAAAAGCGAAAAGAAAACAGAAGAAAACAGAAGAAAACAAAGAAAAATAAATTCATTTTTTTATCTTCTCTGTGTGTGTATATATATTTCCCCTCCTCCCCCCCTGCATTCCTCTTACCCTCTCTTTCCCGCGAACCCCCTGGGGTACAGGCATGGGAGCTCACAAGCAGGACATGGGAGCTCATATGCAGGACATGGAAGCTCACACGCAGGACAAGAACCCAAGGACAAAGAACTTTATTGCCTCTTCCCAAAACAAAAAAAAAGAACGAGATTACTCTCCTCTTCCAAAACAAAGGAACCAAGAAAAAAGAAAAAAGAAAAAAGAAAAAAAGAAAAAAAGAATGAGAGAACTCGCCTTTTCTTGGGCGTCGGACTTCGACTCCTCGACGAGCTTCGGCTGGACCGCGAAGTTGATGTTGACGTCACCGACCGAGATCGGGATCGCGATCGGGAGGGAGAAGAAGACTCCGTATAGGACGAAGAGCCGGTGTCTGATCGCGACAGGGATTTCGATGCAGAAGGCGAACGGGATCTCGAAGGGCGGGCCATTGTCTGTGTCCCCTGTCCCGACTTGTCAGCAAAAGTCTAATCACCCAAACGCTCAACTCTGTCCCTTCTTTTGTCTTCCTCTCACACGTTCCTACCCCCTCCTCTTCCTCCTCCTCCTCCTCCTCCTCTTCCTCCTCCTCCTCCTGCTCCTCCCAACACCCACCCCCCTCCTCCTATCTACTCCTCCCTCTCCCTCTCCCTCCAACCCACGCGTATTCGCATGCTGATAGATTTTGCTCACTCCATCCGGATCCTCCTTTCCTCAACGAACTATTTCGCTCCCATACATCATCACCCTAATTACTCCGTGATTAGTCCACAAAATCCGTTACCAACGTAACGGGTGGAATAACGGAATCACTGATGAGTCACTCTAATTAGTCGGTATCTAATCAATCGGTATCTACTTAGTCGGTATATAATTAGTCGGTTCCGTCGCTACGGGTGGAATAACGGAATCACTGACGAGTCACTCTAATTAGTCGGTATAATCACTGATTACCCACTCGCTACCCACTAAACGGAATGCAAACGGAATCACTGATCACCCACCCGCTCCTTTGACTTCTTGAATAACGGCTTACCTCAGCCGCGAACAGAACAGACACTTGTTAACACGTTTCCAACGACGAGTAATCGCAAGAGAGGGAACGAAGAGAAAGCGTGCAAGCAAAACGGGGAGAGGGGGGGGGGAGGCGAGGGGGGGGGGGGGGGGGGGGGGGGGGGGGTCAGGTGTAATCCAGGAATCAATCAACGAGAGTATAGTCAACGTGCGCCGCCGCCAGCGAAACTGCCACATCAGCACGCCGTTGCCCCCAGCCAGACTGCCACATCACCGCACCGCGCACCGCCGCCGCCGCCAGCAATGACATCGATAACGAGACGAAGGCAGAGCTAGCGAGTCCGACACGTACTCACTCTCTCTCTCTCTCTCTCTCTCTCTCTGTCTGTCTGTATGTGTGTGTGCGTATGTTTTCGAGTCTGTAACCAATCTACGGCTAACGATGGTGCAGTCCTCCTCCACTCCCTGTGGACGTAACTGCAGGCGAAGGTAGAAAGACCATAGCAGCTGTGACGACAAGCAGAGGGAGGGGCAATGCGGATCTGGGGCCACTGTCAACACCGCAGCATGTTCAATTCTCAGAGCAGCGCCACACCACTCTCGAAAAGTGCAAAATGAGAATGAACTTCCCGCGAGAACATGCCCAGATACATCCGCCACATTTTTCGTCTTTTTCACAGTTCTAGAGTGGTGTGGCGAGGCCCCCACTCCCATCAGTCTCTCAGCAAACCCCACCCAACCCCACCCCACGGAACCCAGGGCAAGGTCCCACTTGCACGGATTAAGAGATCGTGGCCGTTGATCTTTGCTATCTACGGTCAATATCGCTTAATTCGTGTAAGTGGGACCTACTGTAGCCCCCAGAGAGCGAAGCAAGGTCCCACTTGCACGGTGATTAAGAGATTCTGGCCGTTGATCTTTGCTATCTAAAATGAATGTATACATGTTTTATTTCCGGCCAGATACGGCCAAAATGAGGTTGCGTTGTGTTCGGGGGAAGACGGTAGCCCCGGGAGGGAGGAGAAAACCAAAAACACCCGAAAAAAACACACCGCCGCCGGCCCCAACCCGGGGCAAGGTCCCACTGGCACGGATTACGAGATTCTGGCCGTTGATATTGGCTATCTACGGTCAATATCGCTTAATTCGTGTAAGTGGGACCTAGCTCCCGCACTGAGCGCGATCCCGCGCAGCGGCCGCACAGCCCCCGCGCAAACGGCGGGCTGCGATCTCAGGCCTTGGGCAAAGATGTTTGTTTTATTTTATTTTTTGGGGGGACTTGGGCAAAGATGCAAACCCAATACCTTTCTCGGCCTTTTGGCTAAGATCAGGTGTAGTATCTGTTCTGATCAGTTTAAACCACCAGTACCTCTGGCCACATGATATTAAATTAAGCCGAGGCTTGCCAAGGCTGCCCCTCAAGCCGAACGCAGAAGCTGGTTGATGGTGTTGGAGTACCTGTTGCAGCAGGAGCTTTCCCTTGCACGAAAGGAAGATGTCTGGTGCTGTGTTTTTATGCACTCATTTGCCCGCAGACAGCTGCCTTCGCCGGTGGCCAAGGGATTATGGACAGCCTGGGCAAAGCTGCTCACGCCCCTGCGAACGGAACCAGTAACGAAGGAGGAGGTGCTTGGCCAAATTCTCTTTGATAATAAGGACATTCGACATAGCCAAGGCCTCCCCTTTGAGGCAACATCCGCGCCTGGCAAATTCGGAAGAAGATGGGTGGAATGTGGGGTGGTGAGGGTACGGGATCTTTGGGACGAAGAGCAGGATGATTGGATCTCGGAGTCTCGGCTAATGCAGAAACTGGGTCGTCTCCCATTGGTTGCTGGGAGGAGGCAACAGCTTTGTGATGGAATCCCGGCACACTTGCATGATCTGCTGCAGTCTCGGAATCCAGTGGTGGGTCAATGATACCAAGATCCGCAGGAACCGGAGAGGGGTAGCATAATACAAATAATGGGGTATCAAGACGCCAACAGTTGGCGGGCACAGAAGTGGAGTATAAGTGCGGATCCGGCTCAAGCAGCCATACTCCAGCTCCAAGGGGAGATCGTGGTAGAGCTTCAACAACCTTTGCAGCAAATACGTGTGCATACTTAAACGAAGCTTGGCATCACTACACATGCGCTGCTTCATCAGGGACTCCCTCTAAGAGAGCTCAGAATTGACCCACTGGGTTGGTCTTGGGAACCCCAGCCAGGGCAAGGGACAATTCTGCCACATTATACTTCCGCCTTGGGTAGACAGCTGCAAGATAAGGGAATTAACCTCCCATCGACTGTGGCTGATCTACTGAACAGGTTGAGAGGCGATGTCCAGCCAATTACGCGACCGGATATGAAGACACTCTGGGCTCAGTTGACTGTCATGCCCTCTCAGAAGCTCGCGGGCGTCCTATGGCTCCTTTCTCATGCGGCAGTACCCACCTCAGCTTGGCTTTTTGAAGGAGGGATGGATATTGACACGAAATGTAAGAGGTGTGGGGGTAGGGAGGAGGAAACCCTCCATCACCTGTTCTGGGCATGTCCAGCTTCAAAGAGGTTGTGGCAGTGGTGGGAACACCACTGGCTCTGATTTGTTGGCCCAATCCTGTCATGGGATGAGACCTGGGCTCTTCATGGGCGTATTCCGGCTACCTGGTTCAAGGGTAAAGGCAGAGGCTATGTGGCTCAGGCCATCAGATCAATTTTAATCTGGGTCATATGGGAGGATCGCAACAATATCCTTTTCCGCCAGCAATGGACAAGTGACATCGCCCTCCTGGCCAAGGTCAAAGCATGGATTAGAACTATGATACGGGTTGATTGGACCAGGAAGGCCAGCAGAGGTCGCACACCACGAGGTAGGCATTGGTTTCTGGTTACATGGGCATGGGACAATCAATTAGCAGCGGTTACATTGGAGGGGGACTTGGTCATCTCACCTTGGCTGTTTTCTTAATTCTTAATCTATTCCTTCGTCTTTCTTCTTCTTCCCTCTTCCTTGTCTTTTTCCTCTTCCTAATCCTTCCTCCTTCTGTGAACCAGGGCACTCGGTTTTGTAGACAACCGCAGTTGGCTACCTAGGGTAGGGAGGGTAGGAGAGTGCCTAGGTTTTAGTTTAGGAGCCTGTAACGGTTCCTCGCGGCTGTACTAAGCCGAGTCCATGTCGGCTTAGGCCTGTGCAACTCAGAGTAGAATGGTAAGCCGTTCATGTGGGTTGAGGATCTAGTTTAGATGGGATAGGGAGAGGAGTGGTAAGTGTGAGAAGGCATATCAGTAGTGCACGATAACAGGTTTGCGATAATTAGGAGCGTCACGTGAAGTTTTCCGTGTGTTAGGATAGAGCTTTGTACAGCCACTTCCTATCAGATCTCCCTTCTGGGGGTGGCTTCAGACTAGGCGGTCCTGCTCACGTTGGTGACAGTAAGCTAAACCGACGGATGCTGCCGGGATAACTCCGGGTTGATATGTGAGGTCCCCGGCCTCAAATTCTCGTTTTGGAATATAATGTAAGAAGCTTTGACGAAAAAAAATAAAATAAAATAAATCAGGGTTACGGAGGGGTCATATGGGTAGGCTTGCTTGCTCGACCCGTCCAGCGTCGCCTTCATATTGCACTGCAGCAAAGCATGGTGCGGCCCACTCCCCCCTGGGGCAACAAAAAAAAAAAAAAAAAAAAAAAAAAAAATGCAAACCCCGCCCGAACGGCTTTCGGACTACCGCCGTACTGCCGATAGCGGTAGCTCCGCTACTCTCCAAACATATGTTGTTGTGGAAACTGGTTTGGATCGTGTATCTTCATTCAGAAGTTGGAAAGATACGCGGTGCATGTTTTGTCTCGTTCACCTTGGCCAGTGGCTCAGAGATGGGTTGGCCTCGCCACTCGTCTGAACTGAAAAGCACAAACACACTCTGTCCAGGTTTTACGTACTTCCCATTTTAAACATTTAGCGAGTAGTGTTGCGAGGCCTCATTTGGTAGCATGTTGTGGATTACACGTAGCCCTGTCGTCCGGTTCCGAACAACGGTCCGTTGGGTTTGGGAAAGCGTTGGACCCGAAAACGTTGGGCGTTCGGGCTGTTCAGAAGCTAAAATTGTAATAATTTTAGCGCGCACCACTGCATAATTGACTTATACCATGAAAGCATGGGTGAGCAGCCCGTAGTTCGTTTGTTGATGTCGTTTGTCTTGTTTGCTATACACCCAAGAGTGTCTGTGTGTGTGCGCGTGTGTATGTGAGAGAGTGAAAATGTGTGTGTGTGTGTGTGTATGAGAGGGTGTGTGTGTATGCACGAGCGAGCGAGTGAGAGAGAGAGAGAGAGAGAGGAGTAGGCGAATTGAAATTGAAACGTGAGCGTGATTGTATAAGTGAGAAAGAGAGAGAGAGAGAGAGAGAGAGAGAGAATTGCTCCGTCTCTGTATCTGGCGCAGCAAGAAGTCCAAATTTAGAAAAAACCTCTCGTGGAAGGGAGCACTCGTTGGGGGGGAGTGGGCTGGCGGCGCCTGAAAAGTGCAGGTCTGCGTCGCTCCGTTTTGACTTTTCAACCTCCAAGCCCTGATGCTCGTGCCTCTTCGTTTTTTTCCCATCTCACGACCTCTCCAAAATAGCGGTCTTTCGTGTGCCACACCCCTTCGCTAAGCCCTTACACAAAATGACCACCCTCCCAAACGACGGACGTTGAACGTTGAAGGACTCGTGGGCATAAAATGTAACCCTGACGGGTTGCGAACATTCTGAACGTATTTGAAACCTATCTGAAACCCAAAGTGGTCCCGCTACATTCAAGATGTTGGGATTTGTCTCAATGCATTTGGTCAACTGTGTTCGGTCCATATACATGTGGAATATTGTTGGATGGTACTGTTGGAGGAAAAATATGAAAAAAAAATATTTGAGTGACTTCACCGCATAAGGGGAAGGAAAAAAAAACATCACCACATAGGAGTTGTCGAAGCAACTGGTCCACAGACCCACTCACCTTTAATATCACCAGTTTACACAACCTAAGTTCACGAAGCTACGTTTCCGCCTTGTGCGTCAACAATTGCGCCTTTTAAAAGTGGATTGTTGCTCCTGAAAACGGCTAAGCCTAAATTGAAAAGCTTTTAACAGGTATATCTACACGTGACTCATGACGTGTTGCAAAGAATGACAGAATGATCGCATGAGCAATGAAAGTAAGCAAAGCAAGTGAAAACTACCCTCCATACAAAAACATTATTGTGCAAGACGAGAGTGGGGTAACTCATTTATTAAGGAATTCGAAGTTAGAAAATTGAGGCGGCAATAAATTAAGAGGTTGTTCCTAAGTTTAAACAAGTCAATATAAAATATAGAGTGGAACGAGACTGCATGACTTACATAGTCTCGGGTACCTTTTTCTTTGTTGGTAGCCAATAATTGGTGGAGATTGAAAGTCAATACCAAATCCTTAGTATAAATGGACGTCTTTTTTTTACCATTGTTGACGTTGTTATAAGAATTTAAGGTAACATTTTTTTTTTTTTTTTTCGACCGAACAGATACTGAAGACTTTTGTCAAAGTTAAAAAGTGATATCCATTCATAAAAGCACAAAAAAAAAAAAAATTATAACAATCATTTGAGAAGATCGATGTTTATAATGAGCAAAGTGATAGCAATTTTTGTATATGTCAATTATGAGTAGCAATAAATAATAATTAGAGTTTACAAATATGGTAAAGCAACGTACCTTTTACACAGATTGCATATTTTAGAAGATCGATGTTTATAATGAGCAAAGTGACAATAATTTTTGTACATGTCGATAATGAGTAACAATAAATAATAATTAGAGTTTAAAGATATGAAGAAGCAATGTACATTTTACATTGTTTGCATATTTATGCAATACAAGTATGGTTTTCGAAAAAACAAAAAACATCGAATTAAAAAAAAATAAAAAAAAATGAAGATATCTTAATGAAAAAGAAAGGTAAGCAATAGTTACATTGCTCTTCACACACATTCAAAAAAAATATTTTATTTCAGCGTGTATATTGCTCATACGCGCACGCATTCCTCTACATGTTTCATGTGCACCGGTCTCATCGGGAGACTTCTCCGCAAACCCTCTCGCCTTTCGGCCCACCTTTTTCTACCACTCACTGGTCACTGGCCGTAACAATCAAATATGATGGTGGGCTTGATATAATGTCATACTTGTTAAGAAAACCACCAGACCAAGTTGTGTCATGTTGACACTGTTCCATTACATCCGATTGTTTCAGCCCTAATACTACTGGATGCATCCTTGGCCGCATTATGATGTCAAAGTCGCTTACAAACCACGTGTGCTTCCCTTTACAAACCACCGTGTGAAATGATAACAACCTCGCTAATCTAGTTGAGCGAAATCTGTGTGATAAGGTCTCCCTCAAAGTGGGGTGCCACCAATATCGCTCCCTCTTATTTTCAATACCTGACAATTTTTTTTTTTTTTTAAGTAATGAGTTTCAACAAGTTATGTGGCAGTTATGATTTTAACAGATGTTTAAGTGATAACTTACAAGAGGGGAGAAATTTAAATACCTTCGCTGATTAGCTTTGTATAAATTTTTGAATGATACTTCTCTAGAGGAAGTGCTGTTAAAATTTTTGCAAATCTAAAGAGTTAGTTAAATTTTGTCTTAGTAAGAACTCAAGTTTTATTTCGAGTTCGTATCTAACTTAGTGTAAATATGAGAAGTTTACTTCTCTGAAGAAGTTCTCTGAAGAAGATGCTGCCAAACGTTTTACTAATTCAGGGCGTTAAACAAATTTGACCCTCTAGAGTTGAAAACCATTTCAATTTTCATATTCGGACGAATATAAATTATGAGAAGGTACTTTTCAGTAGGGAAGCGCTGCCAAAATTTTATTAGTTTTGAGGAGTTGGATTTATAGTGAAGGTTCTTGCGACCCAACCTGTATAGAGGAGATGCTGCAAAAAATCTTTATTTTCCTTAGGCACTTGCCTAAAGGTAATTTTAGACTTTATTATGAGAAGATTGTGAGTGAGAACGTGATATGGGGGTTCATTCTCCATACATTCATGGTATAGCCTTAGGCATTGGTCTGTCTTGTGTTACAGGTCCTCTTTGACAATTTTGATTCAGGATTTGAATAGCCTTAGTTTCATCCCACGAGGATCATCTTTTGTTATCACTGATAACACGTCGGTTTATGACTCAATTATAACTTATCCCAGCCACTCAATCTAAATAGTTCAACCCCTGTGGTTTGAATTTGTTTTGTCAGGTTTGCACATGGACTTTACTGAATGACCATTTAAAAAGAGTATTGAGTACCTTATTATGGAAGGTAAGACAAAGGTTAAGGCTAGTTTGGCTAAAGTGAGGGGTATAAGCACAGAGAGTGTTTGAAGTTTATCTCATATAGTGTGTGGGTTTTTGGTTGAATCTTTGATGTGATTGCATGTATTGTTGTGGTTTTACCTCAAGATTTAACTATGCATGCAATTTTATATATATATATATATATATATATATATATTTTAAAGGAAGTCACACTGTGATTGTGAGAAGTGATCGTCTTATACCCTCTTATATATGTGTATATTCATATATGCTGAGTATCCACGTGGTCCACAGTGACCGTGCAAAAGAGTCGAGCAAATTTGTCTTGAGAGAAAAAAAAAATCCCTCGTTTGCCTTATTTTTTTGAGTTTTTATAGTTGAACGTTGATATTTTTGGCAACCGTCAAAGTCAAACCACGTGACTTATCTGCAGACCATGGATGATGGAGCTTGTCTCGAAGACCTTAAGTGTTGACAAAGAGGTATGAACTTGTCTACCACCTACTCTCCGCATGAGGATAGGTCTCTCAACCATCTTGACGGTTCTTTAGCGTCGAGAGATTAATCCCTCAAGGCGTGTGTCAGCCGACACTTGAGTGCCGAACGTGACCCTCGAGACTATTGAGGACCACGCAATTATGGGTACTATATAGTACTCCATCGTTGCAACTGCTTGCGTATTCATGCATGGCTAGCCGATTTAAGAAAGTGTTGCATCCGCACAATTTTATCTCAAGTCTTTCGCGCGACCCCCAATTGATTCAGTGTTGGAAAAGTTATGGGTTGGATATCAAAGGGACGAGGATTCAAAAAAAAAAAAATTCAGAATTAAATAACAATTTTGTAATCAAATTACATTATAAATTTCGAAATTTTCACCCATCTTTAAAAATGTCATTCCAATTTGAAAATTTTTCGTCTTACTTAAAAACTTTTATTCCAAGAATGAGGTATCCCTTCTTATTTAACTATATGTTAGAGATGAACTGAAAGTCTAGATGACTTCATGAAATATTTTAATTGGAATGTCATTTTATGTAAGGATTTCCAGTCATAAATAGGTTAATCCAATCTAAATTATAGGAGATTTGTTGTAGTAGAATGATGAAAGTTTAATTAAAACATTTTATAAATTCGTCTAGACCTTCATTCCATTTTGAACAAATAGATGTAGTTGGAATGAAAAACTCGTATTTAGACAGTAACTTATCAAATAAAATTGAAAATTTCAGAATTGAACGAACATTGGAATGATAATTTATAAATATGAAGGATTTTTTTTTTTATGAAATGTTTTTTCAACTTTCATTTTTAGTGAAAATTTTTTGTTGGAATGTTTTGTTTTAGTAAGTAACTTGATTCTATGACGTTGACATTGTGTAACGCATGATAAGAAAGATGCGTCCTAGTCGACCGATGACGATTCGCACTTGAAACTTTAGCCCCCCAGTGCGTCAGCTCACGTATGAGTCCGATAAAGGCGTGGGACCACACGTAACCCCTATGCTACATCGTACGAGAAACGCCCTCGGCTGGGTCCCGTCTGCGATTGCAACTGATTAACTTTCACATCTGGTTCAGTAGCTCGACGAGAATACACCCACCTAAGGGATAGTGACAACTCCCGCAGGTGAAGGTAAGTTGTACTTCACGTGACCCCATCCTGTTGTAGGGGTTAGCGAGAGGTATGGCAGGCACACGCGGTTGGAGCAGCGACAAAAACTTCACTGCACCGCAATAAAAGATAAAATCTTGCACGAATCCTGCGTAACGTGGTCGAGAGGGTCCCCTTGCGCGACCGGTGCGCTCGACACCGTATGTATATTATGACGCCTTTAGTGACATCAACAGAAAAATTCTCACGAGAAATGAAAGTTGAAAAAACATTCCATAAAAAAATAATCCTTCATATTTATAAATTATCATTCCAATGTTCGTCAAATTCTAAAATTTCCAGTTTTATTCGATAAATTTTCGTATAAATATGAACTTTCCTTTCCAACGACATCTATTTATTCAAGATGGAATGGAAGTCTGGACGAGTTTATGAAATATTTTAATTAAATTTTCATTCTACCACAACAAATATCTTCTTATTTAGATTGGATTAACCTATTTAGGACTGAAAATCCTTACTTAGAATGACAGTCCAATTAAAATATTTCATGAACTCATTCAGACTTTCATTTCATATCTAGCATGCAGTCCAAATAAGAAGGGATACCCTGTTCTTGGAATGAGAGTGTGCAAGTAAGATGAAAAATTTTAAAATTGGAATGATATTTTTTAAGATGGAATGAAAATTTGAAATTTAGATTGTAATTTTACTATAGAATGATTATTTAATGATGAGAAATTTTTCCGTTGATCTACAGTTAAGTTATCTGATTATAAATGCGTTGAAAAATTGCTCGTGCTTTGTTTAAGTGCAAATGTTTGACATGACTATTTAGAATGGTGAATAGTAAAATTATGTCATTTGTATAAAAACTGTTATGATATTAGTAAGTAAAATGGTTACATAATAGTGGTTAGATAAGAGAGAAAAGAACGATTGGTTACATAAGAAATAAATGGTATAAAGGGTTGATTAGTTTTCAATGGATTTATATTTTTCCCTACATGATCTTGAAGAAGTGTAGAGATAGCGGACGCAAACGAGAAAGTGTAAGGTTACGGTGCGTCGCTAAAATACCTGATCAAAGCCCTCGAGAAAAGAGAGTTGGCAAGACTACAGATGTCAAAGGTTGATATGTTCTTATTCAAAGGGGAAAGGGTATCAAAATGGTTGGAGTTGTTAGAGAAAGTCACAACTGAGGGAGCTGAGGCAAATAAGTTTAAGTTAACGCCTAAATATGTTAAGTGGGAGACTCTGTCGGAAGTCATGAAAGTGACTGCAGATGTTACAAGAGTTTGAAAAAATTTTAAGGAAGAAATTCAAAGGCGTTTTAAGTTGGGGATGTCGTTTAATTTGGAACAAGCACACCCGATCCAGTTCCCCATCCGCCAAATTTTGCTTATTAATCGTCTCCCATGTTAACTTTTGTTCTATAGCTCCTCTCGTCGTCAATAATATGCCTTCATACTCGATAAAATTGCTCAGAAATATGACACACTTAGATCCCTCTGCCAACCCGGAAAACATTTCTCACCATCTTTTCAAATGCAATGGCAAAGACGCTCACCGTTGTAAAATCAGTTCTTTCTAGTCTTTCCAAGTCCTCCACCGTAAGGAGGTCATCCCCTAACTGATATCGTTTTTGCATTTCCGCATTGAAATTTTTCCAATTACCATCAACCTCATTCGCCACTAGCATAACCTCTGGCCGCATTTCCCACCATACGTATTTATGCACCTGATGAAATTTATTTTCTTCAGACATTTCGTCTATAATATTTTCCCGTAGTTCGAACCACTCTGATACCTTCTCTCTCTGAAAATGAAATATATGAACTTTCAGGATGTTCGATCACATTATCAAGCGATCATCCAATAGGGCAACCAGTTGACCGACTGTAACTGGTCGTTCACACACGCCATCGACCTCATTAACCACTTTGTTAACCATCTTGCTTTTTAACAATCAGCTTCCTATCAACACATAGCACTTAGACAAGGTCAACCGAATCACCTTAACAACTCATTTCTACCCTTGTAGTCAGCCTAACCCTAAGCCTTAACTATTTGCACTTTGTTGAATTTTTAAAGGCTGCGCCCGACTACTGGGATTAAACGTTCAACACTCACTCACAAACATTCACATCATCACACATTCATACCACCCACAAACTCTTCCGTTTAACATGCCCAAATCTGATACTTAATGTCTTAATCAAAACGGCGAGGCTCACCTTCGGACCTTGGCAAGACTCGTACAAACACTCTCTCAGGCCACGCCGAACAATATCAAAGTCAAAACACACGACACCATCATCTAGTTACAAAAACAGTGTCGTTTTGTTTGGATCACCGCTCTGCACTAAACCAAAGTCCGTTCACTCATGACAAGGACGTCATCTGTTGAGCGCACAGTTCCCGCAGAGGGGGGACCTTCCCAACTGCGTCATGCAAGATTGGCAGATTCGTGACTCACATTATGTAAAGGGAACCAGTGGAGCCGCTCTGGCCGAGTGCGCCGACTATACCTCCTTCGAGCCCATACGACATGATAGAGTCTCAAGAGGTATAACTTACCTCCACCCGCGAAACTGTAGCATCGGGGGTACGCGCGGTCCATTCCTAGATCGAAGCCGCATGCGAACCGTCGAGTGGGGCGCTAATCTCCCACACACAATTCTGCGCCGGTCGACTGTGGCATCCTAATCTACCACTCGCCAAATAAGAAAATAATATTACTAACTCAAACATGCATATATGCCTAGTCCCTTATTCAAACATTCAGACTCATTACTCAATAGATGCTAGAGCATTTGGGCGAGCCCCACTTAAAGTTGCATAAAAGGAATGCACTCGCAAGGGAGACCAAAATAATCAATTATGTATACTCACTCGATCGACTGTCATGGCGACGCTTCATGCATTATACACAACCGCACAACCACTCATAGGTTTCAGGGTTGCGCACGACACTCAAGTGTCGAAAGCAAAATATTGTGAAGCGGATCTCCCTCACAATATAAAAAGGCTGAAGGATAAGTCGTTCAACAAAAAAAAAACTCTTTATGACGAGCTCGTTGCTTTCTTGCAGAAAGATAAAAAAAATAAGTGTGGATTAGCGAGCAATTCGCTGTACTCGAACCAGTCTCACTTCAGTCGAGAGTCGACCGTTGAACCTCGTGCTCGACTACTTTTGTCCTTTTCATTAGATGCGAGCTACAAAAGAAGGTGAACATGAAAAAGAAAGGGAAAGTCTTATAGAAAATCAGGGAGAGTCATTCTCACAACCACAGTTGGATCTCACCCACACCCTGCACTCATCCATCCATATCATTCTCAATCCAAGAGCACACCCTCGCTCCTATCAATACTTGCACATACATGAGGCCCAACAAAAAAACTACACGCAAGTACCACAAATGTGGTCAATCCCTTTGTTCCCAAATTCATGTCCCTCACAAAGGCATACCCTCCCATCCCGATTCACACAACTTTTGCATGACTATCCAAGAAAGGTTCCAAGGGTAACATTTCATTTACAAGGAAAACCTTTCACATATGGGGTCACAAACATTTGGACGTGGGTATCATGGTGGGTAGGAGTTGAGTCGCAAACCGACCTGCTATCAAATCAATAGCACAAGTTGATGAAGCTCGAAACCTCGGAGAGTACTCATAGGTAACGGTGACCTGTGTTGTGACGGGGCTGAGGCAGAGCAGCGAGGTCGGGGAAGAGAGAGGGAGGGAGTGAGAGCACACACACACACTCACTCAACTCGACACGGACTCGACACGACTCGATGGACTCAGACACAAAGTGGCAAAGTCGCAAAGTCGCAATCTTGGTTCCAAACACAACGTCGCAGCAAGTCACACTGAAGCACAAACACTGAGGCTGAAAACTGAGTGTCCAACTCAGGTTGAATCCGGTCTTAAGTACCCGACTCAAGTTGAGTCTCGAGGGCAAAAGTGCAATTTGCCTCGGGACTGAATTGAAAATCAAAGGTCTGAGCCTGGGCGCCGGAATGCCGGATGGCGCCGAGTACCGAAATCCGAAAGTGCTTGAGGAGGGATTTGAGAACGGACGCCAACTGCAAAGGGCGCCAACAGTCAGACACCGAAGATCAAAGACTCTAAAACGAAATAGCAACCTGGCGGGTGGTAACCCGCGGACCAGGGATCGAGCCCTGACTGAGTCCGTAACACTATCCTCTCCCTCCGGAAGGCAACGTCCCGACTGCCAAAGACCCAATGGACAACTGTGAAGGTCGGGATAGGGATTCATGCTATTCTTTTAGGTATTCTACGTGGAAGACAGGGTGAATACGATCCATTTCATCAGGTAGTTGGAGCTCGTAATTGACGGGGGAGGTTTGTTCAATGATGGGGAAGGGACCGAGCCATTTGTTCGAGAGTTTCTTTGACAATCCGTATTCGGGTTCAAAGCGTTTGGCGGAGGGCCAAACTTTGTCTCCTATTTTGAATTGCAAGTCACGTATGTGTTTGTTAGTCTTGTTTGCTTGTTGTTCTTGTGTTCTTTCAAGGGCTTTAGCGCCTTCTATGAGGAGTTGATTCATTGTTGTTACCCATTCATTAAGGGAAGGGCACGTTGTGGAGGGGTTGAGTTGCGAGGGGAACAAAAAATCGGAGGGCAAGCGCAGGTGATAGCCAAGGTCAACGTCGAATGGAGACATGTCAGTAGAAGAACATACAACGTTGTTGTAGGCGATCTCGGTGGCGGTGAGCAATTGATCCAAGTCGTGTTGATGTGGATGACAATACTTCTGCAGGATTCTTTGGAGAGTATCGTTCATCTTCTCAGTTTGTCCATCGGTTAATGAGTGGAATGCAGTGCTATACTTGAGCGTGGTTCCGTAGGCTTTAAAGAGGTGTTTCTAGAATTGTGAAAGGAAGCGAGGGTCACAACCGCTAATGATGTTTTCGGGGAGACCGTGATGACGTGCGATATGGTCGAAGAAGAGAATGCCGACGTCCTTGACATCATGTGTTGTGGAGCAAGGGATGAAGTGGACGCGTTTAGTCAAGCGACAAATAATGACATAGATGCAATCATTTCCATGATCAGTCTTGGGGAGACCGCAGACGAAGTCCATGGAGATGGATTGCCACCGGTGTGTGGGGATCGATAATCATTGTAGCTTGCCGGGCTTGGCATGTTTTGAGGGGTTGAAGGCTTGACACGTGGGGCATGAGCGGATGTATGCTTTGACGTCGGCGAGTAGGGAAGGCCAGTGAAAGTAGAGGGAGATGGTGTCAAATGTTTTCTGGAACCCAAGATGTCCGACAGTCTTGACGTTGTGGTGTTCGACCAAGAGGTGGGTATGGAGACCACGTGCATAAGGGATGCAAAGTCGGCGAGTGCCTTTAATATTGATGTAAAGGAGATGATTGTCATGGAGGGAGTAGTTGGGGACAGGGTTGAGGTCACGAAGCTTGTTGTAGATGGTTGCAAGGTCTGGGCAAGAGAGATAGCCTTGGGTGTAGTGATGGTGAAGAGACGGGAGGAGTTTGATAAGTGTCAGTGTGGCGTAAACTTTCTTAAGAGTTTTGTGATCGGGGCGTCGGAAGCGGGTATTGGTGTCGTAGCAAACACCCTTACAAGGGTGTTTGCCGTCCTTTTTAAAGGTCGCACTGAGTGCGTCCTTGATCAACGTAACGTGCTGATGGGGCAAATCCCATCACGACGCTCACCTCGGCAACCTCGCTTTTGGCGAGAGTTCGAACCGAATACGATCGAATTAGAGAGTAAGTGGGGCACACATTATTGCGTTGCACTGTGAGATGGCTGTTTAGTCAGCGGCAATACTAGGCCAAAAGAAGGCGCAAGAGCCATAGGGTCCGGTTACTCTCCCTTCTGTAGTTTTTATTGTTGATTATATTTTTCTTTTTTTTTATAAAGATCAACTTTACTTCGCAACTAGTTCGGCCTCTGATGGGACACGACGTGAAAAGGATAAAAACCTTACCCTGTAACCCTGTGCATGCGCAGAAAGACTGTGTTTGGCGACGCCTAGAAGGGCGCGGTGTTGTCAAACACCTAGCATGGAGGTGAAGTCGGGGGTTCCGGCAAACAATGTGGTCCGTCCGACGACTAGGATACCAGACGACCATAAGCATAGGCGCGCTCGGTGTTGTTAGATGAACAGGGACTGGCTGGAAGACCAAGACCAGAGGCCGGGTTGTGCTGACATGTCCAATCACAAACCCAAGACTGTCTATATAGAGATTCACGTTTATTTAACTCAGCCTTGGGCATAGTTTTATGGGTTACGGTACTGGATTTTCAAGCGACAGGTTTGGGGTTCGAGGCCAGCGCATAGCGATGGAGTGAAGGCGCACGACATGTAGAGACTGAGGGGTCAAGGGTCTTTAGGGATTATTCCCCTTGGTTTTGTCAAACGAGTCTGGGCCTGGGTCTGACCGACGAAACCAAGAGGGTGCCAGCGGGTCCTCCTCCTCGTCCGTTCTACTAATTTTATTTTTAAATTATCTTTACCTTTATTTTTATTTTTCTTTATTCTTAAGGTCCCGTATGTTGACCAGGCTGAAAACTGGTTCCTGGACCAACGACGAAAAAGTGCCGCAAAGGGAGGATGAAAAAAACTTCGAAAGAGAGTTAAAGAATGCTTGAAATTGATGAGCGAAGAAACAGATGGAGGAAAGTTTTTGCATCCCCACTTGGGCGGGGGTGGACGGTGACTGCGTCGCCGCCATCCTTGACTGAACGTAGGGTGTCTGCCAGCATAGGTTGCTGTGACCGACATTGCAGTAGGGAGTGATTGAAACCCCTCCCCACGGGTGGCCGTTACGATAGTTGAGGACCTTGAGCACACACCTCCTTTGGCGGGCCCGTTCGGGTTCGTGCACGTTCGGGATACTGAGGACGTTCTTTTATTCTGCCCGTCTTAAAACACTGTCCGAGGAAATTCAACGTGCATGCGAGCTGTGGGTGCTTAGCCCACGAAGAGGCAGAAACTTGAGTGGCGGGACCAGCACCTGCGGGTGCACCATGCACCAACTATGTTTTGTTGTAAGAGGTTTCAAGTGTGAACAACCTTGTGGGACAAATGCCACTGGGCCAAGCTCAGTTTGTACACCCGCAGACTGTTGAAAAACAGGTCTGTGGGATCACTGGCAGTGCCACTCGGCCAAGCTCAGTTGGTACACCCGCAAACTGTTGAAAAACAGGTCTATGGGATCAATGCCACTGGCCTAGCTCAGTTGGTACACCCACAGACTGTTGACAAATAGGTCTGTGGGATCACAGCCATTGGGCCTAGCTCAGGTTGGTACCCCCGCAGACTGTTGAAAACAAGTAATGTGGGAAGAGTACCTACCCTAGCTCAGGTTGGTACCCCCCGAGACTGTTG
>BFEA01000640.1:77117-102128 GCA_003427395.1 Chara braunii
GCTCAGGTTGGTACCCCCCGAGACTGTTGAGAAACAGTCTTGTGGGAAGAGTACCTACCCTAGCTCAGGTTGGTACCCCCGCAGACTGTTGAAAAATGGTCCTGTGGTAAGAGTACCTACCCAAGCTCAGGTGGTACACCCACGAACTGTTGACAAAGAGGCCTATGGGATCACAACCATTAGGCCTAGCTCAGGTTGGTACCCCAACAGATTGTTGAAAAACAGTCCTGTGGGAGGAGTACCTACCCAAGCTCAGGTGCTACACACGCGAACTATTGACAAAGAGGCCTGTGGGATGACAACCACTAGGCCTAGCTCAGGTTGGTACCCCCGTAGACTGTTGACAAACAGTCTTGTGGGATGAGCACCTACCCAAGCTCAGTTAGTATACCCACAAGCTGATGAAATACAAACCTGTGTTCGAACTCCACTGGGAGCCCATAAGTAAAATACTACAATTCTGAATTACCTATGGCCGGTCAGTTCGATGCTGATATCTCAAGGCATCCAGTCTGTTGGTCCGCCCGATCTTTCAACTCGTCATAGGAGATTAGCATCGCCCCTGCGCAAGGATGATATGTATAAATCAAGGAAAGGTCCGACATCCAGAGTTTTTCCTTTTGCATTGAGGGCCTGTCGGACCACGAGGTAATTAGTAGCAGAGAGGAAACAAGGAAAGAGTTGATGTTAACGAAGTTGAGAGGAGGAAGACGAAGACAAGGAGGAAAAGAGCAGGAAGGGTGAGGTGAAGAACAAGTATCTTGCTCATTTTTTAACGAAATCGAGCAAGAAAAGACATGATTTGTAAGCTTTCCGACTCGGGCGAATTCGATAACGAGGTCAGCATGATGAATGGAGGAGTACAACGAGGGCTAGGAAGAAAAGTGGGTGCGCGGAGGTGATGAGAGGGAAAGCGTGATGGGAGAGGTGGAAGCGTATCTCGCTTGTTTTCCAAAGAATTCGGGCGAGGTAATGTGCTATTTGGGGGGTTTCAGGTAGGGCGAGTTGGATGAGGGTGTTGGTTTTAGTGTTAGATGAGTGGATGGAGAGTTAAATAAAAAATGGCGTGCACGGAAATAAACGAAGGAGGAAGAAAGTGAAGTGAGAAGAATGATGTATCTCGCCCGTTTTTAGACGAAATCGGGCGAGTGAGGAGTCTAAACGTGGGTTTTTTAGCATTCCGAAGCAAATGGCCACGTCAGTTTCTTGATCTAGGCAAAGTTTCGGTCAGGAGGAGGCTGAAGAGCTCCGTGCGGATTCTGCTTTCGTTAACGGGTAGGTACGAAGGTATGCCTGTTAGTATTCTATATGACCACCACCTTCTTCGTCCCTGGTTGGTGAAGATCTCACTCACTGTTCACATCGTTATCTACGTAATTTTGTACGGTCGTCCTAACCTCCGATGATGGTTGGATCTTTGTGCCGTCTTACTTAGAGTTGAATGCGTGGGCTTGGTCGGAATCTTGACGAGGTGCATCGCAACAAACAAGAGTGCAGCAGCGGAAGAGTTAGTAGGAGTAACGATCAAAAGAGAAGGAGGTATAGTAAAGGAAGGAGGCAAAGAAGGGGGGTCAAAGACACATACCCCGTGGACGACTTCACCCGCACAGTCGCAGTCGGGATCTCAAGTCGGATGGTGCTCATCGTTATGAGCGTCATCGTACTAGATTCTATCGAGCTGGGGCGCTGCGCTACACCCGAGGGAGGGGAGAAAGTGCTTACCTGGTAAGCACCGTCTTACGTCCAAGCAAATCAATTCATCCTCAAAATTGCAGAGTATCTTCTCATATATTTAAGGGAGATTCGTTCTCAATATGCATTTATCGTGGGCAATGGGGTGCAACAATGATACCCATAAACGCTCGCTACATATGATCAAGGCGGTCTTCAGCGTATGTGTTCGTGAGATTGCCTCACCATCCTATCTTTTGCTCACTCCTGCTTTGAGGCACCTCATTGTGGTGACACAAGACTGCTCGTTGTCGTACCAAATACCCTTACAAGGGTATTTGGCGTGTTTTTCCGCAAGTCACACGAGTGCGGCCTTGCTCGGGTGAGCAGCGTGTGCGGGGTATTGACGGCGATGCGCAACCATACGCAGCCTGGGTGTGCGCGGCGTCGCGGACCGGAGGGACACGCCGTATTCACTTTTTTGTTTCTATTATTGGATTTATTATTTATTGATTCTACGTCGGTAGTCGGTTTGTTGCCGTCATCGGACACCAGGGGGTCGCGGGCTGGCTCTGTCTACATAAAGTTTACTCGGCGCCGACCTTCAATGGTCCCAGTCGGATATTTGCCGCTACCACCAAGATCTGCGTCGGGGCCGCTCCACCTCGGCCCACGTTGCAGGCGTCGCAGCAAGCTCAAGCCCTCCTACTCGAAGGGGCTAAATGATTCGGTCGGGGAGCTGTTACACACTCATTAGCGGGCGTGGACTTCCATGACCACCGTCCTGCTGTCTGTACTAATAGACACCCCTTTGTGGTGTATGGGTCATGGCGATAAGATATCGCAAGCCTGGGACCACAGTGTGACTATGACTGTGCTAAGCAGGCCAGGGTCGCCGTGGTAGGACACACAGCGAAAACCTCACAATAGTATTAACAACTGATGTGTTCCAGCGGTCTGAGTAAGCAACAACAACGTAAACTTAAGCGGAATGACACTAACCTCTGCTGAAAACAGTAGCCTGTAGTTTGAACACAAGTAGCGACCTCAATACCTTCGCCACCTCTGCGCGATCTAGACTTCATGCAGGGTTTGCCTGAATGATATTGACTCCAAGTCGTAGCGCCATTCCAACTAAAATAGACTAACAAGCCATGAAATCACAGTTGCAGTAGTAGTCACAACTTGATAGCAACAATAATCTCATGGCCCTAGCTGCAACATTGCCTACACACCTTAGTTACCTCAAGGATCAGATAACACCACAACTCTGATTAGAAATACCAAGTCAGTTATGGACTGTTTGTGCAGCAACAGGCCGATCAAGCCCTCTTGTAGGCCAACTTCAAAGGTAAGTCAACCAACATCTTCTTAAAGATTACGACCAAAGCAAGTTACGGTGTTGAGCGCATCAGCTCCCGTCTTTTTTGCAAAGTGCGGGAGCCCTCCCGGCCATGTCACGCATGAGCTTAACAAAAATAAAACCCAGAGACAACTTAGGAACGACGCAACACATCCCGCGAGCCGCCGAGACGACCGCGGTTGCATCGTCCTTTTGCCGCTCTGGCCGGGCACGCCAACTGTACATCCCGCAGTCCCCTACGACAGGATAGGTTTCCGTGGGGCATAAACTTTCATTCTCTAAGGGGCTGTCACCACCTTTAGAGGTGTATCCGTACCGAGCTACTGACCCACGTGCGAAAGCTTTTATATGCAATTGCCGAAGTAGGTCAGCCGAGGGCGTTTGCTCGTTCGCTGTAGTATAGATACGCTTGGTTAACGCCGAGTGGACCCGATCGTCGTCCGTTTCTAGGGCGCTGATCTCCTAGGTACGAAGCAAACGTCGGTCGACTAGGGCGGTTTCAACCAAGCGTGAAACCCACAACTCGATCCTAGTCCCTAACACACATAGTGAACCAAAAGTTACAACAACCACACATATAATTATATCAAAAGGAGTCGACCGTAGTCGACACAAATAAATATTCAATTTGAAATGATAACTTAAAGAAATTGAATCATCATATGAGGCATCCAATAATACAATATCAAAATAAACCCCGACCACCTCAGGTCGAACCCCACAAAACAATCATACAACCGCCAATGAGGAGTTGATTTTCGACAATAACATGAACGTAACCGACAAGGTAGTCGAACTGCCTTAGTTTTGATTTGATGAGACGTGCTGCCAAAGTCATTCACTCCAGCTTACCGCTGACCTAAAATTTAAACACGCTCACACGTGTCTCCATGCATTCACAATCTTATTGGATGACAGACTTCTTTGCAGATGATTCTTGATCAGGGGCATTGCTTGAAGTGTTGCATGCCTCTCCCTTTAGGAAGTGGTATGGGATACTCCTCCTCCTCGTTCGAGCACAAGACTCGGATCTCATAAGTCGGGCCATCTCTACCGAATCGGCAAGTACCCCCCCCCAAAACGGTCCACTCTGGATCGATAACAAGGTCGACTCCTAAAGCAACGAATCCCCGTCCCATATGCTTCCTAGAGGTAGAAGATGTGTCCACTGCAAGTCGTTTTTAATTATTCTTATTTCTCCCGCGTTCAGGGTAGCTTGGACGAAAAGAAATCGAGGAGATAGAGAATAAGAATCATTTGGACAGGTACAAACAGATAAGGTCATTCAGGATAGAATAGATCAACCCTCGGGAAAAGACAAAGCCTGTTTGACCTTATTCTGCTTAATTTCAATCAAATTCATTCTACGACACATGCTGAATATATATTTTTTCAAAACAACGTCTTTTTTTGACAAGCAGGCAGGTGCAAGATAGAAAAAAGAGAATCCATTCCTTCATCTCAAATAGGCATAATCAATCTCCTTTGTAAGCGTCCCTGTACCTACCTGCACAACATGCATAGAAAACAAGTTCAAAAGATAACAGTACAATCCCAGACTCACGTCAGACCTTCCCATTCACATGCATGACTCACACAACTTTCTTTACCTTTTCTTTCGAACGTTCAAAACAACAGGGTCAAGTGTGGGTTCACACAGGTGTGAAGGAAAACCTGAGTCATTCAACCGACCTTGAGTGAAGTTTGATCCGGCTCACTCAAGAAAGCCGAGGTAATACTCCCAAAGAGATTGGTTGCACAACTCACAAGTTGTAGCCGTCTACTAAAGATGGTCCGCGTCCTCCTCAAAAGTCCACAATGACACTAAGCGGGCACCCACAAGGACCGAAGCACGATAGCCCTCGAGGAGGGTGTTCTCACCTATAAGTCCCACGTGGTCCCATTACAGTCCCAACAACATCTCGTCCACCAAGGACGGTCCCAATCAACCGCAGATCCTCACTGCCTCAAATCACCACGCCCACTCACAAAGACCACACCAACATGCCGGTTCCGATCTCAAAATCAGTCTCACCTGACTAAAAAAAAAAATGGTCCCAGACAGTCCCATGCTACCGCCGGATCATTGGATGGTCCCAAACTCAAATCCCACTTGCACTGCGCACCGCCAAAAAAAATAAAGGTGGCCTTGGCTGAAAACCGCATGTGTCGCAAGCCCTAAAAAAATAAAGATGTCTTTTCGGCGCAAACCGCAAGTGTCGCAACTCCAATATCCAGTGTCGTGTCACTCACTCTGCGATCTCTTCATGTTGTCATCCCACGCACCACCGTCGCACGGTCCCCATCGTGCACCAGTGCCAACCCAACCTCTAGGCCATACTGGGATCCACCATAGCCGCCACGCACCACAAAAATAACGGCGGACCAATGCTTGCTGCGCCGTCAAAACCGGTACCACGCCGCCATGCGGCATCAAAGCCTAATCATACACCAAAACAAGAACGGCTCCACCTCGCTGCAAAATTCCGGCAGCATTGTCGCCGTTGCCGTGCCTCCAAATGAACAATCCCTCCCTTTAAAAAAAATTGTCGTCGAGTCAAAATTTCGGCACCGTAGCCCCACCGGATACACTGTCGTTGTCGTGCCGCGGATCGAATAACACCTCCCCACACTCACGTTAAAAAAACTCTTGGTGTCGCGCAGCAAATCGGGCATCACCTTCCCTTAGGAAGGTTTTGACGCCACGTCAGCAGTCCGACAACACCTTCCCTTAGGAAGGTCTTGATGCCGCCGCAACAGTTCAACAACACCTTCCCTTAGGAAGGTCTTGATGCCGCAACGACAGTTCGACAGCACAACCCTACTAAAATAGGTCCCGCTTGCCGCACCGTCCGGACCCTGACCAGCCTTTCCGCCGCAACACCAACCCACACACACAGCACACGCACAAGGGTGGGGCAAAGAGCCCCCAACCCTCAGCTATGGCTGCCTCCCTTCTCCTCTTCCACTTCTCTGCAGACCTTCATTCTCCCTCCAGCAACACGTCTACCGACAGCACCGCCCCACAGTAGCAGCCAACCAGCATTCACTCAAGTGAATGCCCCAGCAGCACTGCCACAAGTGTGAGGCTACTGGGTGGAGTGCTGACTTTTATAGCCAGCTGATGGCTGTGGGCAGCTGCTTTGCCCACAGCTAGGCAAAATTTGTCAGTGCTCCTGGCCCTTGATCTAAATCAATGACCAGGAGCCCTGTGGCTTGGTTTTCCCCTAGGGAAACCAGGGTCATCAAATTCCAGGAGTACCTGACCGTTTTCCAAGCCAGGTGCTCCTGGAAATGGTTGTACACAACCAATTTAGGACGGCATGTTCAACTGAACACGCGCAGTCCCATAAGCCCCTAGAAGCTTCTAGGGGCTGCACCTGTTCCACGACCGCGACCATATACGCGGCCGTTACCTTTTTCCTTTCCTCTTTTCTTTTTCCACCCCCCTTTTTTTTCCCTGGGCAGGGGCAGCTCGTTTTACGAAACGAGTAGCCTCCCCCCCACACAGTCATTTCACAAAGTCGAACTAGAGTCAAGCTCAGGCAGGGTCTTTAACACCCTTTCGCGCCTGCATCTGGCACCAGGGGAGTGCCAAATCCAGACGCCAGTTCGCAGTCCGTTAAAAAAGGACGGGCGCCACTTACCTGTTGGCTGGCCCTTCTCTCTCTCTCTCTCTCTCTCTCTCTCTCTCTCTCTCTCTCTCTCTCTCTCTCTCTCTCTCTCTCTCTCTCCACCATTCGTGAGTAGAGAGCTCCTGGTACTCAAGTACAGGGTTCAAAATCCGCGTCCGGACCTGGCCACATTCCGCGGTAGATCCGTTCATCGGGGCCCTGCCCCCTGATGAGTCGGTGAAAGTCCGACGAGAACAATTTGACACAGTCACGCTTTGCCACTTTTTTTTTTCCCCTTTTTCTTTTTCCCCTTTTTTTTGTTCCCCTTTTCTTTTTTCCCCCTTTTTTTTTTTTTTTTTTTTTTTTTTTCCCACTTTGCCCCGTTCACACGAAACGAACGGGCGCTCATTCCTGGTGCAGGGGCCATGCTAATCTTCTCTGTATCGTTCCAGTTTTAACGGATGTCCCTGTCCAACGAATGGGTGCCCGTTCGCATTGTGAGGCACCAAGAGAAAAAAAAAACTAAACAAAATCTAAAAAAAAACAAACTCCAAAAAAAATCTAAAACGAAATCTTAAAAAACAGAATTAAAGAAAAAACAACAAAAGAACTTACCTCATGACGAACGGTCGCCCGTTATTACGGGCACTGTCAACAGGTGTTGGGGCCAAAACGCCCTGGTCACTTTCAATGGCGCCATGTGACGCCTCACAGTTCTGCCTTAGTATTTTGTTTTGTTTTTTTTCTTTTTGTCATTGGCTTATGCCAATGTTCACATCGTGGAACCCCCCACGACTGTTGAAATACAGACCCGAGTTCGATCCCAAAAAAATTGGACCGCTTTTCGATTTATGTGTGTCATCCATGCACATCTGCACGGCGGATTTCTGCCGCATGATCTTCTTGATCATGGGGGCGAAATCGGTCGCTCCTGAACACACTCAGGCGGGCTGCTCCAAAAGGAGCTGACCAGGTTAGGGCACAGTTGGATTCGTTCCCCACGTCTGCGGTATACCGGTCTAATGCGTTTACCCACTGGGCTAGCTCCTACTACAATAGGAGCAAGGGCAACTCTTCTATCTGAAGAGTTCCCACCCAGTGGCCGCCTGCCTGTGGCCTTTACAGGCCCAACTCCGCCTTGCCTGGCCCTTGGCTGGCCGTCTGCATCAACCGCAACGATCCCCAACTCTTAGTAGAGCGGGCTGCTGGGTTTCTCGGCCGCCATCGTGGTTTAAAACCTCAAATGGTGGTCCCTATTAGCCCTGCAGGCTCTGAATCACGCGGCTTAGCAGCCGCGCGTCATTATTCTAAGTAGTATATAAGTTAGACTTAATATTCCACTGCTCGTACGTCCCTACGTCGTCGCCAGACGCTGTTGGTGATCGATTGCTCTGCCGCTATAGCATGCCCCAGACTTTTGAGCTTAAGCAAAAAAAATCAATTTCTCAGCCGCAGGTTTGGTCTGAATAAACGTTTGACAATGTCAGTCTCATCAAGTCCTTCAATTCAACGAAAGAGTCAGACAGCGTCCGACATTTAAAATCCCCGACAAATACCCTTGTCAGCGGCCACTGCCTTAACGGCAGCGGAGCATGCAAATATGGTTGCCTGACCACAAAGAAGACTCAAACGCGACTCCACCCTTGTACATCGTGCTACTAGTTACCCAAGTGCAGGAAGAGAATGAAGCTCCCACTAGAACATGGGAAGATACAACGCATCCCGTCTGATGCACGAGACTATGATTACTTCTAAGTAGGGATCCCAATAGGTAAGGCAAAAGCGGGCACGATCACGATCATGACTAGGCGGGAGAGTGCTACTCCATTCCTCACTACATGCGCAAAAGAGTTGGAACCTGAAAGAGTGCACTACTACCCTTACTGTTTCACCCGTTACTGCCCACACAAGACTGGCAATGAATTTCCCCCCAAATCTTGTGAAGATTCATGTGGTTGACCTTCGTACTGCAGCGCCACGACAATTGCAAGTACGAGTCGGAGGACCACGATAAGCATTGGCAACGCAATGTCCAGTGCTGAAGACAATGAACGCCAATGAGAACCCAACCTTGACAATGATGATGCCGCAACATACCACCACGTCTGACAATCGGGGTCGGGATGGCCGCTTCGCCTTTCAACGATTGTTCAAAATAAGAATGAATCTTCACTCAGAACAAGGGAAGACACATTTCTTCAATGTCGCCCGCAACCCCGTCTGCCGCTTTTGATAACGAGTATGCCCTCACCAAGTAAGTATAAATATCTCTTTCTCTACCGCCTTCCTCCCAACCTCATCTCCGTCAACACCCCCGTACCAAGACTGAAGCCCACTTTGTTTCTCACCGTCATTCGTAAACGATGAGGAAAATCACCCAAACAGATAGCGTGACCTCAAAGTAGGTCGCCAGCGGGAAGAGCAGCTACGAGAGGGGCGAGGACTGCGAAGAGCACGGGCTTCAATGAGCGAGGGTGAAATTCGACCGCCATGATGAAGAGGACGTTGAGCATGATGAAAACAGTGGCCGCGACCGCCATTGCAAGTGAGGAGTTCGTCAACACATTGGGCATCGCTGCACTACTCTTGAAAGGTGCAAAACGAGAGTGAATCTTCTGCTAGAACATGGAAAGATACAGCGAAATGATTTTTGTCTTTTGTGCATTTCAAGAGTCGTGCAGCGAGGCCCATTGATTGGAAATGAGCACGGCGAGGATCCCCAAGTCGACCGCTACGAAGAGCACAAGGAAGACGATCGTGAAGATGACGAGATGCATGATGCCCCACTACTCACCGAACGTGCAAAAATGTGAATGAACCTTCCGCCAGATCTTGACTAGGAGGGTCGTGCGATGCCAACCAAATCAACCAGGTGATTGTTTCTCCTCCCCTCTCTCTCTTCAACTTCCCTTACTTAGTACACAAATGCACCTGGTCGTCAGACCGACCATGTTCATGACTTAAGTCTGCCGGGGTGAAGACCTTGATAGTGACGAAGCACGATTGCTGCAGACAAACAACACCATGAAAAATAGTAAAAAATGTGAATTTTAACGAAAAGCCAGTTTTTGAGGAAAGTGACGACCCATGCCCCTATACACACAACCACAATAAACCCAATCGCGACCTCGAACTCGAAGATGACGAGCTTGAACATGAACACCATAAGCATGGCGATGATGGGCACAACAACGATTAACCTCGGTAGCACGACCTCGAGGAGGCAACATATGATACGAATCCGGGCAGCTGGTATGTGCAATGGGGAAGATGACTGCAATAACGTTTTTGGTCCTTGAAGAGCACCACTTCCGAGAAAGATAAGCAAAACGCGAGCTGCAAGGAGGAAGATAATCACGACCACTGATGAAGTTATAATCGCGGGGGTGACGACCAACGAGAGGGGTGTGCGTGCGCCCAACAAGAAAAGATTGCAAAAAAAAAACAAACAAAAAACAAACAAACATTATTGCAATGCACCGAGCACCGATGGTGCAAATGAGAGTGAACCTTCCCTCAAATTGCGGAAAGGTGCATTGCCATATGGAGGTAGGACTCTACCCCGCTGTTGCTCATCCCCCCTTCCCTCTTTACTCCTTTCTCATTCTTGTCCCCTCCACGTTCGGTCTGTCTTCGTCACTCAGTCATCAACACGATCGTCGATGAAGAAACGATAACCACATCGTTATTACGAGGAGCACCACCCACAAGAATCCTACCGAGACTACGACACGAAGGTCAAGGTAGGAATCAGGGTAACGGCAACCGGGATTACTACCGTCTTCCCCCGAACATAACGCACCCCAAAGATGAATGTATACAAGCTATGTTTCCGGCCAGATACAGCCAAAATGAGGGTGCGTTGTGTTTGGGGGAAGACGGTAGCGAGATGCAGATAGCCAGCACAGTGACATCGTGATGAAAAACGATCCCGACATTCGTGATGCGCATGCAATCCCAGCACAACGTGATGAGCAACACAATCTTGACGAGGAGTTCATTCAGCAACAACGCAATCTGGCTCGGACGCTTAGTACCAAATGTGTGCAAAATGAGAACGAATCTTCCACTATAAGGCGGGAAGATACATCAAGTTCCCGTTGGACTCTTCGCTTAGCCTGCTTTGCACCGTGCAGGACCTCCATCCCATAACACAAAATGTAAGCCGATTCCGTTGAGAATCGAGCGAGATATCAAATATTCCCTTCTCGTGCGTGCCCCTTCTCAATATTTCCAAGCACCCTTGTTACCCTGTATCCTCCTACCTCCTATCCCACTAACCCTTTGCTCAATCTAAGTATATATTCGAATTTGCCCTTTGCTTAAACCTCTACTCCATGTCTTCCCTCGCCTGATTCCGTTGAGAATGGAGTAAGCTATGACTTCCTCGTTTCGCCATGTCCCTTTCCTCTTTGCCTTCGTCACTTCCCCTTTTGTCTTCGTCCCCTTCTCCTCCCTTTTCTTCTCTCTGGCAGCATTTAGCAGTCTGGCCCTTTCGTCAGCTCCGACTATTCTTTTTTTTTTTTTTTTTTTTTTTTTGAGGAGGCTCCATCTATTGGTGGGGAGCAACACCTGCTGGAAAACGGGTTCAGCGTCCCATATACAAAAAACTTTGGAGCACGTCAAGTATAGAGGGAAACAACTACAAGATGGTTTGATAGTCTTTAGCCCCTATACCCAAGTCTGACGCACTTTTGTTGTGCGCTACTTCGGGGGGAACCAGTTGTCAGACAAATCGATAGTCTTTCGCCCCTATAGCCAGTCTTTGCACAACGGTATCGTCGCCAGCCAGACTTTTCTCGGCGCCAGCCTGGTATTGCCGGGGACTAACGGTCATCTTACCGTGGTAAGCAATAATGCGAGCCCCACACACTCTCTAACTTGATCGTACTTGGCTTGGACTCTCGCCATGGGCGAGGTTGCCGAGGTGAGCACCCCGACGGGGTCAGCCCACCAGTGCGCTCTTATTATCAAGGCCGCACCCAGTGCGGCGTTCAAAAACAACGGCAAATATCCTTGTAAGGGTGTTTGCTACGACAACGCTATATAAACGTGAGGGGTCAGACCAGTCCAGGCCGCCTATTCGTAATTACGAATTTGAAACTGAATTGTTCATTCCCCCGCGAAGTGACAAGAGGGGGAACTAAATTTGAAAAGACAATAAAAAGGAGAAAAAATTACATTTTTACTCATAGAGTCATAAACACATGTTCGTCAGAAACAACCCGATTGATCATAACGAAAATAAAGGTCCGATTCAAGGCGCAATCCTGAAACACGACACTCCACCTTCTTTTTTCACTTTTTTTTTCCCTTCTTCTCTTTTGATTGTGACACCAGTTTCCATACGCAACCCATATCTCGACAAAAGGGAGCTCGATGCGCAGTAGAAAAAACTGCGCCGGTCCCTCTACCTTCGTGTCCTTGGGCGAGCCCGACGGCTACCACGAACACGGGTCGGTCGTGCTCTGTTGTATAGCAGGGTGCCGGACCTGCGCGGACCACAAGAAAGTCCAATGGCGCACCACCACCCTTTTGCTAGTGGTTTGCTAGCCAGGACTAGTCTAGGAATAGGCCATGCACATCGTGCATCTGGAACTTAATGAAAAAGTCATCTATGCAGAGGGTGTGTCTGATACACCATGGAGGGTTGGGACACCGGGCTCTCTTACATGAGACCAAACCTCGGCCCCAGCATCCCCGTTAGGCCAAAACAAGTATAAAGACAATATAAGTACAATATAAGTTCTCACAACATCTCAGTAGCTATGAATCCTCCACGGCCTTCGTGGCATATCAACTACGTATGTAAGAAACAAAACTAAGAGCACCTAAAGACTAAAGTACATACATAAGATAAAAGAACAGAAAAAGTTGAAACAACCAAGGTAACATAATGTACAAGTCTCTAACTCCTCCCACTACGCCTCGCACGAGTCCCGTGACCTGTTCACCTGATCTGCCTGCAGGAAGTGCACTCTGTCCCCGCCCTCGTGCCACTCTCTCTCCGTGTCCAGGTTGGGCATGCGGATCCCTGTTGCGGCAGCCGCGACTCTCCTGGCCTTGTCCCTCCTCGCAACAGCATCGATGGGCTCTGTCTCCGTGCCCGCCTCATCCGCATGTGCATCCATCTTAGCCAGTCTGTCACGCTCCTGAACCAGGTCGTCCAAACGCTCTCGCTCGACAACAATTTGAGCCTCCAGGTTACTGATGGATACGTGACGTCGTGTCCCTACTTGCATATGTAAATTGTCCTCGCCTTACGTGTACGGCAATCCTCGACGTCTCTCATCAACAACACTTGCGGTCGGGAATACCACCTGCCTCCTTGTGCGAGATGAGGGCAATTCGAGGATACGTCCTGCCGTGTGCACACGGGGTTGTCCAACGTCTGTACCACCCGCATCCCCTCGATCTACCTCCGCTGACGAACCTCGTGCAAATAGCTCATGTCCCTGTCGTAGTCCCTCTGCGCGCACACTTCTTACCTGGTCCGTGCGCTAGTGTGCACGGTGGCCCCTTTATCGTACCCTTTCTGTGCGCGATGTACCCGTTCGTTGGCGTGTGCATACGTGAAGTCCTCTACCACCGATCCTCGTGCGTGCGGAGGTTAGCACACCATGTGTGCCAACACCTACGTAAGTCTGAAGTGTCCCATTGAAGGGCCCAATTGGGCTTTCAAACTTTGTTGGGCGCAACATCCGCGGGCCTCAGTTCTTCAGTACCAAGAAGTGTCGGGCGGCTGTCGAGAAACTTGCAGCGCCCCGGTACCGGGGCTACGACCGGGCCTACTCCTAAGCCCATTTAAGCCTCGAAAACTCACGAGTGGCACGAAGCAGGCCATGCTGTCGGCAAACGCAGCGGCCTGGTACCGCATCACTTTCCCAACCCAATCTCGGTTCTCGAACCTAGAAAAGGTCCACCGACGCGGTTGACGCAGTTGCGAAAAATAAGGCCCCGTGCAACTACTTTCAAGATCTAGCCGATCACAGGATGTTTAGGCCCGATGTTCCCATATTTTCCCTTTTGCAGATCTCCGCGCTCATATGGGAAAAGCGCAAAGAAGAGCGAAGTTTTGCCGTTCTCGTGCGTGATCTCAAGGAAACATACATCTTCGTGTTTCCCCCGTGCGTCAGCCGTCGACTTTCTCTTGGCCCCGCCGACCATTTGCCCAGCCCAACTCACTAGGTGCTCGACTCTCGCGGATGGCCAGTCGCAAATTCTGGTCGCCCATTCAGTGTGTCGCCGTTCAACATTAAAATTCCACGCTTTTACCGGAACAATAAATTCCTTGGAAACCACCTTGGCTATGGTGGAGGAGCTCAGACTGAAGGAGGAGGAAGAAGCCACTAGGAGAGAGGAGCGCCAGGGGTACTTACCTGGCTATGGTGGATGCCATCTTCATCACCTTGGTGGGCGTTGCAACTGGAAGACCATTGCTGGGGTAGAGCGACATCAAGAAGCTTCAAGGCAGAGTTAGGCATGATGGCTTGAGTAGGAGCAGCCATAGCTGCTTTGAGTTGTCTTTTGCTGGTTAGGGCAAGACCCTAGTAACCCGCCATAGCCTCGACCTTCATGAAGAGGAAGGAGAAGGGTAGCCATGGCTATGGCGGACCTCATGTTGTGCCTGCAGTACAAGAGGGGTTCAAACATTGATTATGGTTCGACCATTCATCATATTATTATTATTTATTGTTCGAATAAGAGGGGAGGAGAAAAGGAGGAGTTCAGTTGATGAGAAGAAGGGGGATTATCATTGGTCTTGCTTGTGTACGCCTTCTTCTTTTTCTTCTTTCTTTCTTTCTTCTTCTGCTTCTTCTTCTTCTTCTTCTTCTTCTTCTTCTTCTTCTTCTTCTTTCTCCTCTCAAGTTTATTCATTTTTTTTTGCAACTGGACGACATTATGCTTTCTCGTCAATTCGTACTTTGAACTTGGCCAGGATCGTAACATTGGTATCAGAGCGGATTCATTTTGTTGATGAGAGGTGACTTTACCGCTCCAACCCTAGCCGAAGTGGGAGGGCTACCACATAGGGTTAGGGCTGGAGTTGAGGGAAGTGGGGCAGCGTGGTCAAGGGAAGCTGCCCCCACCTGGTTAGGTCGTGTTCGGTCGACACTGGACCTGACCAGGTTATTTGAGAGTAAGTCTGGAGTGGCGAGACTCTTCCAGAAAACTTCATGCGACAATTTGGGAGAGGCGACAGTGAGAGGCACTCGCACCTGCAATCTGACCTAAGGGAGACACTTGCGACTTTAGGGCCTCCCTTAAGTGGGTGAGCTTGAAGGAGGTAGCCATTCTGCAACTCTACGGACTGCAAGTTGCTACTTGATCTTCAACATCGACGGGGGATCCGGCGTTGCACTTTGGTGTTGGGGCTAGACCCTCCTAGTAGATAGGACACTCGTGTAGGGCTAGCGTTAAAGGGGTTCAGGAGGACCATATGACAGGGGGGTGAGTTCTACTTCATCTCGAAGCTCAGGCTACTCAGGTAAGTGTTGTACACCTATGGGATGCCCATGTGTGTGTGCATGGTATTGATTGTCTTGTTGGGGTAGCTCTTTGTTTCTTTTCCTACTTTGTGGTCTTGACTGTGTATTTGAGTATGCAAACTGCTTTCTCACCTAATTGATAGAGAGATGACGTATCTTGCTTTGAGTGCTATATCTTTCTACAGTGCTGCCGAGGGGATCTCGACTGAGTTTACCGTATAGTTCGTGGCTTGACTCGCACCTTATACACTCCTCAATTCTTCATTGATGCATGTCGTTACTCGTTGTTTGAATTTGCTATACGGTCACAAAACTGATCAGATTGGGTGCAAGGGGATCTCGTACACAGTCTGATCAGGCTGAGAAAATGGATCAGAACTCGCATATGAATTTATTTATTTATTTATTGACTGTTGTCTAGTCCAAATGTAATGTCGCGCCGTCTAAGAGTTCTACCTTGTCTTTCTTTATGCATTAAGTCTGTTTCTTTTTTCGAGTTTACATTCTGATGCTGATAGAGACTTGTTGACAAAAAGTAGAGAGAGAGAGAGAAAGGAGAGGGAAAACACTTATCTTGAGGGACTTGCTGAGTTCTTTTATGTGATGCCTTATGAAAATCCCGGTAGTTCTACCATGGTCATGGTAAAGGCCTCTGTGGCCTCAAGGCCCAATTGGAAGCGACCGAAGAAGAGGACAAACCATTGGTCCAAGTCCTCTACGACAACGCAATGGCAAAGGAATGGAAGGCCGAGGAGAAAAAGTGGAAAGCCGCTATTACGGACCATGAGGCTGTTTTCAAAACAGTCCTCTCCTTGCCTGACACTGAGGTCAAGAAAGATCTGGTCACGTATGTGCGTGCTCATAGACTGTCACCTGCTTAGTGAATTTCCTGGTCACATCTCTAAATTGTTTGACCAGGTGAGTAAACTGCAAACACAAATTGCGGATATGGCCAAGGAGCATAGTGATAATATGCGGCAGATGATAAATTTGCATCAAAACCAAATTCCTAATTCTCTTCCTCTACCTCCTGCCTCCAATGCTGCTAACCAGTTTGTCCTTGCTCCTCTCCATACCTCTTCTTGTTCTTCTCTGAGTGTGGCTCAATCGGGACCTGCAATAGGTGCAGACCCCACTGATGCTGCGATCAGTAACTAAGCAGGGATTTCTGCAACTGCCATAGCCTCGAGTTCAGACATATCATTTGCTGGTCTCCACTATGGCAGTAACTATGTGGACAGGAAGGCAGTACAAATACCGTCTAAGTACGACGACATGGAAGACATAGAGTTCTGGATCAGCTCCATGAGAGCCTGTTTGGAGGTGTTGGGAACTCAACTAATGAGCCAGTCCTTGATCATGGGGACAAATTCGAACCCGCTGTACGGGGCTTGTTAGAAGTCCAAGCTATGCAAGTTGGGTACACTAAGATCGATCTGCCACAGTGGCTTAAAGCCACACCAATGACCGCACTTGAAAAGATCTTGATTAAGCAATATAAGGACCCACATGTTGCTGCAAGAATTAGTAAAAGGCTTGATGATCTCAAGCACAACAAGTGGTCGGGCTCCATGTACAACCTGCAATTGTTTGTTAACAAACTTTTTGCTACACCCAGGTTGGAAATGACTGCTCAGTCAGCTTGGATGTTGTGAAATATGTAATCCCCACTACGTACACATTTCGCCTAGGCAAAGGCCACATTGGATACACGGATTGACTTGCCCTCATGGAAGATGTAGTCAACCTTAAGGCACAAGACCTCGTTTCCACAACAGGCAAAAAAAAACACGTAGGAGGCAGACAATTTCAAGGCAACAACCATTTTGTTGTGCATGATCTGTTGGAGGTTGATAAGGAGGCCTATGCAGATGACCCAACCCTTGGTGACGACCAAGAACAGGACATCGATACAACCTGTTCCTCTTCATCCCACGAATCTGACATTAATAATGAAGAAGAGAAACTTAATACCTTAAAAAAGTTCGCTAATGTGAAGGGACCAAACCGAAACTCAAGAAAAAACTTTGTCCCACTCCTCAAAGGAGCCAAGATCCCAGCCAAACCGGAGGATGTTGCAACCAAACCCTGGTTGGATCTCAAGATCAGTGAAAGTGAATGGAAGGCTAGGACCAAGAAGGGAGTTTGTCTGCATTGCTTGAAGTCGAATCATAAAGTTCAAGATTGTGCAAGGAAACCCAAGCCGGGCGTAGGGTTGTCATCAACTTACTGTACAACAAGGGAGACTGAACCGGTAAGTGGTAGTTCTTCTCTGGAACCTGATTATGTTCAACAATCCTCTCTTGAAGCCCCACCATCACAAATTCTGAGGCTGATGCATGCCTTATCCTTTATGTTGAGCCTTGGGAGGAGTCCGAAAAGATTAATTTCCACTACCACGTAGAGCGTTGGGCTGAGATGAAACAGCATCGTGCTCAAGGGACAGTGGAGTTTATCTTCTTCAAGCTTCTCATTAACCACCGCTACCTCAATGTCTTGGTTGATTGTGGTGCTACTACTAACTTTATTTTTCCACACGGGATACACAAGGTGGGCTTGGGAATGACGCATTACCTTTGACAAGAAAAAAATATCACACACACACTGAACTTCTGCGTCCTTGACACGTGTCCCTTCGACGCGGTTCTTGGCTGGGGATGATTCAAGTCCCAATGCAAAAGCACCAAGTGGAAGGACTGAAAGTTCGTGGTCCGAGATGCTAAGGGGAATGAGTGTCCTGTCCTCTTGGATAAGAAGCACGAATCCCTAGTGACTTTTCTCAATGTCATGCGATTCTGCAAGAAGTAGCGCAAGCATAAGGATGATAAACAGTTGTACGTTACTTTTGCTCGTCCTACTCATGTGTCTTCTACTTTTACGACGAGTAATAGTTCTACTTTGCATAATGTGCCTACTTCTAATACTTCTACTTCTACTTCTTTATCCACTTCTAGTCCAAATGATTATACGTCGAATTCGGTCAGACCTTGACTACTAATTTGCATTACGTGGCCTTTATTATGATCCTCCACCCCTGGAAATCCCAACAAACATGCTCAACCGATTTCCAGAAGTTTTGGCTGAACCGCGTGGAGTTCCCATGAAATCGGTCAAGCATACGATCGAGTTGATTGAAGGTGTTGTTCCTCCAAAGGGGTGTGTGTACCGTATGGAAACCCGACGAGTTGGAGGAACTCCAAAGGGTGGATTAAGCCAAGCGAATTTGAATTTGGTGCACATGTTTTGTTTGTCCCAAAGAAATGAGGCAAACTCTGAATGTGTATTGATTACCGCGGTCTGAACCGCATCACAAGAAAGAATGCGTATCCATTGCCACACATCGATGACTTGCTCTATGTTGCCGGTGGTCATTCTCAAGATTAAGGTTAATCTTGCGGACAAGCAAAATACTACATTCAACACTCGCGATGGGCTGTACGAATTCACCCTTATGCCCTTCGGTCTCACGAAAACACTGTCCACCTTTCAAAGTCTCATGAACAAAGTACTCCAGGACGGTCAGTTTGTTGTTGTCTACCTTGATGATAATCTGATCTTCAACAAATCAATGGATGAACACTTGAGACATTTTGAGGACATGCTCAACATTTTCAAAAAAACGCAACTCTATCTCAATTTGGAAAAATCTGATTTTTGGAGAGACAACGCCATCAATCGTGGGCATCAGTTGTCTGCTGCAGGCATTGAGCCTGAGGCAACCAAGGTTAATAGTATATGCAACTGACCTCAACCGATGAATATAGGTGAATTGCGTTCTTTTCCTAGCCTTGCATCACACTATCGAAAATTTGTGCCTATATTTTCTATTATCGCTCGCCCATTGTCCAAACTAACAAGCAAGAAAGTACCTTACATATGGGATGAAGTGTGTGAGACTGCCTTTCAAGCCTTGAAAGAGGCCCTGTTGAGTTATCCTGTACTCTGCATTGCAGATCCCAAACTGACATTCGTAGTCACTACAAATGCGAGCTAATATGGGATTGGCGCAATGCTGCAACAAGATGATGGTGATGGTTTGCATCCGCTTGAATACTATAGCAAATGCATGCCAAGTGAAAAGGTAGTTACTTCCACGTACATGTGCAAGCTTTATACTTTGCGTATGACATTGGACCACTAGGAGCACTATTTTTTGGGACGCCACTTTGAAGTCTTCTCAGATCATGAGACTTTAAAGTGAATCAAGAACTATCTTATCCACTACATTGACCCGCCGATTGCATGCGATTAATACTTTTAATTTTGAATTGAAGCACAAGAAGGGCTATTACAATCGAGTTGCTGATGCATTGTCTCGCCACCCTGAGTATATGACTTGCCTTGTATCCTATGACCTCCGAAAGAATTTGAAGGAGGAACTGGTAAAGCAAACTGCCAAGGATCCAGATCTTGGTCCAATCCTTGAGCAACTTAAGGCTGAGAGCAACTTAAGGATGACCCCAACAATCAGCCTGATTTCCACAAGTGTGAAGGTCTAGTTTTTCGACGCTATGGAAAGATTGACCGTTTGTTTGTACCCAACCATGAGCCTCTCCACACACTTCTTGGATTTGGCTCACGGTCGAAGTGTACACTTCGGAATTGCAAAAACCTACGGAAACCTGATGCAGTAGTTTGACAGACCTAGTATGAAAGGATCTGCTGAGAAGTTTGTGGCTAACTGTCAAGTTTGTCAACGAATCAAACCATCGAGGCAAAAGCCCATGAGGCTGCTCAAACCTCTTCCCATTCCCGACGGTCCCGGAGAGTCCATCTCTATCGACTTCACGGACATGGGAAACATCAGTAAGAATAAATATTCACAAGTGATGGTGGTTGTTGGCTGTTTTTCCAAATTCCTAAATCTGATTCCAATTCCACTTCATGCCCCCACTGCCCTTGTGATCCGTGAGTTCCACCAGAAGTACATTATGCAATACGGGACCCAGAAACCCCTGGTGAGTGACCAGGAGCCACGCCTCATAAGTACTGATTGGAAGGACTTCACGTCCCAACTCCCTAACCTCAAACTAAAGATGACATCTGGTCGACACCCCAAAACCTACAGATTGGCTGAGGAGATCAACCAGACTGTGTTTCAACTTCTCTATGCCTTAATCATTCCGGATCAGGAAACGTGGGATGAAGAGTTGTTTTCAGTCAAGAGGCTGTACAACAACTCCATTCATTCTTCCACCGACATGACGCCAAACAAGCTGCATTCGGTTGGAAGATCCGTAATCCGCTCTCTTGTTTATTCCCTGAACAGCCGGCTGGTCTGATGCCTAGCAGGCCTGGCTTTAACGTTAAGCATGATCGCTTGCTCAAAGTTGCCAGTGCAACAATGACCAAACAACAACACGCCATGATCCATCATGCAAATAAGAAGCGGAAACCAACGACTATCGAAGTGGGAAGTTGTCTGGGTCAAGATGTCTGAATTTTCGGAAGAAGAGGGGGTATCACACACAGTTTTCCCTCTCTATTATGGTCTGTAGGAAGTTCTAGATGTGATTGGCGAGGATAAGTTCGGTCCATACGTAATTGTCGTGCCTCCTCATCTGCACACGTACCCAGTCTTTCACGCATCTAAGTTGTATCCATATCTTGATGCTAAATCCTTCAAATACCGTGAGGATATGATCCTTCGTGCAATTAAAGGCGGTCACGAGATAGATAGGATGTACAACATACTGGTGAGGGGCGTAAGAAACCGTATCAGGTTCACTTCATATATCAGCCATTGGATGATCTCTATTGGATCTCAAAGAAGGAACTGCTGCGCAACGCACCTCGCGTTGTTAGAGCATAGAACGACAGATTGTCTCTGGTGATGTTCCAAAATTCTCTGCAAAACTCACTGGTACCGAGTATTCACAGAACCTCTTCGCTATCTATGCTTACCATGTGTTTGGCGGGACTCAGATTGGGTTACTGGCTCGAAGGGACCTCGCTCTTGAGGAGGGGGCAGTGTAAGGACCTGCCAAACACGGACTGACACACACAACGGATTTATAAGCTTTGTCAATGGAACGTATGACTTGCTGAGTTTCCCGCTTGTTGCTGAGTTTTCTAAGTCTGTGTGTGTGCGTGCTTGCTGGTCTGAGTGCTTGTCGGCTTGAGTGCGTGTGTGACCCGCAAGGGTACTGGTTCGTTCGGGAGGCCGGAAGGGCCGGTACTTACCTGTCGCCGTGCCTTTGAGGGTTGCAACGGGGAAAACACTCAAGTGGCGGGAGTAGGCCCACCGCACTTGGAGCAGGAAAAACACTCAAGTAGCAGGTGGTCCGGTACCACACCAAGTAGCGGTAGATGTGCCGGGTACTCGAGGCCGAGCAGAAGAAGACAAAATTGGCATTTTAAGAGGCCCAGTAGTTGTAGGCTAGGTCTAGGTGGGTACCAGTCCACGTAGTCTGAGTCTAGGGCCTGTATGGGCAATATCAAAGCCTGCAATGATGTTTCCCTCTGAAAGGGAGGAGGTACCGGTTGCTTGGAGGCCGCGCGGCCTGGAAGTCACTGCACAAGAGGCAAGTGGGCCGCTATGTCTCCAGGAGGAGCGAAGTGCTCCTCCTCATTTGCTGCATGCAAGTTTGGCGACATGCTGCTGAAGTGCTGGCAGGAGCAGCGCTGTGGGGAAGAAGGGCGCCTAGCTCCCCACCTTGGCTATGGTGAAGGAGGAAGAAGGAACAAGAGAGGGGAGCGGCAGGGGTACTTACCTGGCTATGGTGGACTCCATCGTCATCACCTTGGTGGGTGCTGCAGCTGGAAGACCCCCGTTGGGGTAGAGCGACATCAAGAATCTTCGAGGCAGAGTCAGGCATGGCGGCCTGAGAGGAGCAGCCATAGCTGCTTTGAGTTGCTTTTTTGCACGTCAGGGCAATACCCTAGTAGTCCGCCATAGACTCAGCCTTCATGAAGAGGAAGAAGAAGGGTGGCCATGGCTATGGCGGACCTCATGTTGTGCCTGGAGTAGAAGAGGGATTTGGACATTGATTCTGGTTCGGCCATTCACTATTATTATTATTATTATTATTATTATTATTATTATTATTTATTGTTTGAATAAATGGGGAGGAGAAAAGGAGGAAGAGTTTGGTTGACCAGAAGAAGGGATTGTCATTGGTCTTTGCTGGTGTACATCGTCTTCTTCTTCTTCTTCTTCTTCTTCTTCTTCTTCTTCTTCTTCTTCTTTCCCTCTCTCTCCTCTCAAGTTCACTCTTTTATTTTTGCAATTGGAAACATTGTGCTTTCTCGTGAGTTTGTACTTCAAAATTGGCCAGGATCGTAACAAATGCCTAGAAAAAGGCCTAAGTTCAAGGGGTATTAGGGCCTGGGTCAAAAACAGCATCCAGTGCCCCCACGTGAGGTAGTTGACTCTTGGGGAGTCTTGGGAAATCAAGAGTCAGACCAAGCATGGGAAAAGGAGGCCCAAAGTCGAAGTGAACTCAGTAGTCAGCCTCGGCCATAGATCAGATGCACATCGGTGGTCCTCTGCAGCTCTCTGGAAGATTCCAGTCCCCACTGGAAAAAGGTACTGCTGCTGCATTGCTGCATCCAGGCCGTCAAGATCGGCCAAATCTGGAGCATCCATATCATCACAGGGGAGACTGGTCCACGCCAGCCAACACTGGTCAATGCTACAAAAGGACGGTCAGACACCGGGGAAGGCATTCTGCCTTGCGCTGGCTTGATGCTAGTGCTGTGTTGCCAGGCTGCTGGAGTTGGATGCTCGCACCAGATGCTGCTGGTGGGAGGCAGCCTAGAGGAAGATTATGCTAACGCGGCCATAGCTGCATGGATGTAGACAGGGTGACGAGGATTGGTGAGGAGGAGGAGGAGGATCAGGGCTGTGAGACTGACAGGAGATGTGGGGAAGCTTACCTGGACTTACCTGGCGACATCACATGTGATCTGCTGTTGTCTCCACGAAGGTAAGGAAGTGCTGCGCCATCCTCTACATCTGATTGCTGACGTGGAGGGAGGATGGGCGCCCTGTTATGATCTGCACAAGTGATTATGTCAGAGGACGTCAGAGAAACATACATTGCTGATGTGGCAATAGGGGAGAAGCCCGAAGTGGGAGAGGGAGAGAGAGGGAAAGATGCATGCACCATTGATTATCATTGTGACTCTCCTCCTCTCTCTTCTCTGTCTCTTCTCTCCTCTGTCTTACCTCTTATGCTCTTCTTTGACGAGACGAGACTCTTGAGTTGTGCATATGATCGAGACCTGGGCTTGTAATTGATATTGGAGATTCCATAAGGCGTGCTCGGTTCAGAGTACTATTGCATTGTTGACTGGCTTCTCAACGAGACTGGGTTCATTACACAAATAATAATAATATCATTTTACGAAAATGATGACCACCACATTGATATGAGAGTAGCAGAGTACAATACTCCTGTTTTTTTTTTGTTCTTTTTTTTTTTTTAACAATGCTTTGTAACTTTACATGCAATAAGGATTGATGCAAAAAGAAACCAGAAATAATACTCATGAACAAATCACAGTATGTACTTGGCTTTCATGTCGAGGTACATACATGGTGCAAATAAATAGTAGTGGTCATGTAAAGCGGCCCATCTCTTGCAATTGGTGGTGAAGTGTTCGACTACATGCTCGATACAACTGGCAATAAGTGCAAGGGAGGTTGCTGACAGTGTGAAGTAATCAACGAGACGAGACGAGACGAGACGAGACGAGACGAGACGAGACGAGACGAGACGAGACAAGACGAGACGAGACGAGACGAGACGAGACGAGACGAGACGAGACGAGACGACTATGATAACCAAAAGAAAATGAGAGAAGTCCCATACTTTATCTAGTCAAGCACCAATCCGCAACGGTTAAGGTTACAAAGAAGGGTACAAAGGATTTTGATGAGGGACTGTGGATAAGGCTGCGACATGCAGTTACTGAGTCCGTACAAGGATTATGGATACGACTGCAACCACCATGGATCTAAAATTGTGGATAAGATGAATATGGATAAGAGTATAAAATAATGGATAAGGCCGTAGGACAATGGGTAAGGCTCATAATAGTATCATCTATAAGGCTGCTGTAATGAGATTCTGTGTGGATGGCGAGAGAACCTGTAGCTTCCATGTATGTATACATCCGTGATGACAGTAAATGAACCTAATTATTTATGGATAAGGCTACAACCTAACTATTTCTGGCTAAAGCTATCGCCTCACTATTTTTGGATAAGGCTACACCCTAGCCCTTTCCGGATAAGGCTATGACAGTAATTAATCAAGAGGATAAAGTACGTTGAAATTGGATAAACTTAAACAAAAAGGGACTGGCCACAACTGCAGGCTCTGTATCAAGCACCAAATGGTTTCTGTGTGTATTCGCATTTGCTTCTTCCCCCCCCTCCCTCCTTTCTTTCTTTTCTTTTCCAGTAGGGTTTTCGCATGTTGATGTGCCATGCAACAGCACATGGAAGGTTCGTACGCCTGAAAACTATGTATGCATTTCACGTCATGGCCAAGCATGACAAATCTCTCACAATAATATTAGATTATAAGATAGGAAAAACCGAACGAAGTGAAAAGACTGGTCCAAAACCTTAAAATGCCCACCTCTTCAGGTAGTGGTCCATGGAAACTACCAAAACCAACCACCTCTCTTCTCTGCGCTAATGCTCAATGGAAAACTACTTACGCTCCTATGTGGCAGTGACTGATGAAAACTAGTCAAACCACCTCCTCCTCCCAGGTGATTGCCCCAGTACCACAAGCAAGCACTGGTGGCTGTCTGCCATAAGCATTGATGACTACAAATGCATTCTCTCTCTCTCTCTCTCTCTCTCTCTCTCTCTCTCTCTCTCTCTCTCTCTCTCTCTCTCTCTCTCTCTCTCTCTCTC
>BFEA01000640.1:112512-135204 GCA_003427395.1 Chara braunii
ACATCTACTGCACGAACAGACATGACTTGCACAGCCCCCTGGACGAACAGGTATGACTCCCACAATTGAATGCTGCAACTGTTCGTCCTGGGGCATGACTGTGACCCTTGACATGACTTCTCACTTAGTTAGGATGTGACTTTTGACCCAGAGAACATGTCTTTTGATCTGCTTTTCACGAGTTGGGTTCTGGCCAAGTGGACCCCATTATGCTGTATTCGTCATTCAGGGTCCGAACGGGTAAGGCCCTTTTACTCTCGCCGGCCTAGTTTCGAAGTCCTCTAAGAAAACCTTCATCTATCTATGATGCTTATTCCTCTTCTGACTCTTTCATAAGCAGATACAATATGAGGTGCAGACTCAATCAATTCCTCTCTTGTGAACCAGCGAACTTCACTTGGGTCCTGATATACGCTGGGGTCTGCCTCGTACGTCCAGTTTGAAGAGTACTTTCAGCAATAATCTTGTCCACATCATATTTCCCATCCATACTAGGAGGAATCGCCGATCTGCGATTGGGAAACAACTCATTCGTCATGCAAGGTAAGAGCTTTGAGGCGTGAAACACTGGATACGTATGCAAATGCAGAGGAATCTCAATCACGTAAGAAGGTCCATCCACATCTCCAATCACATCTAGAACCTGCCAAGGTCCTCTGTAGGCTGGTAGCAATTTTTGGGAAATGTTCTCCTCAGGAACGAACTCATTAGACTTAACCCATACCAGATCACCTACAACAAATTGAGGTCTTCTATGTTTATTTGCTTGTTCTATCATATGATGTTGTGCCTTTAATATATTCTCCTTAACTTTTTCGATGTCTTTTTGATATTGGATCGCAAATTCACTTGTTCCTAGTGAAAGCTTATGCACTTGATCCGGTCTCAGGCGATCGATAGGTCTGCGTGGACGCCATCCCAAATGCAACTCCATCGGAGTCTTGCACGTAGACAGATGAACATAGTTATTATAGGCACTAGCAACTTTGGGCAAATGCTCATCCCAGTTAATCTGGTCGGGACGTATGTACATACCCAGCGTCTGCTGCAAAATCTTGTTCATTTGCTCAGTTTGGCCGTTTGTTTCAGGATGTCGACCGGACGACATAGTCAACTTAGAACCATAGACATTCATTAGTTGCTGCTATTGTTCACTCGTGAAACGCGAATCTCTGTCACTGACAATTGTTAGGGGATGTCCATAATCCTTCACCCAGTGGTTAAAGAATTCCCGGATTACCAATTTTGTTCTTGCTTCCGCTGGCAATGCTACAAAGACAACATACTTACTAAACCTGTCAACAATGACCATAACATGCGTTTTTCCATTCCTGCTTTTTACCTTGGTGTCCATAAATTCAATGGACACAGAGTCTCCTAGACCTGTTGGGATTGGCAAAGGCTTCAACAGACCAAGGGGAGGATGAGTAGCGTTCTTATTTCTTTGGCACACTTGACAACCCTGCACATAAGCGATGCAGTCGGGTTTCATACGAGGGCAAGTGTAGGAACGTGACAAGTTCGCATAAGTCTTCTTCCATCCAAAATGACCTTCAGTGTCATGACACTCTCCCAAGATCAGACTTTTGATCTCTTCCACGTTTGGAATACAACGCTTATCATGCACATCTGTCTGCTCAAACAACAGTCCTTGTGTAACGATAATTAGGAAACTCTTGTGGCGCTTCCTGCACACGCTTAAACATAGCGCCATAGACAGGGTCAGTGGAATACACATTTCTAATCTTCTCCTGCACATTGGCGCCCACATCTAAATATGTTACAATGGCACCAAGGAAATTGGATCTTTGACTTAGTGCATCGACAACAACGTTATACTTACCCTTAACATGCTTTAGCTCAAAATCATATTGATCAATCTCAGCAGCCCACCTAGTTAATTTAGGTGTCATTCGGGCCTGTGTTTTAAGCCAGCGAAGTGCTCATGATCTGAGTGCACTTTGAAGTGGCGTCCTAAGAGATAGTGTCGCCAGTGATCTAGAGCTTCACGGAGAGCAAACAAATCCCTCTCATACGTAAAAGCGGCGACCTTCTCACTAGGCAGTCATCGGGACATAAACTCAACAGACCTGTATCCATTCCCATCGTCCTGTTGGAGTACAACACCTATCCCGTACTGACTGGCGACGACAAAGGGCAAAGATGGATTAACAACCTTCAAAACCGGATAATTAATTAGACATCTCTTTAGACGTTTGAACGAAGCCGTACAATATGAGTCTCACTTCCAGATGTTTCTTTCTTTAACAATCTGTGAAGGGGTGCAACAATTATCGTGAAGTGTCTAACGAACTTCCGATAATAGTTGGTTAGCCCAAGGAACGACCGCAACTCAGGCCAATATCGAATTGCTGCAATCTTTGCGTCCTCCGGTTTGATCCCATCACCATCAAGCACATGCCCCAGATATAAAACCTGACGCTTAGCCCACTCACACTTCTTGGGGTTCAATTTCAATTTTGCCTCACGTAATTTATTTAGCACAAGTCGAAGGTGCTCACAATGTTCTTTTAGATCTTCACTAAAAATCAAAATATCATCAAGATATGCGACAACAAATTTATCAAGCCATTCACGAAAAAGTTCGTTCATCGTTCGCTAGAAAGTTGCAGGTGCATTAGTAAGACCAAAGGGCAACACAATGAACTCATAGTGCCCATACCTTGTACAAAAGACAGTCTTGTATTGGTCTTCTGGTTCTACCTCAATCTGATGGTAGCCAGACTTCAGATCAATTTTCGTAAAGTACTTGTTCCTTTGAACTCGATCCAATAAATCATCGATTCTGGGTAATGGCTCAACATTCTTAATAGTTATATCATTTAATCTCCTATAATCAATACACATGCGGACCCCGCCATCTTTCTTCAACACAAATAGCACTGGCGCACCATAAGGCGAGGAGCTAGGCCTTATCCATCCCTTTTCCAACATTTCATCGAGATGGGTTCATAGTTCATCCAATTCTTTGGGTGACATTCTATACATAGACCCCTTAGGAATCTGACTTCCTGGTACAATCTCAATGCGATGTTTGATTGGTCGTTCCACCACACCGCTCGGGGCCTCTGCCACATCTGCGAATTCTTTCAAAATTTTTTCAACTTCTGGGGACTTTGCCTCTTCTTTGGCTTCTCCTTCCTTCACTGGGCGCACATATGCTACAAACACTTGATCATTCAAATTGTATTTCTTTACATGGCGAGCGAACGCGGGGGCACTCATACAACAATGAGCCAAGCTGCTTTCCTTACCAGATTCATGGAATAGGCGATTTTTTTTCTTTCCATCCTGCGGATTTGGGAGCCAACACTCATGATACCTTAACTTTATATCCGCATCTGCAGCTTCACCCCAATCCATGCCTAAAAGAATGTCAAAAGGGAGACTATCTTCCACCAAAAGAGTCAGAGAGTGGAGAACGCGTTCCACCTTCCCCTCTGCTTCGAGCCGGAAGTATGTCTGGACCCCTTCAACATATCTATCCATTATAGTCTCAGTACTATTTGCTAATTTACTGACTACGGGCTCATCAAACTGTTTGACCTTTAGCCCGAGACGCAACTTTTGCAAACTTTTTTACTTATATAGCTGCGTGTTGATCCACTGTCAATCATACCTCAAACTCTTACTTTATTGACTTCTAGATCTACAATAATTAGCTACCCTCTCTGTTTTTTCATTTCGACCCAGACTTTGCGACGAGTGACCAACTCATCACCTATACCTGCGAGGGATCCACCTAGAGAGGTACATACACTAACTACCTCTGGACAACTAACTAGGTGGGGGTCGCTTACTTTTTCAGCTTCTGCCAGTGGAACCTTCGGATGGGAGGATGTTTTTCTATTTACATCCGAAGTTCTCAAAGAGGCAACTGAAACCGATACTGGTTGTTCCCTTTTAGTACCTTATAATCTGGGCAATAGGGAACAATGTGGTTGGGGTCACCACATTTAAGGCATTGGTCGACAACTTTCCTTTCTTGCCAAACTTTTTCTGTAATCCCCATTCCAAGGCTCCCCTTCGGGCAAACCTGGATGGGGTGGATATGGCTTATCCCAGTTGTTATACCAAGTGCCTCGTCCTCTACCCCAAGTGGAGTTGAAACCTCGACCGCCTTGCGAGGGACCATTGCCCCTTCCACCCACGTAGTAGCTACCTTCGCCAACACCCCTCTGGGTGCCGGGTCCTCTTCCTCCACGTTCGCGGCCTCTTCTTCCTCGGCCACGTCCTCTTCCTTGACGCCCTCCCCGCGGGCTGCAACGGCCGCGTAGTCCCCCTCCTGGACTACCGAACCATTGGCTCCTCCCTCCAAACCATAGTCTATCTGGTCATAGGAGAGAGTCTCGACACCTCCTTCTTCAAAGGTAAGAAAAAGGTTGTCCTTCCCAGGTATGTTCCCTGAGATAATGCGGTTCTGCCACTTCTTACCCGCTTGCAGATCTTTCCAATAATGACAGTAGTTAGCTTCGGCTAAGAAGCCAGCATGATCTATAGCAATCTTGCTGAACTTCTCGTACGTCATCCCCTCTTCCTTTGTGCGGGGACAAAGCTGAGTACGGAGAGGGTCGGGTAGTGCCCTTGCGAAGTTGTTAAGGATTTGAGTAGGAGTGAGTCCATGTTCAACGCATTGTAAAAGTTCATCCATCGTTGCTTTGAGTGCAGATGCACTCTTCCATTTCCGATCCGCAATGTTTAATATCAGCATTTTTGTTCTACGTGCCAAATTTTTATCTTCAAATCTTTCTCTGACAACTTTGAAGAAATATTCAATTCTCGTTTGCTGTGAGTACTCAATCATAGTTTGGCAGTTAGTTTTTTTTTGCAACGATATGGCGAAGCTCATTGCGTCGCCGGCCATACACGAAGTGGCCATCAAGACTCTGTCCCAATACATAATGAATTGTCCGTATACATAAGACTCTAGGGCAACAATCCAATGTAAGACACTCTTCTCCTTCTTGCCTGTGTAAGTCCACAACACTTTGACTTTAATTTTTCTCACATCCCCACTTTCTTCTCGCTACACTCCCTTTCCTTTCTTGTCTCCATTTCCCCCATCTCCCCCATCTCCGCCTCCATCTCCTCCTCCTCCTCCACTGCCGCGAATTATCTTTTCAATTACGGCGAAAGTGAAGGTTTGATTGATGTGATCATCTAATTTCTGAATATATGACTGCACATGTTGATCAACATCCTTTGCGGACTTCTGCAGGAAGGTGTTCCAGATTCCCTCGAATTCGTATTAGTGGGTCTCAACTTTCTGCAATGTTTTGTTCATTATTGCTAATTCTTGCTTTGTATGGAGGACCGTTTCTGTCAGGAGTGCAAGTTTTTCTTTGGTTGCTATTTGCTTGTCTTTTTGGTTTTGCAACTCTTTTTGCAACCTCACCCACTGCTTGCAGTCTTTTTCTCTCTTCAAACTCTTGTCACTTTGCAGCCAACATTTTACTATGCAATTCAATTCGTTTTTCCTCCAATAAGAGTTCTTTTTCCCTTTTGTCTTCAATGGACGCCAATTTTGCAATGAACGTATCTCTTTCCTCCTCCGTCTCTTCAATCTGGTCACTGGAGTATGCATACTTATCATACCAATCCAGCGGTTTAACTCGAAGTCCTCCACCTGTCTGGCTACTTTCCCCCCTGTCTGTCCGTCGCCGGATGAGCCTGTCATCAGCAGGTTCATCTTCTTCTTCTCGGTCTGTCGACGTTCTACTTCAGCCTGTTCTGCAGCCAAGGGCCCTGGCTTCACAGTGTCGGATCTCATCATCATATGGGAGGTACAAACCCTCCCGAAGCCCAGGGGAAAGAAAATTCTGAACAAGGGGCCCAACAAAACTGAAAGGGCCAACAACCCTTGCATAGGATAGTCATCCATGCTGGGTGACAACACAGGAACGGCCTCCGCTGACCCAACAAGTAGACAACCCAAGTACTATACTAACTTTATGTGGATGGGATCTGCCTTGTTTTTTTTTTTTTCAAACTCTGGATATCGCTGCGTCAAGAATAACGAATTTCAAGGAATATGGAACTTTTATAACTTCAATATACAATAGGACGATTTTTTTTTTTCCCCTTTCTTTCTTTTACTTCGCTTATTGTCTGTCTTCACTTCAATACACCTGGATTTGTACTCACACTTGTCTGGTTGTGTCTTGTTTGTTCTCCTTCCTTTGATCTTTATTATTACAAATAAGTTTGGTCTTCTGCGCAGGGATGGACTGGAGTTCTTACAAAGTCAGATGCGATGGATAGTACTTCAGTACAGATCAGATTTATCCAGATCACTTATGCCTTAGACTCACTTTGCATCTGACGTGGCAGTCTGCCACAACTCCCTAGCTCACTCCTATCTTCTACTACTTCCTACCAGCGCAGACGTCAGACCAGATGCCATGGGAATGGAACCGGACGACTCTGACAAAACCCACTCTACCACTCTGACCTCTTGACCAGACTGGGTCCCAGGTGACTCGACCAGACAGCAGCAGCAGCCACCACCAGAGAGGAAGGGGGAGGAAGGTACACGGCACACAAATCCACAAGCAGCCAGGTAAGGGGTAGGAGATTCTTCTCTTCTTTGTAGACGTCGAAGCCCCTCCTAATCCTAACCACCTCTCTTCTCACACTTCCACTATAGCCAGCATCTTCAAGCCAGCATATCCTCCTCGCCAGCCTTACTCATGCCAGCACTTCAGTGAGCGCAACAAGTTCTGCTCCGATACCAAATTGCAAGGAACCTGACTGTTCATAGCTTGCTGGAGTGTATCTCATTGCATGCATAGATGTCATCATACAGATAGAGAAACTTCACACGAAGCCAAATCGAGATGAGATGAGAACCAGATAGCGCAGCTCATATTATCACAACAACATTTTACAAAGAGTATCTMGMGTCCAAGAGTTCAGCGCCAACASAGTACAAGTCTCTTTCGTTCCATACTCAATATAGGGCSTGGCTCAGCCAGCGTCTGCCCTCAGATCACAGGTATGGCGCCAACAGGTAAGTATCCACCATATCCAAYTCYTTAMCCTGTCTTATCTCTCCCTCCCTCTCGAGATCCCTGTCTTRGTTCCCTTGTCTCACACTGCATGCTCACTCCCTACTTATGAGGATCTACTCTGAATGCTACTCACTGATGTCTACTAMTAACCCCTCTACTTCTACTRATAATGCTGGCRCAGCTATGGCTGCTTCTGCCAGTCAGCGCCCAGCCTCTTCTTCCTCTGCTTGCGCAGCTTCCAGCCMGCGCATTCTCCCTGCATGCTAGCGCACAAGTGCTTCAGCACTTCSACGCATCAATKCCAGTGGWGATCYRTCGTGTAGGGAGGCTGGCCTGGTCTCTTATAGTGCTGGCCTCCCTTCGTGAGGTCTGCATCAGTCTTCCTTGGGTCTGTCCCCAGTCCCAAGCCTCTGTGGAGTGTGTCCCAGTACCTTACCCTCAGGGTCTGCTGCTGCTGCGGCCTTCAGGCCTGAATTTCAGACTTCCAGTCTGCATCTAGACTCCCTCTTTGACTGGGATCTGGACTGGGACCTTATCTTTTTGACTTCTTTATGAACAGACACATCTACTGCACGGACAGGCACATCTACTGCACGAACAGACATGACTTGCACAGCCCCCTGGACGAACAGGTATGACTCCCACAATTGAATGCTGCAACTGTTCGTCCTGGGGCAYGACTGTGACCCTTGACATGACTTCTCACTTAGTTAGGATGTGACTTTTGACCCAGAGAACATGTCTTTTGATCTGCTTTTCACGAGTTGGGTTCTAGCCAAGCGGACCCCATTATGCTGTATTCGTCATTCAGGGTCCGAACGGGTAAAGGCCCTTTTAGTTGGGCCTGAAACATTCACCCAGTTGACCCGACATTTGCAGACACTGAGATTCGATCCCTAGACCTGTGCCTGAACCCTGTACATTGACCCTGTGTGATAAGTGAGATTCGATTCCTAGACCTGTGCCTGTGCCCTTTACATTGACCCGGTGCCTGTGTGAGATTCGAACCCGAGACCTGTTCTGTGTCATAGGTTAGGCTGTAGGTCGGGTAGGTGGACTCGATCCCCAGGTCTGTAGGTTAGTAGTTAAGTCTGTTACCAGTAGCCCTAGGGAGGTCTGTTCTAGAAGTCTCTACCTGAGTCTACTGAGGGCCTATAGTCAGTCCGTAGGTCTGTAGGCTCTGGAAGGCTGTAGGTCCCTGTAGGCCGGTCCAGTCAGCAAGTATCAGGGAAGGGCTGCACGTGGGGGAAGGTTCTGGCCACGTGGTATGCAGAAGGCTCCGGAAACGCGTTTTGGGGCCACGCGTTTTGGCCCAGAGGGCCCACACGTTTTGGGACTACCAGGCCTACGCGGTCTGGAAGTTTCCAGGCCCGGGCCCCATGCGGTAAGAGGCCAGGTCCATGCATTTTGGCCCAGGCCCACGCGTTTTGAGGCAGGGCCCGGCCACCTCCGAATAAGTATAAATAAAGAGGCAGCGTCCAGCCATTCATTCATTCGCTTGTGAGCCATGCGGAAGCGCTGCTTCGGTGACTTGTGCGTGGAGGTCTGCAGGTTCCCGGAGCTGAAGTGGGCAGTGAGGGAGACGACGGCCATTGCTGGCCAGGAGGAAGACAACGGTCCATAGCTAGGAGGAGGAAGACAACGGCAGCCATAGCCGCCCAGCTGTTGTCACCGACAGAGTGTACAGAGTGTGTGTGTCTGTGTAGCGTGGACATTCAGGGTAGATCCTCGTACATGCGTGCACAAGGGAGGGTGAGGCTGGTGGTGGAGACTGTTTTCGGCGGCCATAGCCACAAGTTGTGCAGTCGACTTGAACAGAGTTTAAGTACAAGTTTGATGTTGATTCTGAGTTGAACATCAGTTGCGTGTATGCATGTTGTAAGCAAGTTTGGAGTACAGCCTGATTTCAGCCCCAGCCCCAAAATAATACGGTATAGGTTATGTTCCCACTTTGCACAACAGCACGAAACGCAGTGGTGGTTTAAAGAAGAAAGACATGCTCTGTACCAATGGGCCTAGCTCAGTTGGTACATCCATGAACTGTTGATTGAATCTAGATGCAATCAGACGAACAGAACACTATAATTCAGAAAGACATGCTCACCTCACGTTTCAACCTTTGAAAAAAAAAACTTGGTGCAGTTTCAATTCTTTCTGGGGTTGGCGGATATATCCCCTCCTCATGAACGCGTTGGAATTTGAAATAAAGATCCAAGATCGAATCCACATGCATTCTGATGAACCAAATAATAATATAATAAGAAAGAAATGCTCACCTCACGTTTGAACCTCGGTCCAGTTTCAATTCTTTCTGGAGTTGGCGGATCCATCCCCTCCTCATACGGCATGGCGCTCGAAATAGTGGTGGACGCCGAGGTGTGTTCGCCTTCTTCACTGCGACAAGACATTTCTTGGTAGTCAAAGTTGGAGCTGTCCTGGGAAACAACTTCCTTGTTGTCAGGATCTGTTCTACTCTTTCTTCTACCATCAAGGTCGTCAGATGAAACAGCAGCGTATGGTTGGGCTATTGCCGCTTTCCACTCCCATGATGCCTTCAGCTCTTCTTCTTTGTCACCCATCTCTTCATCACCATCAACTGTCTGACCACCTCCTCCTAGGAGAGGAGGACGACCACCTCCTTCTCCTAGAGGAGGAGAAAGACCACCTCCTTCTCCTAGGGGAGGAGGAAGACTGCCTCCCCCTCTCAACAACTCGTGGTTAGTGTCCGCCACCGGAGCTAGAGCATCCACTTCCATGTCTGTGTCGGATGGAGATTGACGCACAGTTGGGGACGCCATCCTGTCTCCTAGGGGAGGAGGAAGACCATCTCCTTCTCCTAGGTTGAGAATGGTTGGACTTGAACTGTCGACCATTACTCCGGATGCGGAGGGGTGTGGAAGGTGGGTAGACGACACATCTACCTTCATCACACAGTCAATCCTGACAACGTTCACGCTATGAAGACCCATCGGATCGGCTTGCATTGATTTCAGCAACTTATCTATTCCCATTTGTTGCCTTCCTGAGCGGCCGGTACTGCCGATCTTTTTGGGGTTGGCGAAGGGCAAGCTGTCATCATCACTGCCTCCATAACGAGGGGATTCATTCTTGAGAAAAGTGTTATCGATAATGGCCGGGTCATGCGAATCACCACCCGACGACTTCAGCGTACGGTGAACAACAGCTGCTCCAGCTTTACTAAGGTAGGGAAATGCGCATTCGCAAGGACCACCTTTCTTACCCTGGCTTGCTGCCTCAGTCTCCCAGGCAGGATCAGAGATAGAACTCGGTGCATGGGATGCGATAGCTCGAGTTGTCGCAGAATTGCTCCCCTCTCTACCCAGAGATAACGAGCCCAGAGCAGGAGCGTTGCCTCCCTTCTCCAGGAGTGGTGAATGTGGTGGGGGTGCCTTGTTACCCTTTTCATAGCTATTCCGCCTCATGCCACCAGTGCGAAGTAAATGCTCCTCTTCCAACTTGCACACCACTGTCCCTCTTCCGCCTACCACTTCACCATTCTCTTTCTCAAGTCGCCGCCTTCTCCCAGCCTCGATATCAATATTTCGGAAATCCAACGAGGATGAAAAAGATGTTCCCTCCTCTTCCTGCTTGAGCTGCTCCTCTGCCTCTGTAAGGACCACCCTGGCTGGTCTTGGCATTGAGATCGACCTTCTTCCTTCTTTGCGGGTCGTTCTTCCTCTGCCCGGTACCGAAATGCAGGGCAATTCTTCCTTCACTGCTGTTGGGCTGCCTACCAAGGTGGTTTTTCTGTTAATTGCTTTTGCTGACGGCCTCCTGTCCTTGCTCTGTGAGGGTGGTGGAGTGCTACGAGACAACGCCAGCATATCTGTTGGAGCTCCTGGCTGGGAGAAGCTTGGCGACGGCTGATGTGCATCTCTATGTGCCAGAGCGTGTCCTCTCTGTATTTTTTCCATGTGGGGACCACCTCCGTTCTTGATGTCACCGCTGACGGGCCTGCCTGTAGTGAGCTCCAATTCACCATTGGTTCTCGGGCCGGTTGTATGTTTTGTCCCTCCAGCTCTAGCAGCAGGAGAACTGGGCCTGCTCCTTCCTCTCTCTGCTGCTTCAAGAGGAGAAGAATGCAAACAAGTACCCCCCCTTTGATTAGAAGATGGCCTCTTCCTTTCAGCAGCACTGCTTTCCCCTCTTCTGACTTTTCCTGCTGGACTGCAGGCGGGTCGTGATGCCTGTGAGACAGGAGTCGTTCCGCTGCTCCTTGGACGGAAGCCTCGGGAGTTGCTAGGAGCGGTCGTGCAGGACGGCTGTGGCGATCGTGATGACGACCTTCTCCTTCCTGTCGACCCCACAGCCTTTCTCGATGCTTTGTCAGCTGGGCTGAAAGCACGATGCGCTGTTGTCAGTGAAGAAGCACGACACGGTGTCGTCACTGAAGAAGCACGAGCGGATCGATCACTCCGTTGCACAGGATGATCTCGGTTTCCATGAGGATTAGCAGCCTGAGGGCATGATGATGACAGCCATGGCAGTGGTGACGGGTATCTTTGAACTGCTACTCCAACCCTCCTTTCTAATCTGCCGTTCCCTGGTGGACATAATGCATATTGTGATGCTTTGGTCAAGATAAGAACATTCCCATTTCTTTCTTGGCTGGGAGCTGGCGAATCGCGAGATGGGGTGCTCGTATGTGATGTTCTTGCCGAAAGTGACCTCGACGGCGATCTTCTTCCCAACATTGAAGTTCTACTGCTTTCGCCGTTTGCTATCCTAGCAGGACTGATAGAGGGCCCTGAAGCCAATGAAGCAGTGGCTGAACTATTAGTGACACCTCTACTTTGAGGGAGAGGAAGGGGTTCAGAAGTCCTAGAAGAACTGATAGACTGACATGAAGAAGGAGTAACTGTGCTATTAGTTTGACCTATAATTGGAGAGAGAGGAAGGGGCTCAGTAGTTCTGTCGGACGGCAACGGCGATGACGATGAGGAATGCAGCACACTTGTTGTCCGTTGGCCAACGGCAGGGCAGTCACTGCAGCGGGAGATGTGTCCCAAATGATTGTCTAGCCCATCTACAGTCCTATCTGGGGTAGTTGCCGGTGCTGGGACTGCTATTCCAGCTGGAGTGTGAGGTTGACCTTGAGCGGATGGATGGGAGACAGAAGCATCAGAGTCCGCGCTTCTCTCTCCATGATCTTCATCAAGGTCCCCCTGCACATTTCTTACTTGTTCAATCCATGCTGTCCTCTGGGACATACTGCTAGCCTCTGTCCCTGTTATCATTGTCTCAGTATCTCGACTTTCCGTCTTTCTCCCCACCTCCTCGACCTCTTCTCTATGTTTGAAAAATGTCGATTGCAACCAGTTCTCATGGATAGACCCACTCATCTCTTTTCTCATGGAACAGGAGTTGGGGGTCATTGCTCCCTGCTGAACCCCAAAGCAACCCGTCTCCAACTGGTGTGATTTATAGGCATGCATGGTACTCAACCCGTTTCCACTCTCGTCAACAGTTAGCACGTCAAAGGTAGCTGACAAGGCCTTGGTGGCCAACTCGGTTGAACTGGTAGTCATCCGTGAGGAAGCAGCTTCTTCTATGCACGATAAAACAGGTGGATACGAATGAGACGAGTAAGTGGGTGCGGTGACATGATGATGATGATGATGATGATCATCATCATCATCAGCAGCAGCAGCGGAAGAAGAGGATGAGGAGGCGGAGGAAGAGGAAGCAGAGTCCATGGAGGAAGAGGAGGAGGAGGAGTAGGAGGAGGAGAAAGAAGAAGAAGATGAGGAGGATGGTGAAAAAAGTGACGAGGACAACAATGATGAAGATGATGATGATGATGATGATGATGATGATGATGATGATGATGATGATGATGATGATGATGATGACGACGATGCTGCTGCTGCTGCTGCTAATGAGGAGGAGGAGGAGGAGGAGGAGGAGGAGAAAGAAGAAGAAATAGCACGAGAGCATGCGCTTAGACCCATTAGATTGGCAGGAGGAGGAGGTTTCTCCATCCTCACTTGTTTGTCTTTTGCAAGAGTGGCGCGTGTCTCTGCTGGTGCCTGAATGTTCTGAGAAGGTATTGGCTTGGTACTCGCTGTGCTGCGTCTTCGCCTGGCCGGGAACTTCTCCTCTGCTAAAGGTGCCGGTTTTGTCCGGATAGGACTGTTCCAGGGTTTCAATTCCGTCTTCTTGATAGCTGAGGAGGAAGCGACTTTGGAGGACAGATGCGGAATCCCTCCTGTGCGAGCTGCTTTGGTCTCTTCCATGGCGCCTCCTAACAACCTCCCATGTCTTGGTGACTCTTCTGCTTCTGCTGGCAGCTGCAGTCGTTCACCGTGGAGCTCTGCTGGAGAAGGGTTCTCTGATAATGAGGTGGAGGTGGAGGTAGTGGTTTTGGGAAGAATGTGTTGCTGTAGAAGGGAGAGACTTGTTAATCCTGTTGATAGCGGAACAGTGGATGTTTGTCCTCGGCGAGAGGGAAAACTGCTGGCTCCCACTGGCGTCTTCTCTGCTTTGACGGTATTCCCCCCAATGCAGGATAAATCCCTACACTTGAACCCCCCATCCTTGCTCTCCAGTGCCTCTCGAAACCTATACAAGCACTCCCTCAGTGCTTTTCCCTTTGTAGTGTTGACGGACGCCTGTGATGTTTGTGTGGAGACCACCGCATCCACATGGGGGTGACGAGTCCTTCCAGGCAACTCTTCGCGAACCCTCCTTGCTGATACAAGGCCTAGGCTGGGAGATGCGCTTCCTGTTGCCGATTGGGTTGCTGAGGAGGGAGGCATGGAGGGACGGGGAGGAGATACCACCGTTGTCGCCATGCTCACACCCAACAACTCTTGCTTTGGGGTTGTCGCTGCGGCTTCTGTTGTGCTGAATGACGAGGCTCTCTTGCCGGAGCTTGAATTGCTTGCAATGGAATCATTTCGTGCTCCAACTGCCCTCACTCTTGCTGCACTTGCGGCAGTCGGTGACATGAATCTGTAGTCCGTAGTTTTAGTGGGCGTGGAAGAGCTCTCCCTCCTAGACTGCAATTGTTCTGCTTCTGCTCTGCACTCTCCCCTTGATAACAGCTTGCTATCATTAGCAGCAGCATTACTACATGTGCTGCTTCTACTCCCATTAGCACGGGCGAAAGGGCAAGGAGAAGTGCTCCTACCACCGCCCCAGGGCCTGAAATGCAAGGGAGGGTGGAAGGCAGCACTTGTCGAAACACTCCCCTTGGGCCTCTGCGGCAACGGGGAGTTCGCCCTTATCATATTGGGTGTCCTAGTCATTGCTGGTTCTTCAGAGGATGCAGGCTTCCGCTCACTGGCAGCGCGCGTGACACTGCCAGGACTGGGAGAGACATTCCTACCACAAGCTCTCTGCTGTAGTGTGGAGCTTCCCTTTGTGCCTTCAGACGTCCTGGTCGTAACTAGTGGTTCAGATGATTTTGACTTCGGCTGACCGGTTGCAGGAGTGATGCTGGCAGGACTGGGTGAAGCACTCCTACTACTTCTCCCCGAGGGTCGCTGCTGCGTCGGGGAGCTTCCCCTTGCTCCGTTAGGCAGCTTTGTCGTAGTTGGTCCTTCAGAGGAGATACCCTTCTGCCGACTCCTACCACGGTTGATACTGACACTAACCCGTTCCGAAGGTGCTGCTTTTTGCGATGAGATAGAGTTACCTTTGCCTTGTGAAAAGTGTTTTTGATGGAACTGTGGTGACTCTGGCGACACCGCAGCTGCCAGCTGATCGCCGCCACTTTGAGTAGTTGAGTGCTTGCAGAGGGAAGCACTAGATAAGTAAGGACATTTGAGAGTTGCACCAGATTCCTTGGGTGCATGGGATGATGGCGATGATGACGATGACGATGACAATGACGAGGACGATGACGAGGACGACGACGATGACAATGGCAACGACGATTGTGATGACGATGAGGAGGAGGAGATGGGTGATGAGGATAAGTAGTTAGGAGAGCTTATAGGCGATGATGACGAAGACAACAAAGACTCAGGATTGAGAAACTCGCTCAGTTCCTTGGCAGATTGAACTAGGGGGCAACTGTCCGAAACAGCTGTCGAGAGGGAGTAAATTGAGGATAAGGAGGATAAGGAACAACAAGAAGATAAAGAGGAAGGCCGGTGATCTCTTTCTGAGGCCAAAGCACCATCTGGTTCTGGGCCCAACTCTGCACATGAGCCGCTCCTTGGCACGTGTTGTGCTGCATAAGACGAAGCAACAGGCGTCGAGGTGGTAGATCCCTTTTCTGAACGCTTTCTTGGGGTCGACACTGCGATTGACCCTTTAGCACCTTGTACAGCACCGCCTTTGCTTCCTGTTCCTGCATGAAGTGTTGTTCTATCTTTATTGCAAGCCTCCTGAGATGCACAGGGGGTCCCATTGACCTGTCCCCCATTCTGCAGATTCCATAAATCACGGCCAGTCAAACAAGGCTGATGTTTCACCCCGATCTTGCTAGTTGTCGAACCACTTTCCTTCTCCCCAGCAACTGCATCCGATTCGATTTGCTCCATAGCTTCCATGGTCATCCTTGAATTTCTCTCCACCCTTGACTTGAAATCCGGTTGTGACATTGCCAAACCATTATGCTCTTCAAGTGTATGAACTTGCTCCTCTTGTCTGGACTTCCGCTCAAGATCGTGACTCGCAAACGAGCCTGTTGCTTCAGATGTTAAGCTGGCATAACCTCCTCTGAGTTCTCCTTCTCTCGCTTCCCACACTTCTTGCTTGCTTTGTTCAAGCTCGAAGAGCCTTGGCCCATCATCGAACTGTCTGGAGGACCTTTGTCCAGAAAGCACTGACTGACGAAAACTCAGGAGACATCCTGCTTCACTATCTATGATGTTGGAATATGATCCTCCTCCTCCTCCTCCTCCTCCTCTTCCTTCTCCTCCTCCTCCTCCTCCTCCCCCACCTTCTCCTCCTCCTCCTCCTCCTCCTCCTTCCTCGCCTCTATCTTCTCCTTCTCCTCCTACTCCTCCTCCTCCTTCTCCTCCTCCTCCTCCTCCTCCTCCTCCTTCTCCTCCTTCTCCTCCTTGTTTGCCTTGTGGAACCTGGAATGATTTTGCCCCTTCCTCAGATGGTCTACATGTCTGCAGAGTAGACTCACACTTACCGTGCGTATCAAATGACCCTCCTTCTCTATAAAGGACTTCTGCTTGGTCTCCAGATCCTGCTTCTGCTTGGTCAACTTCTCCTCTCACTCCTCCCAATCCTTCCCCCACTATGGCTTGTCCCCATTCTCTTTCCTCCTTGCCTAGGTCTCTCCACTTGCAGCCATCGGTGTTAGGCATGCTGCCATTGCTGAGCCCGTTTCCTTCGGCAGTCCCCTCCTCTTTCCTAGCGCCTGTTGCTGATGTTTTGCGGTGTGTCTCTGATGATAATTGCACTACTACTTCCGGTGAGTTTGAAAGCAAGAAGGAGTCAACTTCGTCTTCCCACTCCTCCCCGAGAGAGCCACAGGCATTGTGTGTTGAATCACTAATGTTGTCCTTCCTAGCGCCCGTTGCTGATGTTTTTCTGTGTGTCTCTGATGATGATTGCACGACTACTTCTGGCGAGGTTGAAAGCAAGAAGGAGTCGACTTCTTCTTCCCACTCCTCCCCGAGAGAGCCACAGGCGTTGTGTGTTGAATCACTAATGTTGTCCTCATGGAATTCACTCTTGTGCAAAGAGACATCCAGTTGTTGATCCCTCTCTTTCACTAAGGACGTTTGCTGTTCTCTCGCTGAGGGGGTTTGCTGCTCTTTCGCTGAGGATGTTGTACGCTCTTTTGTTGAGGATGACAGAGACAGATTCCGCCTCTTGTCCATATCAAACAAGGCAGCGAACGTGACTGATTCCTGTAGCAGCTGCTTGAGCTGCGATAATTTCATCCTCTTGATTTCTTTCATGGACCCTCCTGTTGTGTTCGGAAAATTGCCCCGCAATCGAACTTGTTGAAGTGTCTTTGTTTGAGCTCCCATCAATGGGTCCAGTTCACCCTCCAAAGTGGCCTGTCAAAATTGCAGAACAAATTCACACAGTAATTGTCACGTATGTGCAGCATGCCACACAAAGGCCGACAAAACAGTTGGGCACAATCATGCTTTTTCTGTGGAGCTGTCTGTAGTGAACATGACAACGCGCACACACACACACACACACACACACACACACACACACACACACAAAAAAAAAAAAAAAAAAAAAAAAAAGAAAGGGGTGAACAAAGCAAAGAGGCACATTGGGAGTGAGGTCCCACTAGCAAAGAGGATTGGATTAAGTGTCTGAATCTGGATGTGTTTTATGCAGAGATGCAGAAAATCACTTCGAAGTTCAATCTTGATTTCATGCACCTCTCCATGAACACGTCCAGATTCCGCTGGCAGGGTCCCCTCTCATTTCGGAGGCCAAAACGAAATGGCGGCCGCGGAGTGGGTCCCCGCTTGTTCCAGAGGCCGAAACGAAACGGTGGCCGCCGACGAAATTTATCAACGGTGTCTGCTGTTGTGCATGGAACCTGACTGTTCATAGCTTGCTGGAGTGTATCTCATTGCATGCATAGATGTCATCATACAGATAGAGAAACTTCACACGAAGCCAAATCGAGNAAAAAAAAAAAAAAAAAAAAGTGCGAGTCTGTGTGACAGTGTATATTTCCATGTTCTAGCAGTAGATTCATCCGATTTTGTTCATCCTATCGATGGAACTACCATAAGGCCAGCCGCGAGGTTGGAGACTTACCTGTTCTCTCTCTCTCTCTCTCTCACACACACACACACACACACACACACACACACACACACACACACACACACACACACACACATACGGGGATGTGGGCAGCTTGTGTTCAGCCACAATCAATGATGTGGCAAGCCCTGTAAGTTAGGGGCGCAGTAAAAGGGGAGCTGCAAGAAGAAATAAAAGGGGTACCCCAAAGAAAAACCGAAGTAAAGATAGCAAAGAAAGGACTGTACACGGAAAAGGCAATATTGTGATGACCCGTCCAAACATGGACTGAAACACAGCTGATTTCTGAGTTTTGCCCATAGACTGAATGCCTTGCTGAGTTTCCCGCCTGCTACTAAGTCTGTGTGTGCACGCTTGCTGGACTGCATGTCTGTCTGAGTGATGGTTGGCTYGAGTGTGTGTGTGACCATGCCTGTCTGAGTATTGGTTGGCTTGGGTGTGTGTGTGACCATGCCTGTCTGAGTGCTGGTTGGCATGAGTATGTGTGTTACATGCCCAGTTGGGCGATGTACACACAAAACCGAGGATCCGCAATGTGATAAAAAGGACTGAATGGACAATGCAGTGCAAGTAGAATCTCAACAAGCAATGTGCATTCTGATACATACAAAATGGTGCTGAATAGCGCAGGGAAGACTTAGATTCAAGACCTGACCTGACCGAGACTGACCTCTATCACGTAGTACAAGATAGCGAAGCAGAGTGCTAGAATACTAATGACTAGTCCCATCAATGTTGCAACGCAGACCAAACATACATCATGCTCATCACAAGGTGTGAAGGAGCCTGGCGCCATACACAGGAAGGAAGCGCCAGGTCCAGACATACACAGACGAAGAGGAGGGGATCAGACGAAGAAGAGGGGCAGAGATGGGAATGTCGTTAACACCGAGTCTTTGTCACAAGTCCCAAATAATCCCTCGTCGAAATGTCTGAAGCCCAAAAGTCGAGTCTGGATCCTATGTCACCAAGCTCTCTCTCTCTCTTTATCTCATGGTCTGCTGATGCAGTGAAGTCAGGTAATGAGAGGGTGAGAGGGAGATGGTGGACTGAGAAGAGGAAGAAGAAGAACTCTCTCTCTCTCATGAGCCAGGTCCTAACCTGTGAAGTTGGCGCTGTGCTGCAGGTACCTCGAAGATGAAGCTGGAGCAACGGCGCTGCAGGTAAGTACCCCTGGCCTCTGCCCAATCTCTCTCTCTCTAGTGCTACCCTAGCTATGGCACCCAGCGCTGAAGACTACAGCTATGCTACTAGCGCCCAGCGCTGAAGACTAATGCTAATCCTACTACTACTCCTGCAGCGCTCCTCCAGAGTGCTGCTGCCGAATCCTGAAGACTACTAACTGCCTCCTGCCTACCCGTGAAGTGCATGGGAAGTCCCTATGTACTATCTCGGCCTGCCTCCTGACTGCCTCCGACTGCCTGCAGTTGCAGGGCGGGCAGTCCAGGAGGCTGCTCTTGCCAATGCCGAACTGAGCCAGGGGCTGGCGCTGCAGCTGTCGTGGGAACAGGCCAAAAATAGCCTGTTCCTAAAACCCTGGTTTGGTGCCTGAGTTTCAGGGCAGGCCGGTCTGATGACAGACCGGAAATGGCCCTTCGTTTCAGGCTAAAAAGGCTACTGCCATTTTTAGTCTGAAACGACACAGGGTCTGTAGGCCCCTGTTTTTCAGGCTTTCGAGCTGCATGGTCACGGGGCCTGTAGGCCCTGGTTTTCAGGCTTTCCACCTGAGGGACGCAGGGCCTGGAAAATGGCCCTCGTGTGCAGGCGCAGCATGTAACAATGTGTGTGGCCCGTGAGGGCACTTGCTCGTTCGTTGGGCCCTCAGGGCCGGTACTTACCTGTGGCCGTGACATTGAGGGGTTGCAGCGGGGAAAAGCACTCAAGTAGCGGGTAGGCCGGTACCGCACCTGGAAGGGGTAGATGTGCAGGTACCGAAGGCCGAGCAGAAGAAGACAAAAGTGGCATTTTTAGAGGCCCAGTAGTGTAGGCTAGGTCTAGGCAGATACCAGTCTGAGTCTAGGGCCTGTACGGGCAATATCAGAGTCTGCAATGATGTTTCCCTCCAAAAAGGAGGTACCATTTGCTTGGGAGGCCAAGCAGCCTGGAAGTCACCGCCCAAGAGGCAAAGCAGGCCGCTATATCTTCGGGCCGGGCGGAGAGTCCGGCCTCTTTTTCGGTGTGCAAGTTTGGCGACACACTGGTGGAGCGCTGGCTGGAGCAGCGCTATGCTGGAGCAGCGCTGCTGGGGAGGAAGGAGAAGGACACGAGGGAGGAAGAAGGAAGGGGGAGGAGCGCCAGGGGTGCTTACCTGGCTATGGTGGCAGCCATCTTCATCACCTTGGTGGGCGCTGCAGCAGGGAGTCCCCAACTGGGGAGAGCCACACCAAGTAGCTTCAATGCAGGGTTGGGCATGGCGGCCTGAGGTAGAGCAGCCATAGCTGCTTTGGGTTGTCCTTTGGGCATCTGGCAAAGGCCTAGTAGTTCGCCATAGCCTCGGCCTATGAGGGTGAAGAGTGGGGGAGGCGGCCATGGCTATGGTGGACCTCAAGTGATACCCGCAGTAGAAGAGGGACTCGGACATTGATTCTGGATCAGCCATTCAACATTGTATTATTATTTCTTGTATGAATAAGAGAAGGGGGAGATAAGGAGGAGGAGATTGTTGGGCGAAGAAGAAGAGCCTTGTCATTGTTTATGCTGGTGTACATCATCTTCTTCTTCTTTCTTACTTCTTCTTCTTCTTCTTCTTCTTCTTCTAATCCTCTCTCTTCTCTCAAGTTCATTCATTTCTTTCTGCAATTGGGCGGCATTGTACTAAGGGAGCAAAATCGGGCCATCAGCCTTTCAATTTCCTCCATATTCTGAGTGGAGGCCTCCACCATCAAGGTGAGGTCATCTGCAAATAGCGAACACACCTGCAATGCGTCTTGTGGGATGGAGGTCGTCCTGATTCTACTGATGTTCCGGTTGGTTCTAAGATTGGCCGCCAAGGCCTCCATCACTACCACGAAGAGGTATGGCACGATCGGGTCTCTTTGGCGGACAAATCTCTGTAGAGGGAAATCTGGGGCGAGGCTTCCATTCACCTATACATGCGTGGTGGAGAATACTCACCCATCTCCGAAAGGATTCTCCAAAGTTCATTTTCTCCAGACAATTATCCAAGAAACGCCAATCCACATGGTCATATGTTTTTTCAAAATCTATAAAAATAAAGGCGGCATTGCCCTAGACTGTCGAGATATCTTAAAAGCTCATTGACTAGGAGGATGCTATCATGGATACGCCGCCCTTTAAGGAAGCCAGTTTGTGAAGTCTCTGGTACTGGGAGGCAATCTCTGAATCGTTGGGAGTTCGACAGGTAGCTAGATGTACACTATTGTTATAAGCGGTAGCTACCTTGGGAAGCATCTCATCCCAGTTTACTTGATCGGGTCTAATATACATTTTGAGTAGCTGCTGCAATATTTGATTCATCTGCTTTGTCTGGCCATTTGCCTCTGGATGACAACCTAACGACATCAACAACTTACCGTAAACTCTCATAAGATCCTGCCAGTTCTGGCTAGTAAACCGCGTGTCTCAATCACTGACTATCGACAACGGTACGCAATGCTCGCTTACCCAAAAATAAAATAAAAACTTTGCTATGACTAAGTTGGTTCTTGCTTCTGCCGATAGTGGGATAAAAACGACATATTTACTAAATCGGTTTACTATGACCATGACTTGGCTTTTTCCATGCCTACTCTTGACACCGGTATCCATGAAATCAATGGACACTGACTCTCCGGGTCTTGCGGGTGTAGGCAAGGGTCTAAGGAGACCTAGCGGTGCTCGCGTCGTTGTCTTATTGCGCTGACAAACTTTACAATTGCGGACATATTCTATCTAGTTTGTCTTCATGATTGGCCATGTATATGACATTGTAAGGTTAGCCAAAGTCTTTTGCCAACCAAAGTGTCCTTCTGTATCATGGCATTCTTCTAAGATCAAGCTACGGATCTCCTCATTATTGGGGACACAAAGTCTGTCAACGACAATGGTCTTCTCAAACAGTAGCCCGTTTGTGGTTCACTATCAGGGGTTTCTTTCACTCGCTTCAATAACTCACTCTAGATCAGATCCTGAGCATACACATTCTTTATCCTTTGCTGCAGGTCCGCCCCTATATCCAGATAGTATACTATCGCGTTGTAAGTAATCTGCTCTTTTGTTTAGTGCATCGGCTACCACGTTGTACTTACCTTTAACGGGTTTGAGCTCAAAGTCAAATTGATCTATCTCGGCAGCCCATCTTGTCAACTTGGGAGTCATCTTGGCTTGCGTCTTCAACCACCTTAGGGTCTGGTGGGCTGAATAGACTTTGAAGTGCCTCCCAGGCAGGTAATGCCTCCAATGATCTAGGGTCTGCTTGAGAGCGTAGAGATCTCTCTCATATGTTGAGGCTGCTACTTTTTCCGAAGGCAGCCTAGTTGAAATGAACTCTACGGGTCTATAGCCATTGTCGTCATCTTGTTGTAGCACAACACCTATGCCATACCGACTTGCGTCTATAGTGATGACAAAGAGTGATGAAGGATCGACTACTTTGAGGACATGATACTCTACCAAAGCCTTTTAACTTCTTCAAGGCCGAGGTGCAATCTTGGTCCCATTTCCAGATTACTTTCTTCTTTAGGAGTCTGCGAAGGGGAGCAACGATAGCAAAGAAGTTTCTTACAAACTTCCTGTAGTAGTTGGCCGTACCTAAGAACGACTGCAACTTAGTCAGAGTGCGAGGAGTTGGCCAGTATCTAATCGTTGCGATCTTACTGTCCTCTGGTCGAATGTCGTCTCCATCTAATACGTGGCCCAAGTACATAACTTTTGTCTTAGCCACTCACACTTCTTTGCGTTGATCTTGAAGTTAGTCTATCGTAACTTC
>BFEA01000640.1:234312-247579 GCA_003427395.1 Chara braunii
TGTCCTGCAGGCAGGACGGAGTTGGTCTAAGACCGTTCTTGATACGATCCAGTCCAGGGTATGCAGACAACGGTACAGGATCTGCCACTGCACGGCTCTATGTGCTGTGGGGATGAGGTGAGAGTACGGTGTCCATTTCAAGTTGGTACGATCGATGTCCTGCAGGCAAGGACGGAGTATACCGTCTTCACCCGAATAGAATGCCCGGTCATTATAACTGTATCTGGACTGAAAATAGCACCAAATATGGCTAGAATGACCGGGCGTTCTATTCGGGTGAAGACTGTAGTTCCCATCTATTTTGAATAATTTGGGCCGTTGGATGTTTTCTGTGGACTGCTCGCTACCCTTGTCTGGCTATGTATTGCCAGAGTTTATGGGGCTTGGTGGTTCCTGTCCGGGTCCATTCCCACTCGCCTGGATCGAATAGGAGTGTCCAAATCGGGGTGTGGTTTTGTTTGAAGGTTGATGGGGAAAGGCTTGTGGAAAAGAATTCCGGAATTTCTTTGTGGCTTGTTTTTTTAAGTGCCGGCGCCTTGTGGGAAGCTGGGCAGATGGGGTGGGGAGATCCTTTGTTGAGGAATAGATTTCAGTTAAACGGCGCTCGCGGAGGAATGGAGGGTTCACTTGGGAGTCTGTCGACAGAGGGGGATTTCTTCCTCTCACACCTCCTCGCCCCCTCAGAGAGTAGGATACTTCAACAGGGGGGCAAGTCCACTATAGTGAAGGCGCTGCCAACAGATAAGGTCAAGGAAAGATATGCACTCTATACTCGCTATGCGAGTAACTGGGTCTTCCGCGATGACGCAGCGTACAAATCGATGAATGGCAAGGTTGGATGGATCAGGGAACGACTGGCCACCTTCAAGGGGAACCTTGAGGGGGCACACAAAGTTTTCCTAATCCAGCCGGTCTCGTCCTCCGTCTCCACAATGATCTGCATGTTTTATGCTTACAAGAGGTTGATGGATGGACCGAACGCGGTTCGGTGTGAGAGGTCAGAAGTGAGGATCTACCCATGGTTCCATTCCAAACAGCAAAGACCGGAAGAGTGGAAGACTAGGAGTTCTGGCATATCCGATTGAAGCACAAGCTGCCTTTGTTCACGACTTTGCTAAAAAGTATGTATGTGCTGGACTTTATTGATCCCCTTCCCCCACACATAGCCAAACGGGATGATTATCTCATGCTGGCCATCAACCTCCCCGAAGGGCAGATCTTCACAATGGACGATATTATCCCCTATTGCATTGGGGAAAGACTATAATACAGGATCAATACGGCATACAAGCTCAGACCGTGGTGCTTTAAGTGCTAGGCTTAGGGCCACCTTTACATGGATACAGAGTGTGCGCGCTACCCCTCGCGCACAGCGAAACCCACTGGGCACCTCACTAGGGACCCCTTTGACAAACAAAGTGGTCGATGGTTGACCCGATCATGAAGGGTGGGTGTTTGTTGACGTAGTAAATGAGGGAGACTCTGGGAAAGGAGGCGACAAGGTGGTCGTGGGAGGGCTAGGGGGAGCCGAACCTTGACACTAAACCCCCGTCAGACAGGGCTCCCCCCAGAGTGCTGGAAGCCCATCTGGAACGGCGAATGAAACTTTCACCCCCTGGGAGGGCTAGCAGGCAGAGGGTAAGGGGGCAGGGGTAAAAGGCTATCCAGCAGTCAGGGGAATGGCGACTGGTCCCAAGGAAGGGTAACGGCAAAGCACAGTCCGGGAGTAAGAGCACCTCTGGCCTGGACCGCGGAGGGGGGAAGGATGTTCCACGCCTGGACCAGGGCGGAGGCAATAGGGTCTTTCCCTTGCTTCGGGAGGGGAGTTCAAAGGAGGTGGCAAGGGGGTGACCAGGGAGGAGCTGGCGGGTCAGCAGGCGGACGGAGGGCAGGGAGAGAAGGGTTTGGGAAGGGCCGAGACCCCCAAGATGAAGGAGGCCCTCCTCCTGGGCCCGCAAGGACGGACAAGAGAGGGGCAGGTGGTGCACGGGGCAGACCAGGAGCGAGTTGAAGGAAGCCTGGAACGAGTGGAGGGGCAGCGGGCGTAGGGGAGACACGTGTCAGTACACCCCCCTGGTGGGGGCGGGCAGGAGAAGGGGAGAGGGGAGGAGGGTGGCAGGATGGTTATGAGTAGGGAGGAGGCAGGGGATGTTGGTGGGAGACAGAATCTTTCTCAACACTAAGAAATGAGGGGTGAGGGCGGGGAGGTGGGACCTGGGAGGCAGAAACAACAACTGAAACACAATGTCTCTTTTGGGCAGGGGGCTAGCGGGGCCAGGCAGGAAGAGGGGCAAGGGGCCCAACAGCCACATAATTTTGTTCAAATGCCTTTGGGCCGCAACCCATGGAGGTAGAAGTGTTACCCCCCCCACGAACGTAATAATGACGGATTGTCGTGAGGACCCTCACACACCCCCACAGCAAATGGACTTAGATCTGAAAATTCGAAAATTACAGAGTGGTTCATTGACCATCTGAAGGTGCAGTATCCCAGTGGGGGGCTGGAACACTGGGATGCAACTTATGTCGAACTGGTCACCTTATTCAACAACAGTGCCACTCTCAGAGTTGCACTCTCTTTCGGGCCTCCTCCACACCTGACATGGGTTGAAGTCTTCCAACGTATTCTCGTCATTGCGCAAACCCTCTTTCACCCCCTATCGGCGTATAATACCCCTCTGCACCGCGAACCTATGCAGGAACAGCAAGGAGGGGACACCCAGAGAGGGGACACGGGGGGGAACCCCCTTGGGGGAGATGGTATCGCGTTGTCGGGCGCATCGACCCAGGTGCGCACCGAAACGCCGACACTCATCATGGTCCTCACGGTCGTGTCATGCAAGACGTGGCTTGGTACGTCGTACACATACAAGAGTGGGGTGCCGCTCCGGCCAAGTGCACCAGTTGTACTTCTCGCGGATCCCTGCGACAGAACAGGGCGCCGCGAGGTACAACTTACCTCCACCTAAAAAGTTGTCACCATCCTTAGGTAGGTGTATCCCTCTCAAGCTACTAGCCAACATGTAGCGGCTTTTACATGCCATGCCAGAGGTAAGCTAGCCTTGGGCATTGCTTAGTCATTGCAGTATCGAGGAAACACGCGGTAATATGCCCAGACTCTTGGATCGATCGTGGCTCATCGATTAGGGCGCTGAACTCCTAAGTTGGGTCTCGTGAGCTCGGCCGAGCGACTCAACTAGACCTTGGTCAAATGTGATACTTAACGCTAAGACTCACACTGACCTGCATGACCTTAAATATGACAAGGAGATGAAGACGCTCCTTGTGTAACCAACCGAGCCCTCGATAGGAGAGTGATCCCCTCAACGTGAGTCAAATACTAACCTTACACATGGGGGAGTCGGGCCTAAGCGACACGCCCATCCAACAAAGGACCTGGTTTGCTTAACGCATGACAAATAGAAAAGGCGATGAGATGTCATTGCATTTAACACAAACTGAAAATAATAACTATGACAGATAGAAATGGTGAGGAGATGTCATTGCATTTAACACCAACTGAAAATAATAACAAGAAAACATATAGGCTGTATGACCTTAAACATGTATCAAAGGAGATGGGTTCTTAGCTAGTAATGAACATAAAAGAACAATAGGCCAACATATAGGCTCTATGACCTTAAACGTTTACTATCAAAGGAGATGGGTTCTTGGCCAGTAATGAACATAAAAGAACAATAGCCCTTTGGCCTCTCAATCAAACAGAAAAACCCAAATCAGGCAAGAAAAACCGCGCATCTCATTGAGACGCCCGAGCCGAAGCCTTGATGGGTTTGTGCCCATGACAGCAAATGCAAGTCCTTTCCGATGAGCAGAATCAAAATGAAACCTTACTGACCTGTGGACACAATCAGACGACATCACACGATACACACAGAGTCAACCCTTTGTTCACGCCCCAAACCTCCCACAATCAAGCAATCATTTTTCTTTTGGTCAATCTTCCCATCCGACTCGTTCATCCAAGGACCCCTTAGACTGACACGAACCTTTTAGACAACGAACTGAAAACAGAAATGCCATTTCCTGTAGGGTTTGCTCTGGGGTGAGGGTATCGAAGAGTAGGTGAGGGTTCAACCAGCAAACCGACCTGCTATCTCAGGATAGCAGAATGTAGTCTCGTATAGACTCATGAAGAGTCTCTCTAGAACAATCTCTCGATGAAGAAGACCTGTAACACATACACAAGCCAACACGATCGCAACGCCCTCACTACCGGCATGATTATCTATGTGAAGTTCAAACAGAACTTCAGATCTACTGGAAGATGAGAAAAATTGGGCAGCACTTCCCTTAGGGAAGTAGGCTCCCAAAATACGAACAGACCCAAATGCGAAGAGAAAATCCAATAGCTTAAGTGAAAGTTGGCTACGTTATCGACCCAATATAAATTTGGGCAGCGTTTCCCCTAGGAAAGTGATATCCCAAGATCTATACTAGGCGAAAAACAAAATTCAACTTTCATACCATACAAGGACTACCCAACCCATATACTCACAACCTACCTAGGCTCCAGCACATGGTGAGCATCTTATGCAGCTAACCTTAGACTTACAACCCTTGATCTCAAACTTGACTTCAGGTGTTGGGCCACCCCTCCGTCATGCTTTGGCAGTGGCCCTTCACCTTTCACTTATTCTAGCTTTGACCCCTCCCATGCATCGAGTCACCCGTCCATCCAAGGGCGTTGGCGGTCACCCCTCCGTCCAAAAGTATTAACAGTTACCCCTCTGTCCAAAGGACATCGGCGTTTTCCCTTCCACCTTGGCATTGGGGGTTTCCCCTCTTCCCCGAGACCTCGGCAGTTTCCCTGAGTGTCAAAGGCCCTACCACGCACGCGAGGCGCCACCCCTCCACCTGCGACTTCGGCGGTGGGCCTCCATGTCGTACCAACAGTCATACAAGTGAGGGGTCACCCTTCTACCTTTCGGCTTTAGCGGCAGACCCCCACTGCTAATTCAGTCATCAAGCATACCAGGTAGGGGCCACCCTCATGCCTTTCGGCCTTCGCGATGGACCCTTGTTCCACGACTGCTAGACATGTAAGCGTAGGGCCACCTCTCCACCTCTCAGTTTCGGGGGTGGACCGTTGGCTCTAAACATCAATCCTGTAAGCGAGGGGTCACCCTACCACCTACGCTTCGACAGTGGACCCTCTCTGTCAGACTGTTAGTTGTATAAGTGACGGTCCACCATTGAACGCTTCCACTTACGCTTCAGCGATGGACCCTCAGTATCAAATCAACAACAACTCATATTTGGATCACTTCCGAATTGCGATTACCCAAGTTCATACAGAAGAGATAACATAAACAAGAAATAAAACATTCTTAAAAATAACACATTCCATTTGAATTCTCATTCCAACACACGTATGCTCGCAGAGAAAGAGTTATACACAGGGGAGCATAAAGATGCAAAAGGGATGAGATCCTACCTACAGTTCCCTGCCTCCAGAGTCCCACCTGGACTCTGGCACAGCTCCCGCAATCAGTGGGTCAACCCCCCACAGGGCCTTGATGCAGTCTCGTGGGTTGCAATCCCACTTGCTGCCTTCCACTCCCGAACTCCAGACTAGTCTGAGAGTGAGAAGGGCAGATAGAGAAAGCTTAGTCTCTCAAGAAGCAGGAGAGGTTCGCTCAAACTCGTAGGGAGGGAGCCTTGGAACCTTCGAGTCCTCAGGGAGCTGCAATGGCCGCCAACCACAGCGAAGTCCTTCGAGTCGAAGCCTCCTCTCTTCAAACCGACTCCCTCTTTCCCTCACACCCGCCGCACCATTCTCTTCTAAGACTTGGTCAATGCAGCAATATCTCTGCCTCGTGCCCCGACCTTGCCATACGGTCGCTGGATGTGCTGGTCACCCTGATGACAGCCAAACCTTTGTCAATCAATCATCCCTTTTGTCAGGCGCCCACTGATCAAGCCTACTGCAGCAGCCTCCTGACCAAGGCTGGTTCCCTACAGCAGCCTGGTCATCTGCTGCACACTTGGTTAGCCATTCACCAGCCAACCTTGGCTTGCCTGTGCACAGTGTTAGTAAACCCACGTCGATTGTCCGCCGTCCGCCAGTCAACCTGCCCCGCCTGCAGCACTCCCCCACAACGACGAGTGCATGATGACAACTGACTCCTTGGCTTGTGGCGTGGCCGGATCAGTGGCCATGGCAACATCATCCATCTTCCCCTCTTCTCTCTCTCTCCTCCTTCCGGCAACCCCCGCCTCCACCTTCTTCTTCTTTTACCGCCCTCTTCTTGCTGCAGCAACCTTGAAAGTCATAGCTCCTTCAAGCAGAGCAGCTGCAGGGCTGCCGAATCTCAACGCACCTGGGTGGAATCCCAGTCGGGATCATAGCTGGCAGAACCCACCCCTCTGACGCTACCTGCTGCTATATCACGGATGAATCTGGCCACGCCTACAGCCATGTTCAAGCAAACAGAGGTACTGAAATGACAACATCAGAGGCGGCGGCCCTAGTGACAACAGATGTGACTAGCGAGGCTTCAAATCGACAAGGAGGGAGTGACCAAAGACAACAACGATGAGCTAAAAAATCGCAGGGACGATGGAGAAGTCTACTAAAATACTAGTAGCTAGTCCTGCTGCTTACCCGCACAAAGGTTGAATCTCTTAGCTTCGAGACTCTGAGCACTGGCCAAAATTAGATTGTGCTGCATCTCCTTGCCCATCAAACTTCGTCTTCTTGTGGCCCGACCGTACAGACCCCCTTCAGCCAATGAGCACGATCACGAGTAGTGTGCTGCCTATTGACATGTGATTGCTACGAGATTATAACAACCCACGACAAAATCAGCTATAGGGTGAAAGGGAGGCGCAGCTACTGGCAAAATGCTTGGTCTTTGCGTTAGCCGGACCGCCACCGGCGGCCCCACCCATCTCTGACTACCGCTGTTGGGGCGGGGGGCAACATGAATTCCATTGTTTGTGAGGCCCTATGCTTGCAGGGGTCCCCTCTATCTAGTCTTAGGAGTAGCGGTAGGAAAGGTAGTGAAAGACAATAATAATTTGAAAGAAGAACATAGTGTAGTTTAAAAAAAGAAAAAAAGAAAAAAACACAAAAAAAACAAAGATCTGCAGAAAGCTGGTCAGTATCATGGCGAGTCAACACAGGCATCCAATCATACTGCAGCACAAAGATTGCCAGGTCACAACTACTAATCCACTCTCTTTCTTTTTTTCTTTCTTTTCTTTTCTTTTCTTTTTTTTTAAAGCCCAGGTTGTCGTAGAGGCTGGATTACAGACATATGAGAGTCACCTTCAGCACTCGGCCATGTGGTCGAGCCCCCCCTAATCCTATGGGGCTCCCTCCCAACCTACCTCTTTCGTAATTTCTCCCGGCGCACTCCTACTCCCACTATCCTACCTCAGTGTCTGCCACTCAGGATCGCCACCCTCCAGCCTGTGGGTGACCTGACCGAACCGTGGTTGTAGGTACCAGGTCTAAGCAGAGTCCCACACACCCCACTCAGCCCTGATCGAAGCATATTTGTGTGAGCCTTGTCGCCCAGGTACTTCAGGTGCTAGGTACAGACATTTCACTACAAGTCCCATAGGTGGACCTATTTTGCGTTCCTATCGTTGTGTACACAGCTGTTGTTACTGTTGTTTGTTGTTAGGTTGTGCACATTGTTGTCATTACCACTTGTTTGTTGATAGTGAACCGAACATAGGAGGCCTGTAGAGAGCCCCACCCACACAAGAGCCCTACCAGCACCGGCCATGGACTGTACTAAGTCTCGCTCTCATCAACTGTTCCTCGTTCCATGGGCAGTCTGTAGGGTCCTAGTTCAGACAGACATCGACCGTAGATTGTACTTAGTCTCACTCTCATCAACCGTTCCTGTTCCACGGGCGAGCTGTCCTAAGGGGAGCCCTCATCCTAACCCCTCCCGTGCCTAGTGGCTGACCCCCCCAGATCTCCAGCTAGCAACGGGTCCCCCTACTCTAATCTTTCCCCAAGAAACCTACCAACACCGACCACAGTCTGTGCGAAGTCTCACTCTGCAATCAGACTTGCTTTCATTCACACTTTACATGTATGCAAACAGGCGCACAGCAAACTGGCGACAAGCGCCCACACAGAACTCAGAGATATGGTCACCGAAAACACAGTCCAGATACAAGTTCACTCTCGATGGCTATGGCGACTCAGCGCCCAAACAACTCTTTTTCGCATACCCCGGATCACCCTGGATATCCCACACGCATCTCTCTGAACACTTACACACACACACACACTGAACACTCACTACAGCTATGGCGGCTGTGGCCGCAACTATCCTATCGCTATGCTACGCTCCTTCTCTCTCGCCCACTTCGTCTCCGGGCTCACTGCAGACCTCCTTGCACAAGTCACTGTGGCAGCGCTTCCACATGGCTCACGCAGGAATGAAAATGGCTGGGCGCTGCCTCTTGATTTATACTTCTGAAACTCATTGGTCTGCCCTTTGCCATCGGCCCATGGTGCTCACAGTCCCTCGTGGTACTTGCTGGACTGGACTGGGACTGACTGGACCTTACTGCGGACTGAGTGGGGACTCACTGCTATCCTACCGAGGTCGTACTGCAATCGTACTGCAGTTAGTCCACCACTTGGCTCACCACTTGCCCACTTGCCCACTTGCCGACCTTCTAGAAGGACTACAGCTAAGACTTCTGGAACTCACTAAGACTTCTATTCTACAGATCTACAGATCGAACCCCTGCTACCTACGGACCCCACAACAGTCTACTAACTGTTACAAATACACAGGTCGTGGGTTCAAGCCTTGGGGTCGAGACAGATACTGTACACCGGTAGGGTAAGGGCTAGGGATCGAGCCCTGGGGTCTGCATCGGCTACTGCAAAAGGTGAAAAACGTTTCAACTCTCATCAACCGTTCCTGAGTCTACAGGCGGTGTGTAGATCTCTTTGTCCTGCCCCCCACTAGGTAAGCGAGTTTGAACACACAACCTCATCCTTGCAATCTTCTATCGAACCTACTGAGCTACTGTGGAAACTGGACGGTTTATACGCAATATCGGACTCGAAGGCAATTGAACAATCATCCCCCAGTATGCAAGCCCGCAAAGAACCACTAGAACTAAGAGCATCAGGCAAACATCCCACAGCCCAAACCCAACATACAACAACCATGGACTAAGATCCCTGGGTGGTGCGCAAGCAGTGTCTGTAATAGCTTACCTGCGTCATCCCAGGGGAGTGTGCGTCCAGCCGTGCATCATTCTAACCCCCTGTCGGTGTCCATGCGCAAGGCTGCGGAGTTTTGAACCCACAACCTCATACCACATGCGCATTTCCAACCGCTGCTCTAACCACTGAGCTACATCCTTCTCCGTCACCTCCTCCCGGTTCATCCTTGTTCGCTGCTGCCACTGCTTATCCCGTTCATTGCCTCCTCTCCATCGTCATCATTATTTTCGCTCCCGCTCATCCCCGCTGGCTGCTTTCATATGTGTATCCCTTCGTCTGCTTCCCCCTCACCTCTCCCTTTCCATTCTCAATCTCACCTCTGTTATGATCCTGGCCAATTTCGAAGTACACATTCATCAGAAAGTACACTGCCGTCCAATTGCAAAAAGAAATGAATGAACTTGAGAGGAGAGACTTTGAGGGGGAAAGAAGAAGAAGAAGATGAAAGAAAAAGAAGACGAAGATGTACACCAGCAAAGACCAATGAGAATTCCCTTCTTCTTCGCCAACCACTCTCCTCCTCTTTGTCTCCTCCCCTCTTATTCAAACAAGACATAACAATAATAATGTTGAATCCGAAACCCTCTTCTACTGCAGGCTGAAGATGGTTAGGCGAAAGGGGTCAAAATGAGGAGTCCGGCCCTTTTGTTTTTTTCTTTCGGGGGTAAACTAGGGCGCAGTCACGAAAGCAGTTTCTAAATGCATTTCAAACTGCGTTTTTTAATTCCAGTCCTGTCGGAAGTTCTTACCATGCAATCGAAACTCCGCTTTGCAGAACAGTCGCACCCCGGAGTTTGGAACTGCAGTTCAGTCAGGCAGGTGGCTGCTCCCTCCCCCCCCCCCCCCCCCCCCCCCCCCCCCCCCCCCCCCCCCCCCCCCCCCCCCCCCCCCCCCCCCCCCCCCTCTTAAATCTCAGCCGTGGCTGAGACATCTCGGCCCTGGCCAATCTGGGGTGTGGCGGAGACATCTCGGCCGTGGCCTGACCATAGGGCTGTTTTTTTTTTTTTTTTCCCCAGCCGAGCCGCGGCACGGCGTGCGGCCGCAAAAAAAAAAAAACAAAAAAAAACTGCCACCTGCTACTGACTGAACTGCAGTTCCAAACTCCGTGGTGCGACTTTTGTGCAGCGGAGTTTCTTTCGACTGTCCATAGTAAACTCCGCACGGGACTGGAATTTAAAACTGCAGTTTGAAATGCATTTAGATACTCGAACCATGACCGCCGAGCCCTAGTTTTCTCTTTTTTTTTTTGGAAAAAGCCAGCCTTGACCTACTAGAGGGGAGCGGGGGGGGGGGGGGGTATCTGCAGGGACAGAGGATGTGCAGAATCTGATAATGATTCTGATGAGATGATTTAAAAGGGAAGATGCTGAACACTGGGAAAGAAGATAACATGTTTGGATGCCACTGGATGGGGAGAAAAGGGGCTTAAGTGTACCTCCCTTGTGACTGTCACTGACTGAGTGCTACAAGTATGTAAGTGCTAATAAAGAGATCTTCAGTTCAAATCCTCATGCGCCCCCGACACCCAAAAAAAAAGAGAAAAAAGAAAGAAAAAAATCTTCAGTTCAAATTTCAAATCCTCATGGATTAAATAAAGTAAGGGGCTACCCCCTTAAAATACGAAACGTGGCCGAGGGTGAAGAGTACAGGTCTTCAGAGGTGGTGGGGATGGCGGTGGGGATTTGGTGGAGTGAGGGGGAGTAGAGAGGAGGGGCAAAAGAAGCTCAGGCCCACCGAGAGAAGTCACCCCTCACTTCAGGTTTCCTTGTCAAAAAAAAAAAGAGTAGTGGTAGGTAGGTAGTGAAAGAAAGAAAAAAAAATAAAAAAAAAAAATGAAAGGCAAAAAGGAGAATTGCAGGGGTCCGTTCTATAGTATAGCCTTAGGAGTAGTGGTAGGTAGGTAGTGAAAGGCAAAAAAGAGAATTTCAGAGACTTTATATATAACGTAGTTTTTTTCTTAAATAACTAGTGACAAGGGCAAGGCTTTTCCACAATTATACTCACCAAAAGTGCAAAATGGAGAATGTATCTTTGGCGAGAATGTGTAAAGATACACCCACCATAGTTTGTCTGTTTTACCTTGGGTGAGTCGTGCAGTGAGTGAGCGAGGGTCCAATCTTACAGGAAAATTAAGGAAAAACAAAGCTCTCCTGACAAGAAAACAAGCGGATGCAAACACATGAGCTGCCTTATGGTATACTCGCACTGGGATTATCTTTTTTTTTCTTTCTTTTCTTTTTTTTTTTTTTTTTTTTTTTCAATCATCTGCCAGGCATACTACTGGTGGTGATAGAGCCCCCACCCCTAGCAGTCCGGCTGATGGCTCCAATCTACTGGTGGAGACCACCACCTGATCTATTTCACCATCATGTTGGTTAGACTCAGCCCAAAAGATCCATTTTTCTTTGTTTTTGTTTTTGTTTTTGTTTTTGTTTTTGTTTTTTTCGAAAGTTTACCAAAAGATCCTAGTAAGATTATATCTCAATACATCATTAGCTTAACATAATTCATTTTTGGATAGATGACTGAACTAGCACCCCCCCCCTTGCCCCCTTCTTTTTCTCCCCCCCTTAAAGGGCCACACTCTTGAGATATATCCAGAGCTAGCCCTTTATGATGGAAAGGACGAAAATGAGCTGAATCAGAATGGACCTGCACCCCTGCTCATCAACCTGGAGATCTTGCACTTGGGTGTCTCTACTGTGTCTGTACGTGCAGGTGCGTTATATTTCTGGAAGGACAGAGCTAGCCCCGTCAGAATGCACCAGGGCCTAAAAACATCCATGGGCAGATAATGCACTTGGGCATCTACATATCCAGGTGCATTCCAAGCAGGTTTGTTTTGGTGTTTGCGAGCTGAAGCGGGCTGTTTCTGTATGTTCCCCTAAAATTTAATGACGCATTAAGGGAGGTGATGTGGTTACTATAAGGAGTCCAGAACCCAAAAAACAACAAAAAAAAAGATTCTTTGAATTTCTTTCATCTTTCACAACCTACCTACCACTACTCCTAAGGCTGGGTACTGCCCAGCCCTGGTGCTTGTCACTGCTATTCGGTCCAAGTTGCCCCGATACTGGTAGGGTGTGGTCCTGAGTGCTGGCCACACTGAGGTAGGACAGTAGGGATAGGAGGTGCGCAAGGAGAATTGGCGTGAGGATGGGTTGAGAGTTGGCCTCAACTGTCAGGACAACCATTGGCTGCCCGCTGCCAGCAATCACTGTGTGTCTGGTCCTTGGCCTCTTCAACMCCCTTTGCTTTGAAAAAAAAAAAAAAAAAAACCTACTCCTAAGGCTATACAGGTAACCCCTGCAAGCATAGCTGTCTACCTCTCTTGGTGAAAGGGAGGTTACCTCTCTCTGTGGAGGGACGTAATTGTGTGTTTGCCCCTTGCCCTACTGGTTTAGGGTGCAGCATTGGCCCCATTGGTGGGGGCCCGTCTAAAGGAGGGACCCCACAGGACAGTGGCAAACGGTTTCAGAAGTCACAAGGCAACTTCCCGGACCCCACAGACCAATAGCCCCGTTGCGTAAGACGACCGGCAACCATTTCCACACGGTCTGTGGCCCCTTTTTTCCTATGTGGACCTAAAAACCTGTTTTCCAAATCTCGGTCCGTTTACCTACCTCCCGGGTGCGTACTCCGGCCCATGCGGATGGAAATCGGCAGCCTGCAGAGCAGACATGTAGCGGTCCTTCGTTCGGACGAGTGGGTACAAGGTTGGACAAGAGGTGGGCCCGGTACCGTGGCACTATGTGGGACGATTTGATCCACAAGATTCCAGTTTTCAATTTCTCGGTTGCCCCAACGGCCTTGTGATTTTGAATTTCCTTGTCCAGCTGTGGGGACGATGTTCTGAGTTGCCGAGCGTTCAACGAAAGTGCATTTCACGTTCATGTTTTGAACGGGTCGAACAAGCGTTCATTCAATGTGACTGAATGCATTTGACGCGTTCGTGCAGGCGGTGTTTATGGCGCGGGGGTGTGGGCAGGGGTGTGTGTGTGTGTGTGTGTGTGTGTGTGTGTGTGTGTGTGTGTG
>BFEA01000640.1:258339-268891 GCA_003427395.1 Chara braunii
AGAGAGAGAGAGAGAGAGAGAGAGAGAGAGAGAGAGAGAGAGAGAGAGAGAGAGAGAGAGAGAGAGAGATGCAGGCTGGCACAAATGCATGTGCTCTACTGGTAGCTGCAGTTGAATCTGAACGTAAATGCTCTTACCAACACGCTCATGCAGGTTCGCATTCACATGCATGCCCCTACCTAAGGCCAGTACCAAAAAAAGAGGTGCCGGCACCAGCCTGTTTCAGCCTCTTGGTACTGGACTCGGGCCGCCTTAGAATGAGTGACTGACCCAAGGACTCAAGTGGCCTAAGGAACTACGTCAGAAAGCAGTTGGCTTGGTGGTACTTTTGTTTGGGAAACTCGGGCTATCGGTTTCTCCATTCGGAAGCTGAATTTTGTCCCCGAAATTTGAAAATACCGGTGTTTCTATTAATAATATTAATTTGTTATCCCCATATTCAATTACCCCAGCTGTACTGTGAAGAAGCTGGCCTCATGACTCCTTTGGAATGAAAAAAACAAAAAAGAAAGTGACTCTCTCTAGACTCTAGTAACCCGGCTGGACCATGAGAACTCTGATGTAACGGGACCGCCGGGACTGCCGGGATGGCAGTTCCTGTGTCCGTAGAGAAGGGAGGGAGGAGGAAGAGGGTGGAGATGGAGATGGAGTTGGAAGGGAGAGAGAAATCACCACCGTAGACTCAACCCCAGATGTACTCCAAACTGCAAAAGTGAAGAATGAATGAAAATACAGACTGCAGCTGTGGTATACCCCCTGCGAAGGGACTGGACTGGACTGGACTGGTACCAGCAGCGGTACCGGACTGAATGAACACACGGCCTGTGGGGTCAGGCCAACAGCCTGGTCCCACAGGCCGAACAGGCACAAAGCCAAATAGCCCTGGTTATAGGCCAGCCCTGGTTATAGGCCAGGGTATGTAGAGGCCCACTGCATCTGACCTCCAGGGATCGTATCGGCTATGTGGTAGCCTGGTATCGCACTAGTAGGGTTTAAACCACCTGTACTTCTTAAAGTTGTGGCGGTAAGCCGCCGCGATGATGTACATCCTGGGCCATACATTGGCGCGTTGGTTCGTTCGAGCGTAAGTACTTCTCCTCTTTTTTTTTTCGCGTCCGATGTATGGGCCAAGTACTAATGGTTTAAAGTTTAAACCACGAGTACATCCGAGGCTAAATGTAAGGGCCTAAATTTGAACTTCGCCGAGCCTGGAACCTGTACCTGCTTAATCTTCTCAAAATCAGCTGCTGGACCTGCTGGATCTGCGGGCAGCAGATGGAATGAAAAGGAGGCGGTTTTCGCTCATGTGCCACTCCAGCCAAACTCTCTGCAAAGCCAGCTCATGCATCTGGCCGAAGTGGCAAAAATGGAAAATGCATAGAATTGCCGCCGGGATTTATTTAGCGGGTCAAATGATTTTTTAATTTCTTTTTTACATATGTTTCCTGGAGAGATCACAACGAAATCTACAGGCCCTCCGATGTTTGGAGGTTTTCACACATTTTTCTGAGCGTGAACAATCCCTGAAGTTGGAGGCTTTTTAAAAAAAATAAATTCCCTTAGCCCACACATGCCCGAGTGACAAAAATGGAGATTGAGCTGAATGGGCGTGGCGATTAGTTCGCGGTCAAAATGATTTTTTTTTTCCATTTTTTCTGATATTTTTCCTGGAAAGACCACAACCGAATCTACTAGCTATCCAATTTCCAGATTTGTTTGTGCATTTCCCTCAGTGCGAAAAATAACCAAAGTTGCCGCTTTCAAATTGCAAGGCTGGACCCGAAATTTTACCCCACGGCACGGTCGCCGCCGTGACGAAAACCCCTGCCCTAACTCACAGGCACCAAGGTTTTCCTGGCTATACCAACTTCCTCTGTACCTTCCCTCGACGCAACTGTCGAGGATTTCCCAATCCTTCTACGAACCTACTCATTCATCACTCAGATTGAGGATGAGGTCTATAGCTCCTACGTGTTTTATATTGGTCTACTCGTACTTCGATGGTTCAAACCTCAGTCAAGTCCCCACAGTTACGAGCTGAGCGCACCAAGTACCCTATCTCACAGGGACGCTGGACCCGATTTCCAGCAGGTGCTGCTCCCCACCAATAGATGGAGCCCTCCTGACGGCGCTAGTGGTGTCTGCTCTTATCAGCACCCCTAGCGACCGTTTGGGTTGTTTCGGAAAAAAAAAAAAAAAAAAAAACCTGAAACAGGTTCAACTCCAAAAAACACCCCAAATCCAAAACCCATCGGCCTCACTGGCTATCTGTGGGGTCTTTTTCGACCCGTCTACTCAAGTAACCCCCTCCCCCTCGGCCTTGCCTGAAAAAAGAAATAAAATAAAATAAAATAAAGACAAAGGAAGCGGCCCTTAAAATGGCTAGCTCCGCGGACAAAAAAAGCAATTTGTGCAAGCCACACAGCAACAATTCAACTTCTCCGTAGCCGCGGGAGAGTTCACACTGGTATCTCGGATACTTCATACTTTTCTCCATCATAGCAGCATCAAAGTAGATGGGAGGCACAGCTACTGGCAAAATGCTCGGTCTTTGCGTTAACCGCCACCCCCCCCCAACCCTCCCCCACCACCACTGGTGGCCCCACCCTACTCCCTGACCACCGCCGATTAGGGCGGGGGACAACATGCATCCCCTTAATTGTGAGAGGTACCTATGCTTGCAGGCATCCCCTGTACAGAATTGGAAGTAGTGGTAGCTAGATAGTGAAAGGTGAAATTGAGAAAAGAACATAGCTTACTTCAAAAAAAAAAAAAAAAAAAAAAAAAAAAAGGTAGCATCGCCATCCGTGCCAAGTGTCAGAACTGGGATAACGAGTAACCGTTGTGACCTGGACTGGAGTCGTAGCCCAATGCAGTCCAGTTGGCAGAAGTGAGACGCTGGCAAAGTCCAGCTGTGTCAGATGCGCCCAAGGGCCAAGTCATTTTGCGGCCCTCAGATACAGTGCACCATTTTCCGATTTGGCCCCATAGAACTGGGATTTCGTTTTGTGAAATCACGAAATTGAATTCTGAATCAGTGAAAATTGATTAGATTTTTCGTGTAAAATCGTGACTTCCATTTTGTATTAAGGGACGGCCGGCTTGGAGAGCGAGAGACTGAAGACAGAGCGCAGACTTTGGATTGGAGGAGAGAAAGGGAGTGAAGGGAGAGAGAGAAAAGTTTCGACCAACCGAAAAGAGAGCACACACACACACACACACACACACACACACACACACACACAGAAAGAATCCAGCGGCCTAGCTCAGTTAACAGCGATTTCGTCAAAACGGACATTTTTTATTTTTTGTACGAAATTGAAAGTCCACTCTGCAGCCAAAATTTGATGAAATTTTGGGTAGGGCGTTCTGAAAACGCCCTACCCCCTCGATGTTTTTGAACTCAGCCAGAGTCCAGATACATGCAGGGGGGTACGGCGTTCAAAAACATCGAGGGGGTAGGGCGTTTTCAGAACGCCCTACCCAAAATTTCATCAAATTTTGGCTGCAGAGTGGACTTTCAATTTCGTACAAAAAATAAAAAATGTCCGTTTTGACGAAATCGCTGTTAGTTGGTAAGGCACGCAAGTGGCATTCAGGAGGTTCTGGGTTCAATCCCCATTGGCCTCATGTACCTTCCTGGGCAAGCTTGGCGCCCGCCACCTAGAGATATGCCTTTGGTCCCTCCGAGTGGCATTGAGCAGAGACTGCTGATGTTCATAGGGGGAAGGGACCGGAGGGGAGGCACAGTGACTGGCCCATCGAAGAAGCTCGGTCCTGATGCTACCGGCTGACCCCTGGCCAGTATCGCCCACCTGCTGTAGCAGGTATCGCACCTGCTGGTGGGTGCAGCTCCCGCATGTTCCCTCGTTGGAGGCTCGAGCACGGATGTGGCTGCTACGGGGTTCCCCGTAATACTATAATGACAATAAAAAAAGGCCTGAAAGGCCGTCCTGTCCAGATTTGACAGGTAATTGAATTGGTTGGGCTTAAAGAATTATCCTTTTTATTAAAAAAAAAAAAAAAAAAAAAACAAGAGAGAGAGAAAGAGAGAGAGTCTCAGAGAGATCAGCTAGAGTGAGAGGGCCCCCAGTGTAAGACAGCCAGAGGCAGAAATCAAGAGGCAGGCGTGAGCTGTGGAAGGAACGATTTATCCAGCGAAGGATTGCCACGAAAAAAAATGGAGAACACCGTGGCTGCGGAAAAAAAAGGAGAGAACTGCGGCCGCATCATTTTTTCAGTTTGAAATAGGCAAGGATCGTTGCTTATTCGAGTTCGGCGGCTGTTTGTCTGCCAACGATTGTTTTTTGTTTGCCAATTCTAAAAATTTAATGCGGGTTGTGCGGCCGCCGTTGCCCTCCCCCCAAAATGGTCCATACATCAGGCAGAAATGATGTACATCTCCATCTCCATCTTCATCTCCATCTTCATCTCCATCTTCATCTTCATCCCCCCCCAGAAAGGTCCATACATCAGGCAGAAATGATGTCCAATGGCATCTCCATCTTCATCTCCATCACTTTCCCTCGTCCTCCCTCTTCATCTCTATCACCTTCCCTGCTCCTCCTCCATCTTCATCTCCATCACTTTCCCTCGTCCTCCCTCTTCATCTCTATCACCTTCCCTGCTCCTCTATTCCCACCTTCACCCCTCCCTTGCTGCACCTTTCCCATCATTTCCCATCCCCCGGATGGAAAATGTCCTGAGAGGTGTAGCGACCTCAACTTCTCATGTGTGTATAGTACTGTTTACCATCCACCGACAAGGAGGATGCCGTGTGTACATCCAATCCTGGTTGCAAGTGGGGTTTCGCCCTGGCCCTGGGGGCACCGAGCTGGATGTTAACACCAAAATAATCCTCCATTGCCTGCCTGTCCATCAAGCAATCATTGTCTTTTGGTGTTGTTGTTGTTGTTTTAGCCTTTTAGGGGAAACTGCACGGGAGTCACAAAAACGAATTATAATTGCACTATGGTCCAAGATACAGTTTCGAGTCGCAGTTCGGGCAATGTATACAACCCAGCTTTCTGGACAGGTAGGGTGCCCGAAGTGCAATTGCAAACTGTATCTTGCCACATACTGCAATTATAACTCCGAGTCGTTTTTGTGACTCCCCGAAGTGCAATTGCAAACTGTATCTTGCCACATACTGCAATTATAACTCCGAGTCGTTTTTGTGACTCTACTGACATTACCCCTTTTGAAAAACAATGGTGAACTTCATCAGTCATGCAGCACAACCAAATTGGTGAATACACTAACTGTACCTCTCCCCCCGCACATAACGCACCTCCTGGCAAACGAGTCCAGATAAAAAAGGAGTGGGATTACTTTTCAGTTGGATACGTCGATACGATCATTTCCGTTTCAGTCAGCAAGGTCCCACTGGGGCCGACTGGGCCCCCAAAACCATGTTAACATTTTTAGGGGGGGTCCTCCTGGGACCCAAGAACATCATGTCATCATCCCCGCCACCCCCCTTTTTAAAAAGAATCATTGGGCAGAGGCCCATTTCGGCCTACCGGGCTGAAACGGTTGGCTGTACCAGGGTGGGAAAAAAGAAACTGTGCCAGTGCCACTTCGTTCTCTTATTGGCACGCAGCAGAATTTCAATCATGAAAATGAGGCTTGGCCTCACCAATACACGAGAGACCGCATTTTACCATCATTATGATGATGAATGGATTCGACTCGCTGCACGCAGACCAGTGCACACAGTACTGTTGCTTTAATCATTTGTGATCCAACTGCTGAACAACAGTAGGGCATTTCTCACAGAGTCACAGTACCAACTTTCCATAAATATCGCTGACGATTCGCCGTACCTAGACCGAGAGTGACGCCAAAGGCAGCTATAATCACCGTTTGTCAAGTGGACTTATTTAAGCGGACTGGTCCATCTCTCTCTCCAACTTGTTAGATGTACTTTTGAGGCAAGCTAGCTTTATTACGTTTTTTTTTTTTTTTTTTTTCCTTTTTTTTACGTGGTAATTGAGCAAGATGGTAAGCCGGGTAAGGGCCCTGATATCATCTTTTTTGGTGTGCCTGCTTTATAGTCAAAGCCTAGGAGACTAATTCCCCTGAACATAAGGCCGATCTTTTGTAAACGAATACAACGCATAGGTTGCTTTCTATACAAATACAGCACACATGTGTTCTATTTGAACAATTGGTACATTCGAATAAAGCCTGGGGGACTACCATCTTCCCCTGAACATAAGGCCGGTCTTTTGTAAACGAATGCAACGCATAGGTTGCTTTCTATATGAATACAGCACATACATGTTCTATTCGAGCAGCTGGTACATTCGAATAAAGCCTGGGGGACTACCGTCTTCCCCTGAACACAAGGCCGATCTTTTGTAAACGAATGCAACGCATAGGTTGCTTTCTATAAGAATACAGCACACATGTGTTCTATTCGAACAGCTGGTGCATGCGAATACAACACCTAGGCGTTCTATTCAAATCATAGTGTTTTCAAAAACTCCAATACAACGCATATTATGCGTTATGTTCGAGGGAAGACCGTAGGCGTTGGCCAGCAGCGACGGACTCGAAGAGGCGGCGGCATGTTCCATCTTGCCCGGCCCCCCCTTTGTGAGGGAAGCACACCGCAAAGACCCGTGACCATTGAAAGGATTCCTCGTATTCCTTTCCTTGTGCACACCATGCACGAGGAAGAAGACGAGATGCACTTGCGTGGAGTCGCGCCTACTGAGACGACATACTGCATCTTGCCGTGCCTTCACTACAAGCGTCCCCGGGAACAAGTTGGGACCTCGCAATTGCGGCTAACTGTTCATTCATCGGTGTGTGTTTCTTTGTGCCTTTGCTTGTGTGAATCAGTGTGAGTGTATTGTATGATGACCTGTGTAGGTACTGGTGATCGCCTGACCAAATGTAGTTGGCATGTGCGCGATTTCCAACATGGTGGTTTGGGGTGCTCCTCCTTGTGCAAGATTGATAGCCTTAGGAAGCATGATGGAGAATATACTGCCGGTTGCTGGTAGCAGATGAAAATGAGAGTACCATGGTCATGGCGGATAGGGCAGGTAACCGATAGGTATATACTATATACTACATACTATATACTATATACTATATACTATATATGAGGAGGCAAGGCTCTCCTGGATTACGTACTGGGGAAGGCCTCCAGTCCCCCTGGATTACTTTCCATGCTATATTTCGTGTGAAGTGATGAGAATCCCCCTGAGAAGTGCTACAGTCGGGTAGCAAAACACATTGGGGTTTGGATGCAAGGTTGGACTCATAGAGAGTGACGTGCTTGTCGTGTTGTTATGCTACTTTGTAGTGGGATCAGCATTCTTTTTTTTCTTTTTCTTTTTTTTTTTGGAACCAGCAGTACCTGGGCCGTATATCAGCCGCAGGAAGAAATAATTTAAAGTGGAAGTGTGTCGACTTCGATGAATTCGGGCACTCCAGTCCAGGCCCGTTCATCAGAGCGCATCAGGACACGTTACCCACCGCGACTGTCAGAGGTACCGGTGGTTTCACAAAGGCTACCTTCTTCACCCGAATAGAACGCCCGGCCGTTATCGCTGGTGCATGTGGACCGAAAGTTGTGCAAAATACAGCTATAATGATCGGGCGTTCTATTCGGGTGAAGACAGTAGGGCTATATCAAGGAAAATGCCTTTTCTTAGCGTTCACAAAATTCTCAGCAAAGAGTCTTGGCTGCCACATTCCAAATGACAAATTTAAAGGGCTGGTTTTATTTTCGCCCGTTGTTCTGGCTCTCTGTGGCAGGGCTGAAGAGGCAGCCTTTTTTTTGGGACCTTTTGTAAGTTTTGTTATCGTTCCCTCCAAACAGTCAACAACATATTTTTCGTTTTCTGATCTGCGCTTTTCTCTTTGACTGTCCCAAAAATACTCAAATTTTTTTTTTAGGGGTAACTTGGGTTCAGTCACGAAAACAGTTTGAAAAATGCACTTCAGGCAATCCCGTGAACACAACACACCCCCACGTGACCCCACCAGACCCTAAACCTAGGTTGTATGCATTCACCATTACCAGCCTCTTTGCCTCATTGACAAGTGCATTTTCAAACTCAAATCCTGACTGCGCCGTAGTTTTCTCTTCTTTTTTTTTTTTTTTTTTGATGACAGTGGATGACGTATGTGCTGCATGAGAGGCATACAAAACTCTTTTTTGGAAAATCGCTCTAAGAAGTTTTTAAACGAGGGCACACTCACACTGCGTACCCAAAAGTGGGATGGCATTGCCCGATTTGGGAAAATAGTGGTTGGACGGGTCACACTGCTTCCGCATTTCGCAACAGACAAGTTTGCGGGCCGCCTGGATTTTGTGTCCTCTTTGACTGTGACTGCGCCACTTCGAGATCGTATTTCCTGGCAATATCTTCGTCTTCGAATTTCTTTCCATTTCTGCAGATTGAGCTCCAGGGACATACGAGGGAACGGAGGATACCCAGCTCTCTATCATCACCATACAACTAAGCTAGATGGGAGTCACTGTGCACCCTCATGAAGACCTGTAGTAGCATGTTCAAACCTAGCTCCCGAAGTCCCCGTGCAATCAGGCTTGCACGGCGTCTGCTTCAACCGGGACTGAGCGGGGGGTAGGCACCTCTGCTTAGCCCCGGTACCTGCAACCGCTGTCTGGTCAGGTCACCCCGCCATGATGGCAATGGGTGATGGTCCTGGGTGGTTAACACTAGGGTAGGGCAGGGGGGGTGGGGGTGCGCCAGGGCAAAAAAGATAAGAGGAAGGGTGGGTGGGGTCTTCAGAGGGGTTCATCTGAACAACCGAGTGGCCGAGTACTGTGGGTGACTGCCATCCATCTAGTAACCCACCTCTACAACAACCTGGGCTTAAAAATAAAAAATAAAAAAAATAAAAAAATCAAAGGGAATTTGCGCTAACCCCCAACCTCCGGATGTTACCGCAAATTCCCACCCCCCGCCGTGGACCCACAGGCCGCTGACAAATGGGGTCACGAATAAGTATTAGTAGTTCGGGGAGATTAGAACCTGGGGCTACCGGTAGGTCCCACTAGCAAAGTGGATCGAATTGAAAACCTGAATCTGGATAGGTTCCTGAAGGAGATGCAGAAAAGCAGATCAGTCACGGCTTTCTGCATCTGTCCTCAAACACGTACGTCCAGATTCAGGCATTCAATCCAATCCTCTTTGCTAGTGGGACCTCGCCCCTGGTGTGACTATCCCTGGAGGCCTGGACACTATTTTTTGGGGATTTTAGGGATTATGCGAATTTGGTACGGCAGTGTGAGCGAGCTCTAAGTCCAGTTTTCACAAAATCACTCTGTGGCATACTCGCACTCGCCAGGGGCTTTTCTGACTGAATGTGGTCATGATTGGGCATACTCACACTAGCCAGCGGCTTTTCTGACTGAATGTGGTCATTATATTGGGCATACTCACAATACCCAGGGGGCTTTTTCCTGAGTGAATGTGGTCATTGCTGCCAAATTCTTCACCTTTAAGAAATCCTGATTTGAGCATTGCCCTAGGGTCTGATCCCTCCACTACACTACAGCCCAGTTACAGTGTAGTTTTGAGATCCCACCACTTTCCTACACCGTCACGGCCACCAAAATATTTTGCCCTACTTTCGTTTGGGTTTGTCGTGGCAGCACGTCCGCGAAGGCTGCGAAGCGTGCAAAACGCAGTTACTACAACTTTTCTGTAGACCGTGAGGGTGTCACGGCAGCGAAAAAGAGGGAGCAATTTTTTTATTGTTATTTTTTTCTCTCGTTTGCCCGTTTGCAGCATCAGGAATGTCCGAGGACCCTCCCCCTTTTTTCCAACAAGTACTGTAGATACGGGGGGCTTTCCCCCAACCATATCTTACGTGGATCGGCCAGGTGTGAGGGGGGATAGGGAGGCAGGTTCTGCGTCCAGGGGGTGACTGGGGCAGGCACCTAATCCTCCTATTCCCTTTCTCCATCCTTTTTTTTTTTTTTTTTTTTTTTTTTTTTTTAAACCCTACCAGTGTTAGTGTTGCTGGTACTGACAGGTCCCACCAGGATTGTGATGGGCGGGCTCCACAGTATCTCGGCCATACCAGCTCAGCTCGACTAAGGTATTGTTTGATGGGGGGAAAAGATCAGGGAACTCAGGGACCGAGGGAAGTGGGATGTCGCTGGGGATTTCAGTCCATTTATGGAAGAGCAACCGATAGTCCTTCTGTGATTTATCCAAACGATCATTGTCATCCAAGAGCCCACCATCCCATTGAATCCATGCAATCCGTCCCCCCTGTCCCCCCCCCAACCAGTCCATGCTGAATTCCTTTAGTTATTGAATAATGTCTGATCTTTTTGTGAGAGCTCTCAGCCCTTGTACCGTCTTTCTCCACGGAGCTCTAATTGCTGTTTCAATCATGTCTTTAATCGTTTCAGTTGTTTCGCCACTTCCACCGTGGGCGTTTTCAAGTACTAGAATGCATCTGCGACGCCATATGGCCCAAGGCACTGCTTCCCTCCCTAGCATGTAGATGTGTATCTGGCGCCGGATTCAAGGTGAAGAGGTCCCCCCCCCCCCCC
>BFEA01000640.1:320565-333255 GCA_003427395.1 Chara braunii
GGTCTGCGTGAATAATAGGCAACCCGCACAAGAGTCACCGACTATCACATGATAAGGTCCTCTTCATGAGTGCATTAGGATAATCCTAACAAGGGCTGTCTCTTATACACATCTAGATGTGTATAAGAGACAGCTTCTTCGCGCCTCCTTCTTTTCTCCGCACGTTCCACCTCCGCCCACTTGCGTGCGCCCCTTCCTTCTTGCTCGCGAGTGTTACTTCCTCGCGTTTTTCATCTCTCGTTTCGCGCCTGTTCCTCGAACATCTGCGCGCCCATTCTGCCGATCTGCACTACCCCCGCGTGATGCCTTCCTCCTCGCTCCGTGATACTAACTTTGTCGAGCTTTGCAAAGGCGAGTCGAGACGCACCGGTCTGATCTCCAAGTTTTCGACTGCGGGCTGGTCGAGTAGCCCTGCCTCGAACGAATCCACCCTCAGTAGCGGGTTAGATTCGTTCGAGTGAAACTCGTGAATTTGTTTCGTAAAACGAAAGAGGAAAAATAAAATAAAATAAAAAGAATAAAGGAAAGCAGAAAAATTAAAAAGGAGGAAAAAAAAACAAACTGAAAACTAAATCTAACTTCTAACTTTCCCCGTTGAGACAACTATCGGATCCGGGGCCTATGCTCAACTAATCTCTAACTCCCCCCCCCACCAACACGGAGGTCACAGGTTCAAGTCCCGATTGTCCACACGCGGGGTGAAACCGAAGTAGAACTCCTTGTCAAAATGAGCTAGCCTGAAGGTCGGAGAGATTCGTTCCCTAGATCAATCCCTTGATAATCTGTGCCTATACCTATTGGGCTAGCCCCTAGTTCGGTTAGAACAAGAGCGATTCTGTCATAAGTAGAGTATAGGCTTAATTCGTCAAGTACAACAAGCCTACGGTCTGGCTCCCAAGGTTAGTTTAGGCCAGTACCGGTCGTCGCAGCTTAGCACGGTAGGCAACTCGACTCTTTCGGTTGCCCAGGCCATATGGTCGGGCTTATATTAATTTCTCAAGTCTCTTTTTCGAGCTCATGGCGGAGCGATCAGCCAGTTCCTTTATACTGACGCTTCCGACGTCCGCGGTCTTTGATCTAATTAACGTTATTGATCATGTCGTCTCAGTTCCCGACTAACTTGGACTAAAGTCGTCGCTCCTTGCGCGACTTCTCTTTCTTCGACTAACCCTCCGTCCATTTGCGGTCGGAGGTTTTATTTACTAACCCTTTTTCAGCCTCTGCGCGGGTCGAAGTGGCGCACACGGTCATTCAAATTTTAATCCACTAATCTTTACCGTTTTCTGCGTTCACCACGACAAGACAGGCGAGCATTCGAAAAAGAATTAACCACTGATTATAGTCCGCGCGCGTCGTATTTTGGTGCTTGCGCTTGCAAAACTTCCTTGACCATAGCAGCCAAGGGATTTGCCTCATTTGCCGTTTTTAGTCGTCTTCAGCCTGTCTGTTGGTGCCGACGTTGTGTCGACCACAAATCATAAGCGGATACCCTTGTAAGCGTATCAGCTCCGACAGTTTTTCCGAACCCCATTAAGCGACGTCCCCATCGCTAGGGAATCTAAATGCAAAGAAAAAACTTTTGACGCGACAAGTGGTCAAAATCCGATCTCCTGGATGAAGTTGCAGTTTGGAGACCCTCACTGTCCCCCTTAGTGCGTCCATACTGCCAGGATTTTAACCTGGTCTCCCACATATCCAAAAATGACAATTCCCAAGAAAAGATTATTCCATATAAATCCGAGTGGGGATATTGGATCCGTACGACAGTCGCGGAGGTCACCAAGGAAGACAATGATAACTCCTCCCCCCAACTTTACACTTTATTCGCCAGAATTTCGTTGGGTGTCCGACGAGTTAGGAGTCAAAATTAAATCTCACCCTTTGGACGAGGGTCTTAACCAAAGTCAAATTTTATCGTCCCACCCGAAGTCTAATGCGAGGGGATCGGCGACCTTGGTATCAACCCACCACAACCGGTTGATCAGGCCAAAACTGCGGTCCACCACGTTGTTATTTTAGCGATGGTTCCCGTATTGGTTACGCAATATCGGGTAGAATCCTCCTATCATTCTAGACCTGACTCTTGATCCCTCCGATATCTAGCTGAACCAATTTTGTCATTAAGGAGGCTCCCCCTCAGGTTTCAGTTCTAGGCCATAATCGGAAGGTCCGCTGCCTGGTTATACTTGGTCAGCAGCCCACGTTGGGAGTTACGTCCCAACGATGCCAATTTTTCACCATAGGCTTGGTAATTTCAAGTCCCTCAAATTGACCTCCTAGAGTGGATGAACGATGATCATTTAAAATATATATGAAAAACAATTTGACCAAAGAAATCCCCTCGTGAGTTTGAATGAATGAGCCTCTTTGCAAGTATATATGTAAAAATTTCACCAATAAGAATGATATATCATGATTGTCATATTGTTACTGAACGAGGGGCATCGTCAGAGGCAATTAGGGGTCGTGTCTACCAGACCTCGATCACAGGCTGGATAAACACACGTCTCGGGGATCTTCAACCACCAGGAAAGCCAACCAAATATCCATAAAAAAAGTATAAAAGTATTGTTTGACTCCTTGTCTTGTCAAAATTTTGACTTTCTCACATCCCCTTTTTAGGGTTTTTTTCAAAAAAATAGTCACATAGGACAAAACATGAAAAGACTGGCAACAAAGCAAAACATTTTTAGAATGTACAAACCACATGTCACTCTTGAACACCTAGGCATTTTTCCAAGCATCCTAGTTCAAGACTTGATAACATAGTCTTTATACACATAAGGGATACACACCTCACCAATCAAAATCAGATACTCAACCAACTCAAATGTGAAAGTGAAAGTCCTCATTGGCGGTATACCCCATAAATAGAATCCAAATATGACTCAGAAGGAAGGAAATTTAGCTGAATATAAAATATGAGGCTTATACAACCTTCCCTCTCAAAAATAAATTCTGGAACTCGAGTTACATGTTTCTCTAATCCTCAATTGCTAAAGTACACCCGTCGCGTCATAAAAGTATAAAAGAGACAACAAAATTTTCTAACCCTAACAACTAAGGACTATGAAGTACGTACTTCATGACCCTTCAAATATCTTATTTACTAAGTACAACATTGCATCTAAGGGAAAAATATAATAAACATGTCACATATATTTCCTCACATTCGACTATTAGAATACAAGGTCTTATCCGAAGAAAAGAAAATGTGAGAGTCCTACCATAAAACTCAAAACAAAGAGATCAAAGTGTCTCTCATTCACCGGTTATGCGCAATCATTTCCTAATTCTCTGTAATTAAACCCTTATTACTTAAATAATTGGAATATAAACCTTTCTTCAACCTACTTTACTTGTCCCTAGGTTCTGCTTGCACAGACAAACGTCCAGCAAAACACCTCTCATCACTAACCAAAACCTCTCATCCCGATAATATTTTTCCTGAAAGACGGTTTTCAAATCATCCCTAACTAACGTTGCTTATCTCCAACGTCTAAAAGACCATTCAAAAGTAGGTGATAATATGCTGCAATAATGATGCATTCACAAATCTTGGATATTGAATGTCATTAATCATCATAATGACTTGTTGGCCATAGTACAGATATACTGTCATAATAATAACAATAACCAATAATTATAATAGTTGAGTAAGTAAATAGTATTAGCAAGCAAAGAGACAAGTGTAACTAGCATATGCGTGCATAGTGATGATAAGAAACTTATGGTAACTGTTACGACAGACAACAGTCATGCTATGGTCAATAAGCCTCTCAACAATGAATGTTTTTAAGATATAAAAATGAAAGTACTACATTCTACTCCCCGGGCTTTGACAGGAGTATATTGTGTCAAGGGGAAGTGTAATCCCTTAAGAGGGTTAACATCTTAGACTCTCGAGCCCCGCTCAAGGACCAAGCGTCACTGCTTCACCCTCCGATTCCAATATTTGTTCCTTGCAGATCCTTGTCCATTAGTAGACAACCCCACCATACAGATTTCAGGATCCATATCCCATCTCGCGCAGAGGAACCCACTTGACACAAAGATAGCTGGGGCATCACCCGCTGCTTCCTTGCAGCAGGTAGTAGTCGCCTCCTTCACAGACCATAGCCTGACAAGGCCCAAATACTTTCCTCCTTGTTAATAGTAATGTAGTCACCTCTCCTCAAAGGGTTAGGTGACAACATCCCACTATGGACCAGGAACAAGTTTCGGCGTGGGTCTCGCTACAACTTTTGAAGACGAGTTTATAGCCCTTTCAAGCCATCTTTCAGGAAAAGGATAACTTAGGATTGCAACTCACTCAAGAGCATATTCTACACATTGACCACTTTTTGAGAGAATCTCTTTTCTCAAGAAGTTGGTCACTCCATTCACCTTCGACCCCGCGTCGAACGTGGATTCTGCGTAGCACCTCTGCTCTTTATAAGGAGAGCAATCAACCATATAGGTTTAAGTGAAATAGACATAAATGAATAATCATACTTGATTATCTCATAAAGAGGAATTAAGGCATACAATCTTAAATAAATAAACTTAGATGGGTGACTTAGGCGAGTAACCGTTAATAAAAATGCATCAGATAGATAGTCTCATATGAATAGTATTAAACATGTTTGACTCAAATAAAATTGACACGAATGAATACTTTTACATAGATATGCTCAATGAATGGTCTTAAAATGAAGGAATTTAAGCGCTTAGATTCAGACAGATGATCTTGGAGTAGATGAGTTTTATCAGATAACCTCATACCTGAATCTTGTTAGCAAGTTAAACATAAACAGGATGATTCAATACCAACTCCTCACTCCCTTACTGAATGCACTCAGGACCACGAGCCTTTGACTGCCCTTAATAGACGAAATCGACCTCTAAATTTCTTCCACGGACGGACTCGACTTACATTGAATTTTCCTAATATTGGACTTTTATTAAGAATCCACAGCAAATGAGGGTCCCTACTAACTCTACCTATATTTAGGCCCCCTTATATCCCTAGGTATGTTTCTGACTTATTACGAAGTACAAAAATCACCATAGTCCATCTATCGGTACCTATGTCAAGACCGAAACAGAAAATACGCCTGCTCAGGATACAAATTCACAAAGCTCACCCTACGCTTTTTCAGATAGGTCATCCCTGAGAAGGTGCCAATAACTTCTACCACCCCCTTTCTCTCTTCCTAGATAGATATCCCCTCCATTATGAGAATTGTCATTGACAAAGGGAGAAGTACATATCTCATCGAGATCTATTCCCCCCTCGAGGGTGTTTTTTATCCGATGACCTAGTCAAATACTAAATCATTACTTATCCTGGTCAAGCTTTGTGCTGACGGGACGACATCTTTAAATGATCCCTTTGTACATTAGGTATGAAATCAGCCCACATAATTCTATCTGACATAGGAAGAATAGTGGTGATCGCAGGTGCAACCTGAGACACTACGGGAGGGTCAGGCATATCCGGCGGTGGCGGAAGAGTAGTTCGAGGCGACTGAGGAAGGACAGTCAACTGCTGAAGCCGACGTGCCATAAAAGAAGAGGGAGAACTATATTCCATTGAATAAGTACGAGGAGGTCGTTCGAACCGTGAGGACAAAGCGCCGTAATGTTGCTCGTACTTATATGAATAATAGGTCATCCTTCCAGGGGACGGCATGCATTCGCGCAAGTCTTCCTGATGTCGACACAATCTCACCCCTTCCCATTTTTCCTCCCTTTCCTCTTCTTCCTCCCGCTCTTCTCTTTCCTTTGTCAAATCAATAGGCTTTTCGACGACCTTCCCTTGTCGTCCACCCCGTCCTCTTTCAGTTCCTGACCCGCGTGGCATGGCTAGAGAAAGGCATTACTCGTCGCTCTTTCCTAGCCACCTACCGATTAAGGTATCGCCTATGTATAGTGATACATACCCTTATTAAGGAATCTCAATTTTTGTGGTGTCATATAATATACTTAACTACTTATCTAGAGGATCTAAATTAAAGATTTCATAAGCGGGAGTACGCGAGGTCAATCATAGAGATGAATATTAATATGGTAGGAAAGAATTACCGCAGTTGACAACCCTCTCGCGCAGATAAGAACTTGTTAAATCCTATTGTGCTGATTGACTCATCCGCTCACCAATTTTACTTTTATGAAGACTTAGTGATCCTTAGCCGCTAATTCGCACGTTCCCTCATGAATAGATAGGAGAACAATCGCCTCCCTTAGAGGTGATAGAAGTGAAGACTAAGACTCTTAGGGATGATAGGCGAGATACTTTAACTGACAAACGTCGTATTTCAAAGCACTTGCCTATACAAGAGCTCGTATCAGTAGACTAATAATTATTCCTAGCAGTTTTCTTCCTAATTAGTGACAGTTTATATAATATTTTTTCTTTCGTTTGTCGTTTTGCTAGGGCTTCAATTAATCAGACCCAGGTCCGTTCACATAGGACCCCGGTAGGCAACCGAAGGTCCCCGGCAATGGCTATACCTCTCACGACACCCCACGACAGGTCAGGGAGCCGCGAGGTACAACTTACCTCTACCCGAGGGGTTGTCACCACCCTTAGGTAGGCGTATCCCTGCTAAGCTACCGGCCCACATACGAAGGTTTTTACATGCCTTTGTAGAGGTAGGTCGGCCGAGGGCGTTTGCTCGATCGTTGTAGCATAAAATGGGGTACGAGCGGTAAGACGCCTAGAACTGACGCGTTAGATATACAGGTCGAACTTTTAGAAGGCTGTCTATTTTTCGCTATTGCGTAATGTATTATTCCCTCGACAAATATCAATCAAACCAAAGGGCGTCCAGTCTTTCTTAACAGACCATGACTTAACTAAATATCAGATAATATAGAAGTTATTCAAGACAATAATGAGGATGGGGTTATTACCGCCGAGAACCCTTCCCACTTTCACAAGTGTTGTGTGTCCGAAAATCTTCAACAGATCTGGTCCAATTCGATCAAAAATCACGCACAAAACAGTCTTGCATATAATAATGCAAAAACAGTTTACATGCCATGCACTAACGACGTCAACCATCAACCATTGACCTTGTCCCTCACTTCCCAAACCATGTATGGCAGCCTTCTCTTTCCTGAGACGTAAGCCCAGCCCCCTCACATTTCTACAAAGGACCCTTGCGAGTGACTAGAACGATTTAGGCAATGACCACAGGTGACAGTTTTACTGACCATAGGGTTTGACTTTAGAGGTGAGAATCAAGTCAAAGGGGAACAGTTGAATAGGTAACAACCGACCTGTTATCGAAAGGTAACAGAAATTTAGGTCCTTTATGTAGAACCTCTTCCTTGAAATGCAGTAGATAAATAGGGACCTGCACACACACAGGTCAACAAAGATTCAACACCCCCACTCGATTTCCCACATATTGATATCTAAGGGTCAATCCCTTAGACATGGGTAGTGAGCTCTGGGATTGACATCCGAAGTCTAATCCATAATCTTACTCTCACAACTCAACCCTAAGCCGTCTATTACTCTCTCCTCTCACTTAAGGAGTCTCATGCCTGTGTCATAAGTCGTATTAAGGAAACTCATATTTCCCTTACTCTCAGTCCTTGCATTTTCTCTCTTGGGGATAAGCGCACTGTTTGACGCTTATGCAGATGAGATATAACTCATTATTCGTTGCGACCTTCCATCCGAAAGCCATGGACGACTATGAACTACGTGGAGGTTCTTAGGGTTCTTTCTCCCACGGTTTTATCTTTTTTCCTTGTTCCTTTTCCAGATATGTGAAGACTTTGCTCCAACAGGAGCATTGTTCTTTTCTTCTCTTCAATTTGTCCTGACATACTCAAGTAGTAGATCGATTTAGACATGAATCTTCTGCTACTTGGCCAATACCAAGCAATCTGTTAGTCGACCAGACATGCGAGTAAGTCGCATATGAGTATTCGATCCCCTCTTTAGTTTTACTCAATGTATACATAAGATCTGCTCAGAGTATCAGGATAGCTCACACATGAGCATCCTTCCTACAACAAATAGTTGAGACTCCTACAGAAGCACCCTACTATTTGTTTTAGGTATAATTATGAAAGATCTTGATGTCAACCCCTTCCAGAGATTAATAACGGTCTGCGTGAATAATAGGCAATCCGCACAAGAGCCCCCTACTATCACATGACAAGGTCCTCTTTATGAGTGCATTAAGATAATCCTAACCAGGGTATCATGTTGCTTTTCCGAAGCTGACCGTCTTGAGACCAGGTTAGTTTTGGACATAAGACGAGTGTTTAGGGTATTCCTACATGAGTGCTCTCTTTCTTAGCGAGTTCGTACAGAATCAAGTAGGTAATAGACAAACCCCAACAGAGACCCCTCTACTACTTTCCTTGGGTAATGAGTAGTCCAGCCGTTAAACAAGTAATAGGACAACTCCTACAGAAGCCTCCCTATTCTCGGTCTGGTGGTCGGACTATCTGAGGGTAAGTAAGCTTAGGAAAGAAAGAGTAGAAATGTGATTTCCTACTCTTTGCAGGTTGTTAGTCAGCCTTAGACTCAAGCGTGTGAATAGGATGACCCTCCCTAGAGCCTCCTACTACACCTTGAATAAGTGCAAAGGCCGAAACTTCCTGAGCCGTTAATAAGAAAGGAAGTTAGTACCAAAATCTCCTAAGTACACTTTTCACAATCAAGCAGATCCTAGTTACTCAAGGTGGTGAGGAGTACCGCCACCTTCAGATGTGTCAATCATCCCACTTTCATAAGGCAAATGTCCTAAGCCATACATGAGTTTTCTACTGCCTTTTGAGACTGGTTTGGTAGGCTATCGGGGCGACTCGCACAAGAGTCTCCCTTTATTATTTCTAAATGTCAGACACCTATTTCCATCACGACGACAGTCGATCCGGCAGTTAGTAAGGTAACTCACACATGAGTACCTAAGTTAGTTCATAAGTTAGTGTCAGATTCTTCTTTCCGTCACGGCGATAGCCGATCCGGTAAGGAGCACCTAATTTAGTTCATAAGTTATTGTTAGATACCTCTTCCCGTCACGACGACAGTCGTTACGGTCGAGAGTATCTGGTTTAGTTCATAAGTTATAGTCAGATACCTCTTCACGTCACAACGACAGTCGTTACGRTAGAGAGTAAGGTGACTCACACATGAGTACCTAAGTTAGTTCATAAGTCAATGTCAGAACCCTCTGCCCATCACGACGACAGTCGATCAGGTAGATTGCAAGGTAACTCACACACTAGTACCTAATTGTCAACCCTTAGTTAAGTCAGAGCATACACAAGTAGCACGACGGCTCACGCATGAGCCTCCATCGCCCTACTTTGTTCTTCAAGTCCAGACAGTCTAGGTTCCTTCTTGGTTAATTTAGGTCCCTTCCATTTCACCAGGCAGGATTCTTATTCCAATCATATTCTTTTCCCTTTTGATTATCTTAGTCGTGAAGAAAGTATAAGCAGTATGCCACACAACCATAAAGGCAGTCCAATAGAAAGGCGTAGCCTATAAGGGTATACGGGGAAGGATTGCTTGATGCGTACCTCATGGTTCCCTGCCTCCAGAGTCCCTCCTGAACTCCGGTGGAGCTCCCGCAATCGCCCTGTGATCGATCTCGTATCATATATGCAATGGGACGTCTGGACCTTTATAGGAATATATCATTAGACAAGTTATAGTTTCAAAGAGATCGGTATACGAGATGATCAAATAGAAAAAATAATGGAGGAGGATGGAGGAGGTAGGCATCACCACACAGTAACAATGTCTCTCTCCTCTCCAACGCCTCACACTCTTCCCCTTACTATCCCTTGCTTATCTCAGGATGTTTTAATAGTGAAACAACAACCAATAATAATAATAATAATAATAATAATAATAATAATAATAATAATAATAACAATAATAATAATAATAATAATAATAATAATAATAGAAGTAGTATTAGAAGGTAAGTGTGTCAGACCGTGGATTACGTCGTCACACTAAAAGTTAAAAAGTCTGACACTGTCCGGAATAGTCGTAATGCACCGCTACCATACCAACGGATAATCAGATCATCGTATCATATTGTCAATGAAGATGTTAACTATCTTAGATTATCGCCAAGACCAGGTACATACCCTTACATCATCAACCTTATCCCTCTCTCTCTAACTCACGTACATTCTTACACGCAGACATGGGTCGAGGGATCACAAAGAATCCACACTCGAGACCAGAGATGCAGAGTCCGGATATGCTCAGTCCTAACGGATTACTACAGTTTCTGGGATTAGTCACTAAACGCCCAGCAGCGTAGTTCACAGCAACCCTATACCAGTACCCGCATCAAAGGTAGGCGGTTCTCCTCTTTATCTGTGCCTGTCTATCTGAATGTACGTATGTACGCATCTGTCTGTCTGAATCAGTCTTGTCTGACCGTCTGCGTCTGTTTGGCTGATTGTCTGTGGCTGACTGTTCCTTGTATATATTTGTCTGATCCTTCTCTCTCTCTCTTTTCCTGACTATTACTCATTCCTCTCCCGGTTCTTTTTTTTTCCTTCTCCCTTTCTTGTATGCATGTTCATCCCCCTTTCGCACCCTCCTTCTCTCTCTCTCTCTCTCTCTCTCTCTCTCTCTCTCTCTCTCTCTCTCTCTCTCTCTCTCCCCCTTTTTATGTGGGTGTATCTGCCTGTTCGTTCATTTGCTTGAGTGTCTGGTTGTGTGTTTGACTGTGTTTCTGATTGTGTGTCAGACTGTCGTCAGCCTGTCTCTTTTTCTCTCCGCCCCTGCGTGTGCGTCCGTCTGTTTACTGGCGTCTACCAGTCCTATCTGTTTGTCTTATATGACTTGTCTGTCGCAGGCATGTGTAGCCGTCGGGTTTCGAACCGCAGGTTTGTCCCGTGGGGTCAAGGTTATAGCTGCTACAATCTTGAAAGGTCAAGGTCGTTGCTACTACAGAGTCAAAGAGCCAAATCCACAGACTTCCGGAAGGTCCGGAAGCGGCCCTTCAACCGCTCCTCACAACAGACCAGGGGCAGGTGGGCACTGGTGGAGTCTACCCGTGCTGAGTCAGCAGTCCTCGTCCCAGTTTGTCCTGGTTCAGTTAAGCAAATACCGCATTGGACTGTGTGCACTACGGGCATGGGAGAGGGCCAGACCTTGGGGTTGCAGAAGTATAACTCAAGAGGCAGCGCCCAACCATTCATTCATTCATGCGTGAAGCATGCGGAAGCGCTGCCACAACGACTTGTGCAAGGAGGTCTGCAGAGAGCCCGGAGCTGAAGTGGGTGAGAGAGAAGAAGCGTAGCATAGCGATAGGGTAGAGGCAGCCACAACTCCCATAGCTGTAGTTTAGTGTGAAGTGGGTGTGCGTATGTCTGCGTCTGCATGTCTGCGTCTTTGTCTGTCGGTTTGTCTGTTCGACTGTGTCTGTCGGATCTTAGGTCCGACTGTGTTTGTCGGATCTTGGGTCCGACTATGTTTGTCGGACCGTCGGTCCGATTGTATCTGTCGGTTTGCCTGATTGTTTGTGTCTGTTTATTAGAATTTTTGTGTTCGTCCGTTCCCCTGTCAGTGTCTGTTACATGCCCAGTTGGGCGATGTACATAGAACCCGGGGATCCGCAATGTGATAAAAAGGACTGAATGGACAATGCAGTGCAAGTAGAATCTCAACAAGCAATGTGCATTCCAATACATACAAAACGACGCTGAATAGAGCAGGGAAGACTTAGATACAAAGCCTGGCTTAACCAGGACTGACCTTATTCGCACAGTATCAGTTAGCGAAGCAGAATGCTAGAATGCTAATAACTAGCCCAATCAATATTCGAACGCAGACCAAACATACATCGTATCCATCACCAGGTGTGAAGGAGCCTGGCATTGTACACAGGAAAAGAGCGCCAGGTCCAGACATACACAGGCGAAGAGGAGGGAATCAGACGAAAGGAGGGAGAGAGATGGGAATGTCGTCAACATCAAGTCTTTGTCACAAGTCTCAAATAATCCCTCGTTGCTATGTCTGAAGTCCAAAAGTTGAGTCTGGATCCGATGTCACCAAGCTCTTTCTCTCTTCTCTCGTAGTCCGCAGATGCAGTGAAGTCAGATGATGAGAGGGGGAGAAGGAGATGGTGGACTGAGAAGAGGAAGAAGGAGAACTCTCTCTCTGTTACAAGCCAAATACTAACTTGGGATGTTGGCGCTGTGCTGCAGGTACCTCGAAGACGAAGCTGGAGCAACGGCGCTACAGGTAAGTACCTCTGGCCTCCTCCCAATCTCTCTCTCTCTCTCGCTACTGCTATCCAAGATATGGTGCCCAGATTACAGATGACAGATCCTATCTCGCCTACACTACAATGCCGAATGGCGACGACATCAGCCTACTGAAGTACGAACAGATTTCGGCTTATGATGCTTGTCTCAACCAATCATGCAAGTTCCCACCATAGATTACTTTCTCTCGTCCTCCCTCTCTAATAATAATAATAACTAGCTAAGCGCCGGCGGTGCAGGCGGTGCGGACAATGCCCGCAAAAAAAAAAAAAAAAAAAAAAGTTAGGACCAAACCAACTGCTAAGTTTCAGCATTGTTAACTAATTCAAGGAACAAAACACACATCCCGTCTGCGCGCCCAGGTTGCTCAAGCGTTGAGGAGGTCTCTCTCTCTCTCTCTCTCTCTCTCTCTCTCTCTCTCTCTCTCTCTCTCTCTCTCTC
>BFEA01000640.1:334751-351258 GCA_003427395.1 Chara braunii
TTTTTTTTTTGTTTTTTTTTTGGTTTTTTTTTTCGGACTGACGCAAAAAGAAAGACACCGCAAAAAAAAAATAAAAAAAAATTCACGGGAAAAACAAAAAAACGAAAACAAAAGGCAAAAAAAGCAAAAAAAATGACATGCTAGAATGAAAAATATATAATAATAAAAAAAAAAAGATAAATAATCAAATCAAACAAAGGGCCTCGCTGCACTACTGTCGACATGCACAAAAGACAAAAATAAAATATTGGCGGTGTATCTTTCCATATTCTAGCGGAAGATTCACTCTCGTTTTGCACATTTCGAGAGAAGTGCTGTGAGACCCAAATTCTTCAAATTCTCAAATTTCTCAAATTCAATTATTCAATTCAATTCAAGCAAATCAAATCAAACATCAAACAAATGCTTTCAATACGAAAAAAAAAGGGGCCGGACAAAAATCGACACGGAAATGCTATCCGACGGCGGGCACGTCGAGATATTCATCCGCATCGACGCTCGCCGTGTACCCGTGCCCGTGGGCGCTCTCTCTCGTTTAGTGGCTCACTGTGAACAATTCGGTACGCGCGCCACTCTGCACGCCCACCCGCCCTCGATCCCCTTCATCCGCCGGCCCGCATCAAAACTTTAACCCGATTCCGGCACGCAGCGGAACACCGGCCTCCCCCCGCGGCCAATGCTGCTTAAGGGTTAGGATTATTATTATTATTATTATTAATGCAATTTAATCTTACCAGGCCATGTGGTGGTTCGCCGATGGCATCATGAGGGTGGGCTTGTCGTCCGACTTGTTAGAACACGAGCTTATGTCTGTCGTGTCCCCTATGTTGCAATCTCGATATGTCAACTTTTGTGACAGGCCATGACTGCATTACGTAGGAGGAGGAGGTCAGGAAGATCCCTGATCTCTCGACTGGCTCCTCCCCCAATAGGATGAGCAGAATCGAATAAATCTGTCACTAGAGCGTGAAAATATACGCCGCCACACATGTTCGTGAGGTTTACGTGTGTGTTTGTGTGTGCTTGTGCATGTTTCGACAGATTTTCGCTGAATCATTAGGGGGTTGAACCCCGACATACAGTCTACCCAAAATTCATTTGACTGATGGATAACGGCTCAACAGCTCGTCCATGGGCATGTGCATGTGTGTGTGTGTGTGTGTGTATACATATTGTCACATCACTATATATATATATATATATATATATATATATCGTCAAATATATATATATATATATATATCGTCAAATAGAAAATATATATATATATATATATATATATATATATGTGTGACTAAGCATAACCGCGCGCCCTCGACTGTGTGAGTGCATGTAGAGTGAAAGAAAGAGACATAGATGGTGTGAGCGTGTGTATGTGTTTTGTGCGTAAGAAAGTGAGAAACGAGGACAGATAGACGAGTGAACAAGACAGGCATACACAGACCAACAGACAGACACACACAGACCAACAGACGGACATACACAGACAAGTGAACAGGCAGATAAAACACATATGAACTGGCAGACAGTCAACCACAGCCAGACGTACAGATAGTCGAACATGACAAACGAATAGATAACTTGACACAGAACGGACAGAGGCAGGCAAATGAACAGCCAGACACACGGTCAAAAACAGCTAGACACAGTGTCGGACAAACAGACAAATACAACCAGACTGACAGACATACATACACAAACAGACATAAAGACAGACAGACAGAACAACAGACAGACAAACAGACAGAACGGGCATACAGACAGATATACAGATAGGCAACAGACTCACAGACAGGCACAAACGGACAACGACAGACAGACAGACGGAGAAAAAAACAAACGCGTATACGGGGGAACACAGGCTGGGGCAGTTGGGCACGAGCAACTAACGCAGGCCCTGGGCCTGTATCGGACGCACTTGGGCCAGGTGACATAGCGGCCCTGCCGGAGGCTTCGGGGTAGGGGCCCAATACGCGTCTGGCCGCGGCAGCACGCCGGGCACTTTCCATATAGAAATCCCGACCTCCTTATTCGGCATTCGGGTGCTGGCTGCACATTGCGCAAGCGCTGCTGCGCTGCATGTTGGCCAGCACCCACGCACTCATGAGCGAACAGGGTAAAGGGCTCACAGTCATAGCCCTGTGTTGCCATAACGGGATGGGTGCTCGATGGTCCTGTGACATACTGTGGGTTGAGAATCGAGGTTGTGAGTGATACGGTAGACATACCTGGTGCTTGAGGCGACGACATTGACCAAGATGTGCTCGTACTTCGAGGAAGCTGTTGACGTCACTATTGGCATTATAGTTGTAGGCTAGATAGGATCTGCCACTTGTGGTCTGGGCGTCGAGCACCAGATAGGAGTTCGACACTGGTTCTTGATTGATGATGCCGAGACTATATCAGCATTGTCACCTTTGAGCTCGCACTGTGTTCTTATTTGGTGAAACTCGTGATGCAATTTGGCGTTTGGGTCGAGGCCAAGACTACCTGGACTCATGCGTATAATGTTTACTGTTTGCCGAAGTTCGCTATCGCTCATTTTCCTTGCCTTACCATTATTATCGTTTTATTTTTATGATTATTTTTATTATTGCAATCAGACTCGCTTTCTTTTTCAACCCGTATATATGCAGTCGGATGGTGAATCAAACTGGAGCCAGGCGCCCACTCAAAACTCAGAGATGTGGGAGTCGAGACACAAAGTTCGGATGCAGACTCGCTGCGACAGTCTACGATCCGACAGCGCCGTACGTCTCGCTGGCTATACCGAGCCCACCACTGTTCGCACCACACACACACACTCGACTCTGGATCACCCTGAATGTCCGTTTAAGGTCCTTGCTCCAGCATTTTCCAACAAGGATCTCAGACAGTTGTTGCGAACTAGTAGATCGAAGTGCACTCCGGGCCACGCTCTGTGCCTCGGGCATACGTAGCATGGGGCTGACACATTACGAAGTGGTTGTGGATCTGATTCCTCGGAGTTACTCCCATGCAGTACCTGCTTTAAGACCTTGTTTGACAGCATGCCCATCACTGTGGCTATCATGGGGGCCACTTCGCCTGTGTGTTGTTCCTTTGACTTAGTTGTGGCCAAGGGGCCATCAGGAATCCTTAAAGTTTGCAGGGTGGGAGGGAGGACATGGACCATTTGACCTCCTTGGTCATCGGGATGGAGGTGGAGCACAGCTCCAGTGTCCTCAACTAGCACTAAGGGCCAGATTGTTTGTCCTCCGTGTACATCCCCATTTGTTTTCCTTCCTTTGCATTGGGATCATTTGGTCAGAGGATGTGTACCTGCAGTTTTCTTATTTAATTTGTCTAGCAAATCAACCACTGTGGTGATGATAGTTTTCGACACCATACCCCAGTTGACATCCTGCACTCTATAATACTGATTTATTGTATGTTTAATTGCACGTTTTCCCGTGATTCTCCGACGAATTTTCTCCCAATGTAGTGGGGGGATAATCTCGACTAGGGATCTGCCTAGCGGAGCGAACGAGTTTTGCAGTATCCAGTTGGTGAACTCCTTGAGCTGTGCGCACATATTTGTCTCTAACTTGCTGTTGTTGATCTTGGCCGATTTTCGGTTCCAGTTTCGTCTCTGCATCCTGACCCAATTCTGATCCTTGGAATTGTCCAGCCATGGTCCCTTCTGTACTAAGTTTCGACAGAGCCACAACTAATTTCATGACAAGGTCTAAAACTGGATGGATCCCCTCGCCACTATGAGGTGGGAGTACAACGGTACCCATGTCATAGTCATAGGCCGGGTGTATGCCTTGTAGGGGGGGTGTGGACTGCATGGACTCATTTTCACCCATGCTTAGTGCTTCTGACATTGTAAGATCCTGGTCCGGATGTGTGCCTCCTTCAGTCTGGTGGGCTGTAATCATGGGAGCACAACGGGCATGCGGACTGTCGGTACAATTATTCAACAACAAGTATGTTCGCCAGTACTGGCACTCAGATTGTGCATGTGGTGGTCAAGTGTATCCAACATTCCTAAGTTCCTCCCTTTGGATGTGAGTGCAGCGTTCGACTCCTTGTGGTTGTTGTCGAAGGAGTCTCGGGCCCATGTGGTCCACCCCTCCCCCCTCAGTGATATCATCAGGGTCTTTACGGTGTATATAAGGTTGACTCCACCCCTCCTGCTGCTTTTGGAGATTTGTCATATACTGTAGTGCCAGGTAGTGGAAAAGGGTCGGATAATCTATGGTGACAGCGACTTCGGTGGGAGAGGGATTCGGACGATCCTCAATTGAGGTCCCGTTTTCTTCCACCTCGGATCCCGGGTCTGGTCTAAGTCCTAGTCCGAGTCTAGTTCGGATGATATTTCCTGGACGGGAACTTCCTTTTGTGGCAGTTTCTTCTGTGCGGCCATCCTCGTCTCCACCACATATCGCAGTTCTTCTTGTCCCTGCTCTTGTTCTCTCATCATATCTTGATACTCACTTGTGCCATGCGTTGTTTGCTTTGTGCCATCTAGCCATCGCTCGTGTGTTTGTTGTTCCCCTACCGAGTGGTTGAGATTAGGCTGATGTGTCAGGTTCCCCCCCTGTCTGCAGGGCAACTCCTCAGTTTCCTACGTCTGCCCCTGTTCGGACTGTACCAGAGTTAAGCGCTTGACCTTGGGGACGACCTTTGCCTTTGTGGCTTGGTGGATCTAGGATGACAGGGTTGGGGGCTGGATTTACGGCAAGAGCAGATTTTTTAAACCACTCGCAAGATTTTGCAGGTAGTCGTACTTGGAGCCTGTTCATTCCTTTTAGCTGGCCTCGTTGAAGTTTCAGTAGATGTTTTGTGGAGGTGTGACCAGCGGAAACTTTGGTGCACGAGGGGGAGGCCAGGAGGGCGATGGGGTGATCGCGACCTGTCAATTCTCCTGTCCTGGCCACCGTCATCCTAGTACCTATCTTGGAACCCATCTCCCCCTTGTCTGACAGTGCTTGGTCTGCCTTTTGCTGCAAAATCCCTTTGAGTTCCTTTGTAGGGAGAACTTGGCTGGAAATCGGATATGGGTTTTTGTAGTGGTCTTGTTTTACCAGCTCTCTCATCTGAGCTCCCAACATCACCTCTTCTTTTGGCCCCACAGCCCCCTCCCCCCTTTCTGTGAGAAATGCACTATGATGCAGGGGCACTCAGACAACCCTAGAGGGGGGAGAACTGCCCTTGATTGTTGTTCATCCAAAGGTGGACCATTACTGCTAAGTTGATCCAGAGTCGGTCCCCCTTCCATCTGCATTGGGCGTGATCGTTGTGCTTACACAAGTCCCTCACCAGGCTGTTTCGTATAATGGGTTCCTTGATGGGCCTGGGGCCTTTCTTGAGGATTCTCCACCAGGCTAGGGGGATCGTTTCTATTATTACCTTCAAGGCTTCCTCCGGTCGATGACAACATAGTCTCCGTTAGCTGGCCCGAGTCAATCCAATTTCTTTTTTTCGTATCTCATACGTCTTTTATCCTTGTTATTCCTCGCCCGACCCAGCCCTGCCATGGGGAGTCAATGCAATAGAGGGTTTGTCCCTTCAAGTCCACTACCCATCTGTTTCCAAAAAGGGGGTTTTGTGCCACCTCTTCTCATCTCTCTGGCGGAGTTCTATCCGGTAAGGGAAAACTTCTCCATATTTTCATAAGGTTAGACCAGAAGGGGTCATTACCCAGGTCGGCCCTTGCTGTTTGTCTGGGTGAGTTGGGGAGGGGATCATGTTGCTGCACACCTCTTCTTGAGATGGGTCATCCCCTATTTTCCAGCCACATCAGCGAGTCACTCCCCTCCAATGTTTACGGTGCTAAGCGGGTGATCTGTTCCAATGCTAACCCCCTCCAAGAGGATTGAATTTCAAGATTGAAAAATAGACGTTTGAGTCATTGTATTGGTAGTGTTTTAGTCTGTATTGAAGGATCGATAATGCCCAGTCCACCTTTCGATTTGGGTTGGATTATGGATTGTCAATCCACTCTGCTGATCACGTTGTGCTTCTCATGGTTTCCTCCCCACGGGAAGGTGGTTATCTGACGCTACAAGGTGCGAAGGGCGTTCTTGTCTAATGCTCAAATAGCTGATTTATACCACAGGGAGGCCAGTACCACGTTATGAATTATTAGGGAGCGTCCAATCAGTGAGGTATGCTTGTCCTTCCATAGTATCATCTTTTACAAGGGTGGACTAGAGATTCATTCATTGTTAGTAGACAGTCTGCCTTCTGCTGACATCAACACTCCCAACACTCTAATGGGGGTTTTCTTTGGAAGTTATTTAAGCTTGGGTATTCTGGGGTTCTCATTGCTGGGTGGTCTATCCACCATCCTTGGGTTTTGTTTCCCCAGTTGACCTTCATATCAGACAGACCACAGAAGTGATCCATCATGCGTTATTGATTCATGGGATGCCTCGATCATTAGAGTTAGGTCGTCTGCAAACAATGAGCACACCGGAATTGTCTCATGTGGTATTGAAGACACTAGGATTTTTTAATATTCTTATGTCTTCTCAAATTGGCTGACAGTGCCTCCATGACTATGACGAACAGGTAAGGAGATCTAGGGTCTCCTTGCCTGACTGACCTTTGGAAGTTAATGGGCGGGGCTAGATTCTCATTCATCGTAGTCGTTGCGTTCGCGTGAAGGATCTTTACCCAATGTCTGAAGCACAACCCAAAGTTAAGCTTCTTCAGACACCTATCTAGGAACAACTTGTCCACATGGTGATATGCCTTCTCAAAGTCAATGAAGATGATCCCTCCATTATGTTTAGATTGTCTTGTCAGCTTGATCATTTCATTTACCAGGAGGACATTGTCCTAGATGTTCCTACCCTAAATAAAACCGGTTTGGTTAGGGTGTATGATGTCAGTCATGACTAGTATCATATCGTTAGTCAGGGCTTTAGCCATTAATTTATATATTACTGTAAGCAAGGCGATGAGTCTGTAATTTTTAATGCCGGTCATTTCCCGTTATCTGTACAGGAGCGTCAGTACTCCCTAACTCACTATTTCCCCTGTCTGGCTTGTGACCTATGTATCACCCGCGGTCGCGACCGCGGACCATTTTACTGTCTGCTGTCGGGATCCCACCCGCGGCGACCGACCGCCCGCAGCCTAGTGCGATCGAAAAACCCCAATATAATACGCCAAAAAAAAAAAAAAAAAACGGGGGGGGGTTGTAGGTTTTTGTGCGCTCTACAACCGTATATTTTTAGTTCTATTTTTTGACTTCTTTTTTATTTTTTAAAAATAAAAAACAGAAATTCCTCTGACAAAAGTTCTTACTTTATTCTTTAGTAAGAAAAATAAAGAATTTTGTTTGTTTTTTATCTCAAATTTGATAAGGAATTTTGATATGATCCCAAGGCAAAAGTTGTTCAGTTTAATGTTTGGCATAGCATATATGTTTTTCAGATTTTTTTAAATTCTTTTTTTTTTTTTTTTTTTTTTTTTTTCATGAACGTGGTCTCGCGACCGAGATCGCGGTCCGCGGTCGTGCTCACGGCGACCGCGACCATGGGGGATTCATAGCTTTTTACCCACACTGCGTGATAGGTAGTCCATGAGGTTTTGTGAGATGCTTATCCACAGTGTCTCCCATAATTTTTGGAGTAGCCCATCTATTCCTGGGGTCTTTTCCTCTTCCATTTGTAATAACGCCGACTATATTTCCTCCTTCACCAGAGGCTTGTCTAAAGCATTTCTTTGTTGTTTTTTGAGCGGTTTTTCTAATGGGCGCAATATTTCTTCAATTTCCTCCATTCGTTATGCACTAGGTAAGTTTCAGCATTCCGATCTAAATAGGGCATGGTAGAAGTCCCTTGCCATTTTTGTGCAGGCTGCTGTGGATGTAAGGGGTCTTGGTTGCATTTAGGGTCTTCCAAAGCCTCAACTATCAATCTTCCTGACTTTGCTTTGGCCATTGCAAATAACTTGCATCCATTGCACCTTCCATATTGTGTTTCAAGAGTTAACCCCGGATTCTAACTCCCTGTCATCGGTGTTTCACATATCCTAGAAGGTGGACTTCCAGGATTGGAATAATGTTGGCTATCTCAACTTGTTGGACAATGTTTTTTGTGTTTTCCTCTTGTCGTTGCAGTTGCTGCAGTTTGTGTTGTAGGTCCACCTGTTCAGCGTGGCGTTGTTTTGCGAGAAGTTTGAAGAATTAATTGCACTTGTGACCTAGAAATACCAGACCGTTGTTGAACCATACTATTTTGTCATTTATCTGGTTTCTCTATTCTTGCCAGAAGGACAAGACTTCTTTGAGAAAAACTTTAAAGCGCTCAATGGTCAGTAGGGAAGTATTGAGTTTGTAAAATCCCCTTCCCTGGTCTGGTTTCTTTCTAAATAAGAATATAGTGATACACGTTGCGTCATCCAGGTTGCGGTACAAGCTACAGAGGAATATCTTTGTCATTCGAAGGGCCCCTTGTATTTCTTCTGAAATTAGGATCACATCAATGCGGGATTTCGATGCTTTTTCTGTACCGTTTTTGCGGAAACATGTAAATCGGCAATCGGTGGGGAATTGTCTTCTGAAAGTGTCAAGAGGTTAAAATATTATGATAGCTCTGCGATGACTCTTTCATCGTTTTGTATGTAGATTGGGCATGGTGTTGGAATTTTCCATTTGTCTGGCGAGCGGTCCGGGGCGGCACTGAAATCGCCTACAAGGATCGTTGGAATGCTCGCTGGGAGCTTGATTTTTAGAGACTCCAAGAAACTTTGGCATGTTGTCGGCTCTTTTGGAGCATATATATTCAATATGCTGACTACTTCTAGCTCTAGTATTGCCAGCAAATAGACCCACCTGCCTTCATCTTGATCTGACCAGTTCAACATCTCTTCGCGCGTGTCGAGGGGCAACCATATAGTGACTCCCCCACACCCTGGCCGGGGGGTATGGGCCCTGAAAGCCTCTTGCAGCCAAATCTCTTTGGGTATGTGGTTATGCTCCGGGTTGTCCATGAGATGAGTTCCTTGCAGGCATACTACATCTGACCATTCTCTCCCGTCTACCCCTTTAAGTCCGCCCGTGATTGTTTATCTTTTAGGTTGTTTCGCTGAGGCCAGTCCATTTATGTTAATTGAGCGTAGGTCGAGATCAGCTTGTCGTTTACAAAGCTTTCATGCCTTATCCTTACCATATAGTGCATCCAGTGCATTCATTTTTATTTTTTTTGTTGTAGTACTCTCCTTTTTTTGTATTTTTACATGGACAACCACTTTTCAGTATCCAGCAGGCTGCTATTTTGCAGTCTGTTATTTCTAACTTAAAGCAGCTTCACCAGTAAAGTGTTGATATCAGTTGCCGACCAGAGGTCTCCCGGCTTGATCTTTAACAGTTACAAATTCATGAGAGGTTCCTGGTCCAACCATCGAAAGCCCTCTGTTGGTGAATGGTCATAACGCAGAAAAATATCCTTGGTAGTCAATTTGTGTTGCCCGTATGATATCACCAGGGCTGAGGTGACTCCCCTCCGAAAGTTGTTCATGTATCAGTTGAGAGATTTTTCTTCTCCGTAGTGCCAAACCATCTGCCCATGATGTGAGTGCGCGAAAGAAGTAGGAACGCCCTCTTATAGTTACCTCTCCATTTCAGGAACTGCTAAAGTTGCGTATTTTGAACGTTGGGTGTGACTTCGAAGTACTTGCCCCTTTCTTTTTTGTTTTTTTTTATTTGATGGGAACAACGTTCCAATCTGTCCGTTGCACATTGTCATGCAGCTCCAGCCTTACGCCGCCCTTCACTTCCTTGATGATAACACTTGAGGGGAACTGGATTCAATCATTTCGCTTAGCGGGATCAGAGCCGACATCGAAAGGGTGTGATATCAGATTCGCATGACGACTGTCGGGTTTGAGGGGTTAGGAAAAGGGGGATCCATGAACTCTGAGTGAGCGTCTCTTTACCCCACTATTGAGGCACATCATTGTCAAGACATGAAGGAGCCGCTACTGCCGAGGGAGTGTCGGAGGCCCTTAACGAAGGACAACGACGTGAAGGTCGGACACGCATTAAGAGTTGGGCAATGGACCAAACAATAGAGGGCTCCGACTCTTGCGACGGGCCTTCGGCCGGACTAGGCGGCGGTAACACCGAAGTTCATCGCGGAGGCGATATCGGAGCAAAAGAGTTGCGGGCCTAAGGCTGTGAAAAGGGGTCCTCGGGTCATGGAATTATTGATTCCGGGATTCGGGCCCTGTGAAATTCTATAAGGTCGGTACCTTTCATGTGGGGACCGCAGGAGGACAGGCCGAACCTAGGTTCGAAAGGAAGCCCGGTACCAAGGCACTGCAAAAGGCCCGGTACCCGACAAAAAAAAACCTTCACTGAAAAAACCTCTTCGGGGGCCCAAACAGGCCCGAGTACAGGCTCGGGTAAGCCATGGTACCGAGGCGATGCAACTTGTCGGCAGCCCGGAGCACACGAAAGGGCTTGGGCACTCCGAGAAGAGGACCGCAAAGTATATAAGCCCAATCGGGCTCAAAGGCGGGACACTTCCCACATGCGTACTCACGGGCGCACTAAAAGAGCCTGGAGCAAGGAACTTCCCTCATGTGCACGTGCAGGCGCACAGGGGGAGCTCGGGAGACTTGGACAAGAGACGTTTGGGTGCTCGAGTGGAGGAGCGAACTGGGAAGGAGGACACACGTCATAGCCACAACCACGAGGAGGCACTTCGGTACAACAACGCACCGATCTAAGGGGAACAATCGAGGGCATTGGGGCGCACACACGAGTGTTCACGTGGGGAGCTGCACACCATCGCTCGCATAGGTGAGAAGCCGCGCGCACAAGTGCACATTCGCGCGCGGCTGGGTCAGGGACGTCGGGAGCGTCCGCGTGCAAGGCACGCACCTGCGCGCGACCAGTTCGGGAGCGTTCGGGCGCACGCGCACGTTGTTGGGAACAGAAGCACGATCGGGGACGAGCACGCTTAGCCACGCGCACTCGTGGGCACTCACACGCACACGAGCGGGCTCGAGACGCGCAAAAGTTGAACACACACGCGATCGCCAGTGCACCAGTGCATTCGCGCGCAAGCGGATTGGCGAGAAGACACCCACACGCAAGCGGGATCGGAGCGGGATCGTGGGCATGCATGATCACATTTTTCCTATGCGCGATAGGGATTGGAGCGCACGGCCGCACACATACCACTCTCTTGCATAAGGGATAGGGACGTGCGCAGTCGCGAGTACCCGCGCGCACAAATGTCCAGTTGGGATCCAGTCGCGCACGCGTGCCTAGACGGAGTTCAGCCGAGCGCAGTCGCGGTACCCGCGCGCACATGTATCCAATCGGGATCCAGTCGCGCATGTCTGCGCGCACACGTGCCTAGATGGAGTTGAGCCGCGCGCAGTCCTGCACACGCGTGCACACATGCAAGTCGAGACCCAGTCGCGCACACGTGCCTAGACGGGGTCGAGCCGCACATAGTCACGCACACGTGCGCACGCGCTCACATTCGGGGTTGAGCCACGTGTGGCCATGCACCCACACGCACATACTCGCGTGGTTGGGGATGACATGCGAGCATCCCCGCACAATCAGATCAATCGGGTGCGCTAGCGGGCAGCCACGTGCGAGCCACACACTGTCAGGAATGGCGGGGCAGTCGGGAAAGGGAATGCAGCATCGCATAGCCGTTCCGCTAAGGGTCCATTTAGACGCGCCCTGGACAGGACAAACTGGGATTTCGGACGGGCGTAAGGAGCACAGGCCGAGCGGATCAGAACTCTCGAGCGACCAGGCTGAAACTTTGGCCACGAGCTGAGACTTTTGGGGCGCACCGGGGCTTTAGACGAAACGGGCTCTTGGGACACGTTACGAACAGGACCGCAGGACCCAAGCTGATCGACGCTACGGGGTTCAAGCAGGTCGGGACTTCGGGGCCAGACTGACCGGGGCCACGTAACGCAGGCTGATCGGGGCTATAAGACCCAGGCAAGGGTGAACTGGATATCAGAGTCCCAACTGGGATTTTTGACATGGACCGCAACTACAAAACCCGAGGCGGCCTTGAGAGGAACTCCAACGCTGGTAGACATTTGGATTAAATGAGGCACTTGGGTTCAAGATGGGAAATAGCCAAACAACGGTATATGCGATTAGGCTGGATCGGGACCTTGGGCGTGGATTTAGACTCCGGGCGCAGATCAGGACATTGGAGCTAAGGCAGGGATTTTCGGATTCCGCCGAGACTCTTTAGAGCAGGTCGAGCGTTTGAGTCTGGGTGGGACACTTGAAGACGAACAGGGACCTGTGAGATCAGACTGGGACTTCACGGATCAGGCCTGAGACATCTGAGATCGGGTGGGAACACTTTGTTGGCCAGGGACAGGACCGAGATCGATCGAGAACCGGATAGGGGCGCACGAGGGAGGACGTGGAACCATCAGAGATTTTAATCGAAAAAGGTCGTGACTCGAGCGGGCTTATGGTGAAACTCGACTTGGAGCAATAGCCCCAGTGGGCCCGAGAGTCTAGCTCAGACATAGAGAGCTCCAACGTAGTTTCATGGGATCGGCGGGCCCATTACCTGCGACATCCCATCGGGCGGAAGATTCGTCCTAGATTATTAGTGAGATAGATCGGGACTCCGACCGATTTCCCCGACTTGGACACTATATCTGCCTCTGGGGTTGGGAGTAGCGCAGTAAACCCAATCATTTTGGACTAAATGGAATCTTATTTTTTTTCCCTTCCAAACGATGAACTATAAGAGTCCCGTTATTGTGTCTGAAGTCGGTTCCAATCTTTGTTATGTGGATGTTGACTAACCGTTTTCGTGTAGGTTACACAAACCCCGATCGACCCTCCCGTGGGTGACGGACACGGCGCGAGGTATATGGTTGGATCGACGTGTCGACAGATCACTTCTACCAGTCGACAGTGGCGCCGTTGCCGGGGAAAGCTGCCTCTTGGGACTTCGGTCCGCCTGTAACCCTAGAGGCGAGATAGGAGTCGGTGAGCAAGGCATCGGGCTTCATTACATGCGTCGATGTTGTTCCTCTTTGGGAAGCAAGGGAGCGTTGAGGCAAGATGTTGCAAGGGCATTGCCGAGTCCGGCAAAGGAAATTCGTTTGAAGGTACACCAAGGAACAACGGCTAAACAGAGGGAAAACACAATGGGGCGCAAAATACCTGATTTACAGGATCCTAATAACAATTATAATGAGGAAACAAAGACACATTGGACACCTGAAGAACGGGATTCAGAGGACAACCGCTACAAGGGAAAATTGGGTGGGGAGCATTATGATACTTATTCTAAGAAACCTTCAGCTCCCTACTTTAACAGACACAACATCTTTACTTTCCTTGATAAGTGGGAAGTGTACGCTAAACACCAGGAATGGGAAGAGATTGAAAAGATGATTTACTTGGTTCATCATTGTCATCTGGAGGCACAGGGCCGAGTGCGTACCGATCTCCTTCATGCTAACGATTGGGACTCTTTCAAGTTAAAGCTATGCAGTGAATTTCAATGGGAGTATTTTGAATTTCTTTCAACTGCGATGGAAACCCTCGAATTTACGAACGGAGGGAGTGAACAACAAAGGCAAAGATCCCCACAGACACTCAGAAATGAGGACACTACTACTAAAAACTTAGCAGCGGACCACCATACTCGGTATAAGACCCAACAAGACAGCCTAAAGCAGTCTAACAAACCTGAAAAAAATCTTTCTAATGATTAACACTTGAATGGTATCATTCCTGTAACAAGAACAGACATCGGATGTGAAAACGACTACACTCCAACGAGTACGGTTGAAAATGAGATCACACAGAAGCAACATGACGGAGAAAAAGACGCGGGCTTGAAGAGGGATCTCACCTACGTCGATTGCAGGGCCAAATGCGTCGAGGACTTACCTCTACCCACGTCTGAAGGAAAATGTGAGTCATTTATTGGCTGTGAATTTATCAGTTTACCAGAGTCTGTCACAACGCGAAGTAATGATGAGAAAGACAATGCATCGCGGGCTAGTGATGAACATATGGATCGGCGAACAAATTGATATGGACGGGAATAAGAGAAATGTGAGGAATGAGAATCAAAGGACTTTGATTTGGTTGTTGCACGTGCAAGGAGATAAAACGGGGGACACTACTAGCCCTTCAACGATAGGGACAAAGCTCGTTAAGGATAAGAATGTTGGAGACTACCTACGAGTGAGAAATTGAAAGAAGTAAACCATCTATCGCCTGCTTGAGAGACGTATGTCGTAAGGCAGAGACATACAAAGTGAACGTGGGTGGTTCAAAGCTAAGCGGAACACGAGAGCCGAAATTGAGGCGTCTCGACCTTGATCTTGGTGCTTGAGAGTATCATTGTCTACACATGGTTGAAATGTACGAGTCAAATGACACAATCAGGGTCGAATTAGGACCTTGAGTGACCAGTCGCTCACAAGAAGGAACACTTCAAAAATTTCGAGTCTAATCAGGTCTAAATTGAAATACAACCAAAAGCGCGGGCTTTATTTTCATAAATGGCAGGATAAATTCGAAGTCTATTGGCGTCGAACGCCACTGAATTGGACACAAGAGCCAAGGAGGGACAAAACGCCGAAGGAGAAGAGAACAAATGGTGGGAACAAAGGTAGGAAAAGCAAAAGGAAGAATTTCAAAAAGAGTTATAAAAGGAGTGCATCTCTTGGGGTTGATCCGATAGGGATTAGGTGTCGGCCAATTAATTTCTTCCTCCTTGATAATCAGACGATCTCAAATTCAGTGGCTCGCTGAGAACGTCGAGAATTGGGGGGGAGCTGCTATCGGGCGGCTCCAGCCTTACGCCGCCCTTTACTTCCTTGACGATAACACTTGAGGGGAACTGGATGAAATCATTTCGCTTAGCGGGATCGGAGCCAACATCGAAAGGGTGTGATATCAAATTCACGTGACGACTGTGGCAGTCGGGGTCAAGGCGTCAAGAAAAAGGGGATCCATGAACTCTGAGTGAGCGTCTTTTACCCCACTATTGAGGCACATCATTGTCAATACATAAAGGAGCGGCTACTACAGACGGAGTGTCGAACGCCCCTGATGAAGGACAAGGACGTGAAGGTCGGACTCGCATCAAGAGTTGGGCAATGGACCAAACAAAAGAGGGTTCCGGCTCTTGAGACGAGCCTTCGGTCAGACAAGGCGGCGGTAACACCGAAGTTCATCGCGGGGGCGATATCGAAGGAAAAGAGTTGCGGGCCTAAGGCTGGGAAAAGGGGTCCTCGGGTCATGGAATTATTAATTCCGAGATTCGGGCCCTGCGAAATTCTATAACGTAGGTACCTTTCATGTGGGGACCGCGAGAGGACAGGCCGAACCTAGGTTCGAAAGAAGGCTCGGTACTAGGGCGCTGCAAAAGGCCTGGTACCCGACAAAAAGACCCCTTTCACTGAGAATCTCTTCGAGGGCCCAAACAGACCCGGGTACAGGTTCGGGTAAGCCATGGTACCGGGGCGCTGCAACTTGTCGGCAGCCTGGAGCGCACGAAAGGGCTTGGGCACTCCAAGAAGAGGGCCGCAAAGTATATAAGCCCAACTGGGCTCAAAGGCGGGACACTTCCCGCATGTGTACTTACGTGCGCACTACGGGAGCCCAGAGCAGGGGACTTCCCTCATGCGCACGTACAGGCGCACAGGAGGATCTCGGGAGACTTGGACAAGAGATGTTTGGCGCTCGAGTAGAGCAAACCGGGAAGGAGGACGCACATCATAGCCACGACCATGAGGAGGCACTTCAAAACAACAGTGCACCTATCTAAGGGGAACAGTCGAGCGCATTGGGGCACACACCCGAGTGTTCACGTGCGGAGTTGCACACCATCGCTCGCATGGACGAGAAGCCGCGCGCGGCTGGGTCGGGGACGTCAGGAGCCCCAACCTGCAACTCGCGCACCTGTGCACGACCAGGTCAGGAGCATTCGGGGGCACGCGCGCGTTGTTGGGAAGAGAAGCACGATCGAGACGAGCACACTTAGTCGTGCGCACTCGCGGGCACTCACGCACACATGAGCGACTACGTGGCACCGTCGGCTGCAGATCCTGCGACCTCGTTTGCAGCCACGGAGGCCGGCCGTAGGCCCGTGGCCGAGGCCGCGCGGCCGATTTTGTGCGTGGCCGTGCCACAGCCTGGCGCGGGTACGCACCGAGAATCGGCGCGCGCACGAGGTTTGCATACCTCCTCCTCCCTAGGGCCACACAAAAAAAAAAGAAAAAAAAAATATTTTTTGCGGTAAGTGGTTTTCAGGGAGAGCAAAAAAAAAAAAAAAAAAAAAAAAAAAAAAAAAAAAAATCATTGATTGAATGTTTTCTTTTTTTTGATTGATTGATTGATTGATTGATTGGTTGATTGATTGATTGATTGATTGATTGGTTGGTCGATCAATTGATTGATTGATTGATTGATTGGTGGGGGAGGGGTGCTCCCTCCCATCCCCGGCGCGCACGCACACACACACACACACACACACACACACACACACACACAAAC
>BFEA01000640.1:355309-369732 GCA_003427395.1 Chara braunii
TGGGGCGACCCCCCCCCCACCAATCAATCAATCAATACATCAATCAATCAATCAATCAACCAAAAAAAAAAAAAAACAGCCAGCCAGCCAGCCAGGCTCTCAGTCAGTCAGTCGGTCAATCAATCAATCAATCAAACAATCAATCAATCAATCAATCAAACAATCAATCAATCAATCAATCAAAGGCGGGGTGGGGCAACCCCGCCCCCACCAATCAATCAATCAATCAATCAATCAATCAATCAAATCCTTCATTTCTCCTCGTCCGCAGCCCAACCCCCCCAATTAAAAATTGATTTTTTTCTTTTTTTTTGTGTGAGGGGGTGGGGCTGGGGTTGCACCGCCCCATGGCGCTTCCCGAATCCCCAACTCCCTTCCCCTCTGGCCGCCACGTGGCGTCAAAGCCGCGCGCCCCGTGGACGAGTCCGCGGTGTCGGCGGACTGGCCGCGTCCGCGGAATCGGCCGTGCTTGGTCGCCGCCGAGCAGGATTCATAGCCGCGGCTGCGGCCGAGATTCTCGGCCGCAGCCGCCGAAATGCCCGCGGCCTAGGCCGCGGGCTCGGGACGTGCGCAAGCTAACACTCGCACAATCGCCGGCGCACCAGTGCGCTCCCGCGCACGCAAATTGACAAGAAGACACCCGCGAGCAAGCGGGATCAGAGCGGGATCGCAGGCGACCAGACGGAAGGGCAGACCAGACTAGATAGGATCACACCAGAACCAAACCAGACTACATCAGACCGGATCAGACCGAACTGAGCGGGAACAGACCACACGAGAGCAGACTGCATCAAACCGGATCAGACCGGACTGGCAGGCCATATCATGTCAGGCCGGACTAGACCGGCCAACGCAGATAGGACCCGGAACAGACACAGACCAGACCAGACCACACTGGACCCGAACAGGCCAGACCACACCAGATCAGACCCGACTGTACCGGATCAGACCAGTTCAGGCCAATTCAGACTAGACCAGACAGCATCACAACAGACCAGATCAGACCCGGACGGACCAGATCAGACCCGGACGGACCAGATCAGACAAGATCAAACCGACCGGACCAGACCAGACCAGACCAGATCTAGACCCAGGACGGGTCCTAGTCGCGCACCCGGGTGAACCAAGATATCGCCTTTCCGACAAGTGTCGAGCCTATTTGCCGTATCAAGCCTGTTTCATGACGGGGGCCGGGTTCCGTTGGGACTCAGAGGGATTTTACAGACTCGTGCTTTGGGCGAGACCCAGGGCCTGGTCGCAGTGCGAACTATCATACTATTTTGAACTAAATCAAAACTTTCATTTCGATCATTTCTACGAATTGTTTAGTCTTCAGCAGTTTCCTGCCTTATATTGCGATGTCAGCGTATTTTGATGATACTGACGAGGTTGATTTCTTGCAGGTTACAGGAGCCCTAATCGACCCTCCCGTGGGTGACAGACACGGCGCGAGGTATAGGGTTCGATCGGCGTGTCGGCAGAGCTCTTCTATTGGTCGACAACGGGCTCTTGGCACACATTACGAACAGGACCGCATGACCCAGGCTGAACGAGGCTACAGGGCTCGAGCAGGTCGGGACTTCGGGGCCAGGCTGACCAGGGCCACGTAACGCAGGCTGATCAGGGCTATAAGACCCAAGTAAGGGTGAACTGGATATCAGAGTCCCGGCTGGGATTTTTGACATGGACCTCAACTACAAAACCCGAGGTGGGCCTAGAGGGAACTTCGACGCTGGCAGACGTTTGGATTAAACGAGGCACTTGGGTTCAGGCTGGGAAATACCCAGGCAGCGGTATATGTGATTAGGCTGGATCGGAACCTTGGGCGTGGACTTAGACTTCGGGCGCAGATCGAGACATTGGAGCTCAGGCAGGGATTTTCGGATTCCGCCGACACTCTTGAGAACAGGTCGAGCGTTTGAGTCTGGGTGGGACACTTGAAGACGAACAGGGACTTGTGAGGGACTTGTGAGATCAGACTGGGACTTCACGGATCAGGCCCAAGACATCTGAGATCAGGTGGGAACACTTTGTTGGCAAGGGACAGGACTGAGATCGATCGAGAACCAGATAGGGGCGCACGAGGGAGGACGTGGAACCATCAGAGATTTTAATCGGAAAAGGTCGTGACTCGAGAGGGATTATGGTGAAACTCGATCTGGAGCAATGGCCCCAGTGGGCCCAGGAGTCTAGCTCGGACACAGAGAGCTCCAGCGCAATTCCGTGGGATGGGCGGGCCCGTTACCGGCGACACCCCATCGGGCAGAGGATTCGTCCTAGATTATTCGTGAGATCGATCGGGACTCAGACAGATTTCCGACTTGGACACTATATCTGCCTCTGGGGTTGGGAGTAGTGCAGTAAACCTAATAATTTGGGACTAAATGGAATCATACTCTTTGTTCCTTCCAAACAGTGGACTATGAGAGTCCCGTTGTTGTGTCTGAAGTCGGCTCCAGTCTTCGTTACGTGGATGTGGACTAATCGTTTTCTTGCAGGTTACAATAGCCCCGATCGACCCTCCTGTGAGACACGGCGCGAGATATAGGGTTGGATCGGCGTGCCGGCAGATCACTTCTACCGGTTGACAACGTGTTGGGAACCGCGACCAGCGTCCCATATGGAAATATACAGAACAATTTGTGATACCGCGGCCCTATGGGGCTTCGGATGAGGATAACAGGAACGTTCATGAGAAAACTATTGAACCATTCACAAAATCCACAGGAAACCTGCCGAATACCTAGACACCCACGTATTACCCAACAGCCCACCAAAGCTGTCAAGTTCTCATACCAGGTCTCTATTCGGCCTCACACCGCCAACATGCCTAGGTTACAGGGCAGCACCACCCACCCCAGCTCCACCCAGCATCGTCCTGGCAACGACCGTGACCCCCGGTTGGGCGCGGGCACTGGGATGGCCCCCCAAAGCAATTCCCTAGATCTCTCTACCAGGCCTCAAGCTCCCACCCACAGCATGTCACACGGCAGTCACCCAGCACCAGTCAGCATCGTTCTGGCATCGAGCATCCCATGGGGCATCAAACGTGACACCATCACTGCAGCGTCGGGACAAAAAAAAACTCAAAAACTACTAAACCCTGCTGGAGTATCCTGGCTTTCCAGTTCCTGAATAACAGGACTATTCAATGACAGTTTTTTGCGAAACCATTTTTTCAGAGACAAATTAGAGAGAAGGATTGCCCAGCCTGTACTCAACCACTCAAACAAGCCTTCGCCATCGCCGCCCTTTTCCCGTATCTCTATCTACCAAGCCTCGATCCCCCAATAAGCACTAGTTACAGGGTAACGCTACATCACGGCAGCTCTGGCCAGCATCATTCTGGCCCTCTGGCCCCTAGAAATGCCCCCCCTCACCAGGCCCTTAGGCAATTCCGCAGCCCTCTCTACCAGGCCTCACACCGCTGCCAGCGAAACCAAAAAGGATTACCCAACCTATACTCGACCGCTCAAAGAGTCCTTCGCCGACGCCAACCTTTTTCCCAGATCTCTACCAAGCCTCATGTCCCCAATAAGCACAGGTTACAGGGTGATCCTGGACCTGGTTTCCGGCAGGTGCAGCTCCCCACCACCTCACCAATAGATGGAGACTTCAAAGAGGGAACCACTTCGGGAGGGTGCCCTTACCACCTCCCGAAGCGGTGCCCCCGCATTTGACGATTCTGCGGAGAAAACGAAACAACTACACTGGTGTCAGCCTGTCAGAGGGTTTGAGTTTCAAATGGGCAGAAGAAAAACAGGTGACAAGTGTTTTTTTTTTTTTTTTTTTTTTTTTTTTTTTTTTTTTTTTTTTCAAAAAAAAAGCTCCAATCTTTTCCGCCCAATATGGGATGCTGGGTGGACAGTAATTTGAAACTGCAAAAATTACCATTTTTAAACTCCGGCCCTCCGCAGACCACGGCCCACCCCTGTAGGTATAATATCTGCGCTTCGTGCGAACTGCCACACGGCTTTTTTTACCTTTACAGACTTGGAGCGCGCGAGAGACCCGCAAGTACTTGTTTTTATATGCCCATTCGGAAAGTCATTTTCGTTCGCCACGTGGCTGGCTCAACAAAATAAAAATAAAAATTGAAGCTGTTCTATGTCCTGTCCGATTTCTTGTGCAGTAAAATCTGCTTCCACAGTCTGTGTCAAATGTTCTGACAACACCTGGGGCGTGGTCCCACTAGCAACGAAGATCGGATCGAATGTCTGAATCTGGACGTGTTTGTGGTGAGGTGCAGGAAATCGAGATTGAACTGCTTTTCTGCATCTCTCCGTAAACACATCCAGATTCATGAGCTTGATCCTATCCTCTTTGCTAGTGGGACTTCGGCCCTGGCCAGATATGTTCTTCACAGTGTGCGCGAATATCTCCCGGTCCTATCGTAAAAAGATCTTGGTAGTACTCCTGGGGCGAGGTCCCACTAGCAACATGGATTGGATTGAACGCCTGAATGTAGTCGTGTTCCTGGAAAAGTGCAGAAATTCGACATTGAACAGCTTTTCTGCATCTCTGCTTAAAACACGTCCAGATAATCCAATCCTCTTTGGTAATGGGACCATGCTCCTGGGGCATGGTCCCACAAGCGAAAGGATAAGACGACATTATAGACCAGAGACCGGTGGAACTCACAGTGGCCGCCAATCGATCGAGACAGGATCTGACAGTACTCCTATTTTTGGTGGATATTGTTTTATTGGAAATCAATGTTCTTCTTTTAAAATATTGTGGCTGTCCAAAAAAAAAGAGTCGCAAATGTTTCTAGAAGCCATGAAGAGATTCTAAACCATGAAAGAGATCGCTAGAGTCTACTCACACTAGGCCCTCACTAGGCTGTCAAAATAGCAGACTCACAAAATGAGCGGCCAGATTAAGTCCCCTCCTTTTAGAAGAACTTAATCGGGCAGGCCGCTGATTTTGCAATTCTGCAATTTTGAGTGCCTTGTGTGAGTATGCCCTTAGAATCTCTCGTCATGCACTTCTTTTTCTTTTTGGTTTGAACCACCACTACCTTTCACAGCTGTAACCCATTTGGGAAAACGACCTCATCCGAAAAGTTCGGGGGTCCGGTGAAAGCTCAGCATGAAGGAAACAAACAAAATAAAAAAAAAAGATCGGGACCCTTTGAGCCCGTGGCGAAGGGGGGGAGGGGGGAACACTAAAAAATTCTAATCCAGTAATGTTCAGGAAGAGCTGGTCAATCGAGTGTTTGTAGGACCATGCAAACAACTACAATGTTCTGCCTGAGGGACGCTGGACCCGCTTTCCAGCAGGTGCTGCTCACCACCAATACTAGATGGATCCTCCTCAGGCAGTGCTAGTGGTGCCTGCTCTTACCAGCACTCCTAGCAATGCTAGCATTAACTCGGGTTGTTCTCCTTAAAAAAAAAAAAAAAAAAAAAAGGGAGATACAATTTCAGCCCCTCGGGCCCGGGCCCGCGCCCGGGCCGGGCCCGGTTGTAGTTTTGATTTGGTTTTTGGCTCAGTACCCCAGATACAGTTTAGGCCGCTGGAGCTCGGGCCTTGTTTGGACTTTGATTTGGACTTCGATTCAGTCAGATGGCACTGCGGGCGCCCTCGCCCAGGCCGTAGTAAACCGTGGTTTTGTTTGTTTTGGCCGAATTTGGGATTACGATGCGACTTGAGCCGTAGACGTCAATGCGGGGCAGGCTTTGATTTCTCTTTTGTCGGAATCTGGAACTACTACGTCACTCGTGACTCAAACTGTATAGACGTCAACCCTGTTAGAATGACCAAGCAGTCGGGCACCTGGGCATATCCGTATGTTTCAGCCCTGACGTTTATAGGATTGAGGACGACAAGCACCGGGGAATGCGTAGTACTCTAGCAATGATTTGGCATAGTGGAAGAGTCCTTTTTCAGACCCCAGTCTTTCGGACCATGGTCGTTCACACTCCTTCCAAACTCGGATCGCAGTGCAAAGAGCTACACGTGGGTTGGGTTCGAAAGCACTCACTCCAGTGAAGACACCGGCTCATGATATGATGATGGAATGCAGGATCTTCCTTGAGAACACCAGGGGGCAGCTGTCTAAGATGGATTAGGACACAATCCGCACGATCTACCAGGACGAAGGCGTGAATTACGCCACTAGGGCGCAAGCAATTTTTGATATTGCCGACCAAAGAGCACAGCTACAGTTCGGAGCCCACCAGTGACAGCCGAGTCAAGACGAGACCGACGACGGGCCACAGTCCTGAATTGGCCTAACTACGGATCGATAAATCTGTGTCCAACGTCATCATGACCTTTCGTCATGCAGCGGATGAAAAGTTGGACTCGATCTTTTGCTTATCGACTCTTTTGCTTGCATTGCGTGGCCGTTTCCGATGGCTGGTCAAACGCGTTGATTCTTGGTTTAAACTCTTTTTGAAATACGGCCAACGACTTTCTAAGGGCATACTTGCACTACTACGTTTTTGCGTATTTTGGGACGGAACTGTGGCCAGATACATCCAGCCATGGCATGAAAGCTGTCAGATACATTTGAGATACCGCTAGTGTGAGTACGCCCTAAAGCACCCTCATTGTGTGTACGTTATCGCTTCGATTAGATGTAAATCTCAATACATTAGACGGACGGACGGTTCACCTATGACGAGACGGAGGGAACATTTGTCAGAGTACAAACGAAACGCGAAGAAGACGCACCTTTATCGCTGGTAGAAATGCTTTGGTACAGAGTCGTATGGTCTATCGTGGAACCAGAAGAAGTAGCCTTATCCCTTAAACCACCAGTACTTGGCCCATACATCGGCCACGGGCATTTCCCGTTAACGCGCCACGACCGATGGGCTTCGTTCGGGCTACCAAACCACAATGGCTGGAGGAGGCCCCAACCAAAAGAAAAACGAAACGACGTGCACGACCTATGGGCTTCGGGCTACCAAACCACAATGGCTGGAGGCCCCAACCAAAAGAAAAACAAAACGACGTGGCAGCGGCTCGGCAAGACTTGGCGCGCACGGCGTTCCCGGGCTTGGCAACAATAGCTGGTCCAAGCACTGGTGGTTTAAACCAACAGTACTTCCAAAAAAGGCTCAAAAATAACGTAGAGTCTCTCCGAAGAAATAGGAGGGCATGAACCATAGATTCCATTTATCGACGGTCCACGGCCTGCAAACTTTTAGGTGAGGCTCAACCTGCTTTTCCGGATGTACTGGTGATTACACTAAAGAGAGAGAGAGAGAGAGAGAGAGAGAGAGAGAGAGAGAGAGAGAGAGAGAGAGAGAGAGAGAGCTCCATGATTTTTGTCTTTTGTGCATGTCGAGACTAATGGGGCTAGGCGCAACATGTGCTGTTCCTATCTATTAAAGTGTGCAGCAGTCTTCATCTTCTTTTTTTGTTTCTTTTTATTTTCACAAGATGGGAACCGGGCCCAGCACCACTCACATAGTTGCTCACAAGGGCTCTTCTGCACCCAGGCATCACCGGCCTGGTGTGGGAACGGTCCCCGGCAAGGCCAGGAGAAACCTGACCCTTGATCACTGTCCGCTAACGCCCACAAAATCTCAGGAGGTAAGTCCCCCAAATTGAAACAGCCCAACAGGGCCAAGGGTCTCGCCGTACGGCACACGAAACGAAAACAAAACGAGTGCATCTGCCTACGAAAGGTGGCAAAATACACTTGTCACTATTTATAGCAAACCGATGAACCTGGCCATTTTCTGCAGGAAGATGCTGTCGTTCCGTCTTTCCTTTCGTGTCCCGTGCGGCGACACCGCACATTCTAACAAACTCCGTCAAGCTCACTCGTTCTCTTTCTCTTTCTAACCACCGTTGTATTGTTCTATCGTTCCAAAGCTGGGACCCAGCCCCAACAGCCCTTGCAAAAGTGCAAAATAAACCACAAAGCACATCAGCAATTCCCAAACCCAATGCCGCCAAGGCACATCCTTTTGTACATTCCATCGCTCGTCTACACTAACCCTCTCTGTTAAACACGCCACCACCATCAAGTCGAAAACTGAATGTCGCGAGGCCACGTCCTTTTGTACATTCCGTCGCTCATCTACATTACCCCTTCCTGTAAAACACGCCCTCACAAAAACAGCATTCATGAAAAACAGATCAGGCGAAGCAGTGAGGAAAAAGATCACCTCCGGCCTCGTGCCGTCGTCACAGCGAATCTTCAGCAAATCTGCGCATCGTCCCCATCGTTGATGAAACTTCGCCTGCACCTTCAAGTTAGTGGAGCATCTCCTTGTTAAGCACTTTGACCGACCATTCTGTCGAAATAGTCTCTTTGAGAACAAATTTAGTCTCCGATCTGATGTTAGGCGCCGTAAGTTCCCCCCCCCTCCCCCCCGTCTCACGGCCGAATTTATCAGCGTCCACAGTGACCACGAGGCTGCTGCTCTCACGTTTTTCTCTGCGTATAACAACGGCAAGTCACCCCGTTGTCTACGCACCGGGGCCTATTCCCTTGTACCATCCATTTTTTTTTCCCATTCTATCTTCGGGACATACAAGACACTTTTTGTTATTTATTTTACTTTTTGCTGTGCCTGTATGAAACAGTGCGTTTCTCCATTTAGCGACATATGGAAAACCGGAAAAAAAAAAAAAAAAAACTAACAATTGTAGACATGTGTACCATCTAGGTCCATGCTGCATCCAAACGTGAGACCCTCCTAGCCGTCATTCTTCTTTTTTTTGGAACAACGGCGGACGCAGCAAGTTTTTGAGTCCGCAAAGGCAAAACAAAACACGTGCTCGCAAAGATATAACGCCGCCGCGAGTTTGAAACAGCACTTTGGGCAGAAACGAATTCGTGGGCATTCTATTTTTTCCTTTTCTGACACCACGGCTGACCCCTGTAGTTATGACACCCGGACTGACACCACGGCCGTCGGTACTTTCATTGCTTTTTTTTTAACTCGGCGACCGTTTTCTCTGCCGAGGCCTGTTTTTTTTTTCCGCTCATTCGATACTCAAAAGTGACATCAACGTACCCATAAATGCGTGTCCTATTCCCGGTGCATACCCATGAAACTGAGAGAGAGAGAGAGAGAGAGAGAGAAAGAGAGAGAGAGAGAGAGAGAGAGAGAGAGAGAGAGAGAGAGAGAGAGAGAGAGAGAGAGATTCGAATGAATCTCCCCGCTTCCACGGGAAGAATCATTCCCTTTTTGCGAATTGGTGGAGGGTGCATTCACAAAATGAGGATGAATCTTCCCGTGGAAGCGGGGAGATTCATTCGAATCTTGCAATTGTGCACGCCGACGACGCGGACCAGAGAGAGAGAGAGAGAGAGAGAGAGAGAGAGAGAGAGAGAGAGAGAGAGAGAGAGAGGTTTGTAAAGAGGTCATCCTCTTCCCAAACCGTTCCCATGAAGCTGAGGGCATAGCACAAATGAAGTACCCAGATTTCAAAGATTTCGACATCACGTGCCTACACCCAAATTACTAGAGATGTGAAGTAATTGCAACAATCAACAATCTGCACACCCGAAGGCACCAGCCCACCAATATGGAGATATGAGAAAGAGGGGAGGGGGGGGGGGGGGGGGAAAGAAAAAAGGATGAGTAGCATTGAGTACATGTTTCCGCGTTCCAGGTGAAAATCTACATTCTAGCAGAAATGAATCTCTTGTAGAAACTTCCCTGGAGTAGTCATCGCATCCGCTTTCGTTTTACGCTAGACAAACAAACCGCCAGTACTTTGCAAAAGTGCGGCCCTTGACGCGCCACAAAGCGCTGGGATGAGTGGGCCTGGCGTCGCGATGGGCTATATTCATTTGTAACTGCAATGTAGCGATGAGCGGCCGTTAACGCACCGTGCACTTCACAAGTAATCGAGGTTTCAAACACCAACAGCACATCCGGAGAATTGCGAATGAGTCTCGGCAGCAATACTTTACCTTCCTCTCCCTTGCCTTCCACCCCATCCCTTTCCCCCAAATCCTCTTCCTGGGACATTGCTGCAACACACTCCTTTGGTTCTTGTAGATGCTGTCAAAATATACAAGCCCTTTCTTCAATTACTTTTCATTGTTTTCAAACATATTATTTTTCTCTTTCTTTTCTCTGTTTCCTGTTTCATACAAAAACCAACACTCCCATTTTCACTCATTTCCTCTTGTTGCTCTATGAGCCTCTATCTACCCACCGGATCTCTCTCTCTCTCTCTCTCTCTCTCTCTCTCTCTCTCTTGCGCGTGCGCGCGTGCGCGCGCGCGTATACACACAAACACTAGCACTTTTCAGTCACGCTAAGCACTTCTAGTAGAAAAGTACTACCGTCTTCACCCAAATAGAACGCCCCGTAATTATAGCTGCATTTAGACTGAAAGTCGCCCCACATACAGCTGTAATGACAGGCCGTTCTATTTGGGTGAAGACGGTAGTGCGAGTATGCTCCAAGACCAGTGCATGAACCATATGCATGAACCATATGCAAGAAAGAAAGAGGAGAAAAAAAAGAGACAGAAATCCTCCCCTCTCTCCTCCTCTGTCCTCCTCCGAGAGTTCTGTACCCAGACACACTTCACGTTTGCACACGATGACGAGATCGGCTTCCTCTATTCGACAGCGCACAACAACACCTGTCACCGTCGACCGCCACAAAGCAACCACACGATGCCACGCGTAAACCAGAACCACCCACCCATCCATCCATCTCCCTGGGAGTCAAACATATGTATAACCAGAACAGCCTTCCTCCATTAGACAGCAAACAACAACACATGTCACCGTCGACCGCCACGAAGCAACCACACGACACCACGCGTAAACATATGTACATCCATCCAACCATCCATCTCCCTGTTGAGAAGGTAGGGAAAGACATCCTACGCCGTCAGTTGTATTTTTCGCACGGCGAGGCAGTCGGCTTCCTCTGTTCAACAGCGAACAACAACACCGGCCACCGTCAACCACCAAGAAGCAAAACCATACGAATGACCGCGGACTTGGAAACATGCGTACAGCCAGAACATGAACAGCCTTCCATTCATCCATCTATCCATCCCTCTCCCAATTGAGAAAGAAAGGAGGAAACTTCCAGAGCATGAGCACACGCAGTTCCAATGAACGAACCAATGGTCTTGGCTCAGTTGGCCCACCCACCCATAACCCGTTGAAATACAAACCTGAGTTCGAAGCGCAGTTGGCACACCCACCCATAACCTGTTAACATACAAAACCTTAGTTCGAAGCCCAGTTGGCACACCCACCCATAACCTGTTAACATACAAAACCTGAGTTCGAAGCGCAGTTGGCACACCCACTCATAACCTGTTGAAATACAAACCGGAGCTCGAAGCTCAGTTGGCACACCCACCCATACATAACCTGTTGAAATACAAACCAGAGTTTGAATCCAGATTGATTGATCATTGAAGCAGAGGAAGGGAATTCCTGAATAACCTGAGTCTGGTCAGTTTCACGATCGAAACATTCTGAAGGCCATCGAACTTTGATAAAAAAAAAAAAAAAAGCACGCAAAAAAAAGAGAACCGGAAAGGGAGGTTCCACTGAAGAAGCAGCATCTCCTGGAGTCAAGTTATGTCTATGCTGTCATGCTTTTGTCATTTTCCTGCGTCTTCGCCGTCTAGGTGTTGCTGTCGTGCTACGTCTATTTCTCTCTTTCAACACCTCCTCCCTCTTCGTCTCCTCCCTCCTCCCTCTTCGTCTCCTACCTCCTCCCTCTTCTTCTTCTTTTCCTCTCCTTCTTTTCTTCCTTTTCCTCTTTCTTCCTCGTTCTTCACCTTCCCTCTTTTTCTTTTTTTCTTTTTTTCTGCCTTCCTGCCCTCCTAATCCTCCCCTCTTTCCCAATCTTCCTCCTCTTCTACATCCAATGGTGTGGTGACCCCGAGTCTCCACTCAAATGACTTGCGCCTTCGCGTTATGGTGTGGTGACCCTGAGTCTCCACTCGAATGACTTGCGCCTTCGCATTACCATCGCCGATGGTTGCAGCTCCGCTACCAGTTAACGGTCGCTCGGCGCACATGACGACGCACTGGGCTTCATCAGTTCACCTGCCGGCTCCGCCTTATATAAGCTAGGGAGAAATCTGTCATACCAACATGGACCACCATCGCCGATGGTTGCAACTCGGCTACAAGTTAACGGTCGCACGGCGCACATGACGATGCACTGGGCTTCATCAGTTCACCTGCCGGCTCCGCCGGCTCCACCGTATATAAGCTAGGGAGAAATCTGTCATACCACCATGGACCACCATTAAGAAACCATATGATTACCATCACTAAACATATGCACCGCCTGAACAGCCGTCCATCCATCCATCCATCCATCCATCCATCTCCCAACTGAGAAAGACAGAATTGTGCATAGGAACAGCCGTTCACAACATCCTCCCAGTTTCATTTCATACGCTTCCGTCCATCCATCCATCCGTCCATCTCCGAACTGAGAAGAAGAGGGAGGGAATTGCACATACAATTTTTTTACGATGACCCCCAACTTCGATTTCATCCGCTTCCGTCCATCCATCCATCCATCCATCCATCCACCCATCCATCCATCCATCTCCGGACTGAGAAGAAGAGAGAATAGTCAAAGTCAGGTACGGTTTGACCATTACGCTAAACGGCTGTGCTTTGTGCGAGCTTCACCCTACGTTCATGGACCTCCGTTACACTCAGAATTCATGTTGTATATGGGACGCTGGACCCGTTTTCCAGCAGGTGACGCTCCCCACCAATAGATGGAGCCTCCTCCCGGGTGCTAGTGGTGTCTGCTCTTATCAGCGCCACTACCACTGCAGGGGGTGTGTTGTTTTTTTCAAAAAAAAAAAAAAAAACAATTTAGGCAAACTTGTGTTCATCAAATTCCGCTTAGCATTTGAAAATTGATATAGATCCAAGTACCTACAAATTGTTATGCCGAAACGCCACATGCACTTGCATCCGCTTCCATTCAGCCGTCCATCCATCTATCTTCATCCGCTTAGAAGAAGAGAGGATCCCACACACCATTGTTTATGAAGAACCCCCGCTTGCACTTCATCCGCTCACCTCCTGGCTCCTGCACATGTGAAGCCCATGCGAAATTAGCCGTACTACTTACATACTGCCACTCAATCAGCCACCAACAACCAACAGCATGATGCCATCTGCAAACCAAACTAGTTCTCCCTCCAAGCTCCCGAAGAATCCGAACCCTCTTTCAGCAGAGCCCATAAAATAATGTCTTCGCAAAATGCTCCAACTTTGAATAAAGCATCAAACAAGCAAAAAGATTATCAAGTCACAAAACACATTTAATTGAATAAAAATTATAAAAATTACAAAAATTACAAAATTACAAAAATTACAAAAAAAAACAAAAAAATCAATATATATATATAGTCAAACAGAGCTGCCCGGTAAACAGTAGGCAGAGAGGGAGGGAAAAGAAGAGGACAACAAACGAGGGGCTGTGGCAAACTGTTTCGTTGGAGTTTCACCGACTCATCAGGAGGCTGAACCCTCAACAGTCTGCAGAATTCCCTAACTGATTACACTGTAAGTGATAATCCACCTTAACCCCGGCTGTGGTTAAGCATCAACGACTGCCCGACGACTGATACCCTGAGGTGGGCACCAACCACTGCCCTCAAGGTACCTGTGGCAAAAGTCAAAGCAGACTATCACTCACCCACACCAGATGGAAAACTCTACAGACTGTCGGTTCACACCCCATCACAAGCAAGCAAGCAAAACACCCACGAAACAAAGAAAGGTCTGTCACAGCCAAAAAATACACTCCGGACAAGCCGCTGGCACTAGAGGCACAGCATGGCTATATATATATCGTCAAATATATATATATATCGTCAAATATATCGTCAAATATATATATATATATATCGTCACAAACAGAACTGCCCGGTAAACCGTTGGCAGAGAGAGAGAAGCAAACGAGGGGCTGTGACAAACTGTTTATATATATATATATATATATATATATCGTCACAAACAGAACTGCCCGGTAAACCGTAGGCAGAGAGAGAGAAGAGGACAACAAACGAGGGGCTGTGACAAACTGTTTCGTCGGAGTTTCACCGACTCATCAGGAGGCTGAACCCTCATATATACCTATATGAATTATAAAAATTATAAATTTCATAAAGAATATTACAAAAATTACGAAACACCCGCGGACGCGTCCGCGGGGTCGACAGGGCGGCCGTATATACGGCCGCGTCCGCGGCCGACCTCTTCTGCGCCGCGGACGTGAATTTGCCGCATTTTTCCTGAATTAAATAATGGGTAAAAAAAAAAAAAAAAAAAAAATGGGGTTGTAGGGATTTTTAATCGCTACAACCCCACATTTTGTTTTTCGGAAACAGATAACTTTTTAGAATTATAAAAACAAAAAAACAGAAAAGGTGGAGAAGAGAAATTGAAAAATAAAAGTTTTTTTTGAGGGGGGGGGATTTTTGGTTGG
>BFEA01000640.1:379500-397914 GCA_003427395.1 Chara braunii
CGCCTTCACTTAGGGCGGGCACGAGGCTTGCTGGGGCCTTAGCCCAAAACATGTACACCATGGCAAGGCCCCTTCTTGAGGGCTCAATCCTCACATTCCATCCCCCTTAGCTTCGAAAGTCCGCTGAGATGCTTACTTCGCAAGTGCCTTCCCTTTCAGCTTTCTCTCATAATCTGCCACCACCTGAGGAGCTGTCTCAATCAGTTCCTCTCTGGTAAACCAACGATCTTCTTTTGGATCCGTGTGATGCCTGAATCTGACGCGGTATTCTCTCTTGGGCTTGGGAGGTCTTCCTTGGCCCAGCGGCTTCGAAACAGGCATGTCCCTGTGATCCACAATGTCGTCGATGTCCACATGACCATCCATGGTTGGGGGCAGCATCAATCTCCTGGAAGGGAATTGATCTGTCTCAGCAAAAGGTGCAAGCTTTGAGGCATGAAAGACAGGGTAAGTGTGTAGGTGTCCAGGGACACGGATGACATATGTGGGACCATCCATCTCATCTCCCACTATATCCAGGACTTCCCATGGACCAAAATATTGAGGCATTAGTTTACGAGAGATTCCGAATTATTGTCCTAGCTCACTAGCCTTGACCCAGACTCGTTCCCCTACCTGAAATGAGGACTGTCTACGATGTTGATTCTCAGAAGCAATCATTGCTTGCTGAGCTTTCTTCATATGCTCGACAGCTTCTTGCAGCAACTTCACATACTGCACACCATACTCGAGTGTGCCTGGAGTTGCAGCGGGTCGGTTTTCAGGTAGGAGGAAGTCTAGGGCAGACCTAGGCTTCCATCCCAAGTGCAGCTGGTTAGGACTAACGCCGGTACTGCTGTGTACAGCATTATTTTACAGGCTGGCGATGAGAGGCAATTGCTCATCCCAGTCATCCTGGCTGGGCTTGATGTAGTGCCTCAGCAAGTGTTGTACAACTTTGTTCATTTGTTCGGCTTGTCTCTTGGCTTCGGGATGATTCCCTGAAGTCATCTGAAGTTGACTGCCCATCTGTTCAGCAGTCTTCTTCCATAACTCACTTGTGAAGCGGGCATCTCTGTCACTAACGATGGTCTTTGGTAAACCAACGTCACACACCCAGTTGTCCTTGAACAACTTGATGACATGGTCAGTCCTTGCGGTCTCTGCCATTGCAACTAGTCTAGCGTACTTGGTGAATCGATCGATGATGACGAATATGTGCCTCTTGCCACTCTTGCTGGTCACCAGGGTGTCCATGAAATCCATGGAAACACTCTGTCCTGGACCAGCAGGGATAGGTAAGGGCTTCAACAACCCAAGTGGTGCTTGAGTTCGCGGCTTGTCCCGCTGACAGACCTGACAGGTCCCTACGTACTTCTTTGCGTCATCTAACATTCCAGGCCACCAAAATCGCTGTACTAGATTAACACTCGTCTTCTTGTAGCCAAAGTGCCCGGTTGCGTCGTGGCATTCTCCTAGAAATAAACTACGCAAACGTATACTAGATGGAATTACTAATCTTTTTATTCCGGCCTTATCAAGATAGAGAAGCCCGTCCAACATCACAAACTCACTCTCTGTGGCCTTGTCTTTTGCCTGAAGTTTGCGAATGATGTCCATCGTGACAGGGTCTTCCTGATAGGCTCCCATCAACGATTGAGTTACTTCATCAGATACGCCAAAGTCGGAAACTAGCGCACCTAGGTAGTCTTCCATACGTGATAGCACATCTACAACCTTATTGTACTCTCCCTTCAGATACTCAAGCTTGAAGTCATATTGATCTATGACTTCAATCCATCGCTTGAGTGCATCAGAAAGAGCCGGTTGAGTCTTGATCCATTTGAGGGGCTGATGATCAGTCCTCAAGTAGAAGAACCTTCCCAATAGGAAGTGTCTCCAATGGACAAGTGCTTTATATAGAGCATAGAGTTCCCTTTCGTAGGTGGACTTTGCCAATTTCTTTGATGGCATCTTCTTGCTCATGTACTCAATCGGTCTCAACTTTTTCCCATCCTATTGAACCAGCACTGCGCCAATGCCGTATTGGCTTGCGTCAGTGGTCACTATGAATAGCTTCTGAGGATCGGGAACCATGAGGACCTCATGATTCATGAGTGCATGCTTCAATCTCTTGAAAGCACCCTCGCACTCATCACTCCAGTCCCACGGCGTGTCAAGTCCAATTAGATCAGTCAAAGGAGAGGCGACTGTAGAATAGTTCTTGACGAAGTTCCTATAATAGCAGCACACTCCTAAGAAAGATCTGACCTCAGTGACTGTCTGAGGTCGTGGCCAGTCGCGTATACTAGCCACCTTCGCATCTTCCGGCCTAATCCCTTCCGCGGATACTTCATGACCCAAGTATAATATCTTAGTGCGACCGAATTCACACTTCTCTAAGTTGACCTTATACTTGTGTTGTCGAAGGAGTGAAAGTACCGTCTCAACATGCTGTGCATGCTCCTCGGCAGACTTACTAAAGATCAAAATGTTGTCTAGGTAAACCACGACAAACTTATCTAAATGTTCATGAAAGATTTGATTCATAGCGTGCTGGAATGTTCCCAGCGCATTGCAAAGACCAAAGGGCATCACTACAAACTCATACAGACCATATCGAGTCTGAAAAGTTATCTTGTGTTGGTCCTCAGGTCTTATAGCGATCTGATGATAGCCGGATTTCAAGTCTATCTTGCTATAGTACTTGCATCCCTGCACCTTATCCAGTAGGTCGTCTATGCGAGGTAGAGGCTCTGCGTTCTTCACGGTGATGGCATTGAGGCCTCTATAGCCAATGCACATCCTCAATGTACCCCCCTTCTTCGATACGAATAGCACGGGAGATCCGTAAGGGGAAGTACTAGGCCGGATCCATCCCTTCTCTGCCAGCTCCTTTAGCTGTCGCCGAAGTTCATTTAACTCGGCGGGAGCCATCCTATAGATTCTTCCCTTTGGGGTCTTACTCTCTGGAATGATTTCTATAGTGTGGACAACTTCCCTTTCAACAACTCCTCTGGGCTCTTCGAACAAATCAGGGAACTTAGCAACGACGTGTTCTAACTCTGGGGTGTTTTAACGGCCTCCCCTTTCTCAGAGACACACTAGGTGCATACCCTCCTCTTGGTTTTGCTTATAATAATTGTAGAACGCTGATGCACACAAGCAGCCGTAGGTATCTATAATGCTACTGGCCTTGAACTTAGTCAATCTGACAGTTCGGCCATCGGGCAACTTATGTTTGAGCACCTTCTTATCCCAGTCAAACTGGGGCTTAGCAACTTCGAGGTAGTACATGCCTAACAACATGTCGAATGGTAAGTCGTCGCTAACCAAGAACGAAATCTTATGATCAAGTTCTCCTCCTCCATAGGAGAAGGTACAGACTACGTCCTTGATAAAGTCTTTTACTATCATGCGCTCCTTGTTGGCCAAAGTAGATGCTACAGGTCTACTAAGGTGTCGTACCCGATCCTGTAGGTGCAGCCTTTCCAAACAGTCGCGACTTATGTAATTTCGCGTGGATCCGATGTCTATGAAAGCACCACATTTGCGGCCTCCTACATCCACTTCCACTACGAAATGTTCCCCTCTAGGACCTTTCTTTAGCGCCACCCAAGACTCGCGAGGGTCCTTGTTTGACCAATCCCCTTCTAAGTCTTCTAAGGCTTCAGACACATCCAACGTACAGAGCATAGTTTGGTCCGGATGCGTCTGCGGGGTGACTAAAGAGTCATTAGCTTTGGCCTTCTCATGAAGTGGGGAGGGTATCAGGCCCACTTCATCTTGAGTAGAAGCAGCTAATACTTCCACCAGCCTCAAAAGTTTCACGAGCTAGAAGCCTAGGAGTAAGATGCCCCCATCTTTGGAGGTATCTTTTGCGTAACCTTTGCGTTTTGGCACTTGTACTGCGAGTGTCCGTATTCCCCGCACGCACTCGATGGTCACGCCACACGTCTTGATCAAGACCTGCCTTTACCCAATCAGCCACTTTGGTCTGATTGGAGGCGGCCTTCCCTTGACTCTTTGGTTGGCCCTTCACTCGGCCACCAGCCTTAGCCTTAACTACTGCGGCGAGGGTGCTACCCTCAGCGGTCTCCTCGCCGTCGTACTTTGAACTGTCCAGCAGGTCGGTGAGCTCATCGATCTCCATTTGAGTCCCATCGGACTCAACCATCATCGCAAGAGCCGGGTCCCCGACCGAAGGCACCGAAGGCGTCGTTTGAGTATCTATATAGATAGGCCGAAGGCGCCCGTATCTATTATCAACTTGGCCCCTTTCTTTTTCCACTCCTACGGACTCATCTTCTTCTTCGTGTCATTCTGAGAGGGTTGAGCATTGCTTAGAGTGGCCTCCAAATCTAAGGCTTTCCTAGACAACGTCTCAAACGAATGGTACTCGAGGCGTGCCTCGCTGGCCAGCAAGTTCCTGATGTTCTCTGGAAGACATCTAACAAACGTAGTCAACAGGAACTGGTCACTGTAGTTGATGCCAGGAACGAGGATCAGGCTCTCTACGGTAGTCGTAAGCTCTCTGACCGACTTGAACTTTCGTTGGTCCAGTCTGTTGATCGCATCAGTGGCTCTTTGTGCCTCCTATGGATTATGCCATCGAGCTTCTACCATTTCCATGAACTGATCTAACGTAAGTGACTTAGCCCAGTCCGCCATACGTCGTCCGTACCCGGCCTTCACAACTACACTATCTAGCCATTTGGCTGCTTTACCCTCAAGGTAAGATGCAGCAGTAACCACTTCATCCTCCAGCAAGGTCCTCTTTGCCTTCACCCAAACCGGGACTGTTCTCAACCAAGTGTTGAGTTCTTTGTCCTTTCTCTCGCCTGAGAAGGCAAGAGGCGGTTTCATTGGGGTCTTAGGAAACCATTGACCCTGCGGTTGTCCCTGTTGAGGAACACTTTGTTGCGGTGGTGTAGCTCCCACCGCTGGACCCGAAGAAGAAGATGCAACAGTCTGTGCGGCTGCTGCAGACGTGCCACTTGGCTGTGTGCCAGCTTGTACTGGAAAGGGGCCTAACATCGTCGTTAACGGCAACAGCAATTGTGCTGGTGGCCAATATCCTGGCCTGGTCAGGACGTCCAGGATCTGGTCCAAAGTGTTTTGCATGAAGTCCAACCTGCTGTCAACATGCGCATGAAGCGACAGCATGTTGTTCTTCAACACTTTCATTGGCTCAGTTAATCCTGACTCATCCAATCCTTCTAACTCAGCTTTGTCAATCTCTAAAGTATCAAGCCTGGCTGCTCTATTTTTAATCTCCCTTTCTCTGTCGGTAGCTTGTTTCAGTTCCCTCTCTAATCGTTCACGGATCCTTTCGACCTGTTGGAGCTCTCTTAGCTCCCTTTCGCGTGGGGTCAACGGGCTGAACTATGAGCCCCCCAACTGACTTGTAGACTGTCGAGTTCCCAATGAACTGGAAGTACCCGTGGACCCTGTGGGCATTCCCAACTGGGTCCCATTGGTCCCAGACAAAGCCACAGAGGATGTTGCTGAGCTAGTCATGGCTGCTGCCCTGGCTGTTGCTGCAGCCTGTTCCCTAGCTGCGGCGTTTGTTGTTTCCCTAGCTGCTGCTAGTGCACAGGCTCTGCGTTCGGCACGCAGGTGTCCTTCTCCTGGTTCCAGGGCCCGAAACACATGCGGGATCCTTCGTGATCTCGAACGTGTCAGTCTAGTATCGTCACCTAGTCCCACATCGATGTCTGATTCGTTCATCAATTAGGCAAACATTATCTGCACTAGAATCCCCTGGTGGAATCCTACCACAGCATGTGTCTGACCGACACCTAATTTTCTAAAAATAGTTGTGTCCGGCAGGTCCCCTACTGTACCGATCAAGTGGCATGTCTACAACATTCACACAGATTGTCAACATAGTCTATATGTATCCTGATTGGTTCTCTTACAGCAGCATAGACAGAATTGGCTATGGTAGCATACAACAGTCCTAATCTTAATCATGTCTGTGAGGTGTTAGCAGTCTATCCATCAACTAATCAAAGATACAAAAAGACTATGTTGCAGATGTGTGATGAGTGGGTATGGTTGTGTATACAGTTGAGCACCAATTCGAACCTACCCTCCCCTCAATCCAACATACCAGACAGCATCAATGAGCAAGCGGTGTCTTCGTGTGTTTGTCGGCCCACCCCTGTGCCCAAGTCGTTACCGAGCAAGCCAGCCCAACCACTCTTACTTACCCTCGTACGGCGACGAGCCTTCCTGTCCATGTGATCTGGCTGATCAGGAGGAATTTATAGACCGCCCCCATCTCTTCAGGAATTATTTAACGTCGCAGTCAGGACGACGATCACAACCACATTCACAATGAACTCCCAACCAGAAATCTTTATAGACGGTCTGGTAAGCGTCTGTCATGGGCTGGCACACCCGGCAGAACTTCTATTCAGCGCAGCAAGTGCTAAAATGGACAGCAGCCATCGCATGCGTGACCTACTCCCATTCGGTTGGCATGGTGACCGTGACCCAATGCTTCGACCAGGGCCCTTCAGAGGCACCGCCCTTTCTCCTTCCAGATGCTTCCGGGAAGATTGTCGTCTCTCAAGGTAGCGTGCTCACGACACCTCACCAAAAGAGAGGACTCTCAAGTTGGACTCACTTCCTCACGGTAAGAAGAGATTGAGAGAGTAGATAAGGTAAGGGAACAACGTACCAGGAGATAGCTGCCCCCAACCAGGAATTTCTCACCAATTGAGTTGAGTGTGCATTTGATGACCGGTCCTTGGCCTTGGTACCACCCACAACGCAATGCAGTGCCACCTCAGCCTAATGCCACATCAACATGCTCTCATCACCAATCATACATTTCGTCTGTCACCACGGCATACACTGTCGTCTTAGCCTTCCGGCTCACCCCTCTCTACCCAGGGCGTGCGCCTATCAATGGCCTGATGTCACAAGAACCAACTGCGAAGAAGCATCATCAACGCACCAAGTCTGTATAACGCCAACGTGCCAAAGGTAAGTGGGGAATCATACCCGCTCCGATATCAAATTGCAAGGAACATGAATATGGACGAAGCACAGAAATCCAGATTGCAAAATCACACCGAAGTCCATGTAGTCAAAGCCAGAGCAGATAGTACANTGTAGTCAAAGCCAGAGCAGATAGTACAATGGAACCGAGTAACCATCCATTTGAGAATGATACAGAAGAATCGTGAGTCAATGTCCAAGCCCAACAGGGCAACACCAACAACATAACCCAATGTAGCTCTCTCTTGTGAATGGCGCCAGGCGCCCTATCTACTCTACAGACTAAGCCTACAACTACAACAATGAAAGCAACCAGACAACTTAACTACCAGCGAGTGATGATGTCAACACCAATGCCGACCTCCACCTCCACCAGGTACGCGTCCTCTTCACCCACACTGTCCCTTGTTACCCACACAGCGTCCTTCACCTTCGAAGAACCACCTTCGCCCTCACCTCCCCTGCGCCCGCCAGCAGCCCGGCTATGGCCGCCAGCGCCCTGCGCCCAGGCAGTGCACCACTGTATTAGCGCTGCCTGTCTCCCTCATGCCCAACGCAGCTTTACACTGCGCAGCACCTAGCGTTCACGCAGCGTGCCAACAATGCCTGCATTGGCCAAGGATCCCTGCCCACTCGCCCTGCTTGCCTATATGCCAGTGTTGCGTGTGGGCGGCCTCCCTTCAGCCTGCGACTGGGCCCCAGTGCCTGAACCTAGGCTCGATGCAGTTGCGGGCCGGATGATGCAGTTGCGCCTCTTTTGTCAAGGCCTGCGGCCAGATTCAGATAGTGGGCCGATTTCCCTTTTGCATTTCCGGCCTCTATACCCAGCATGCACTGTCGGCCTCACGTTCAAGTGCCCAGGGCCTAACTAACTCAATGGCCCTGGGATGTCCACATTTGCAGAGATTCGAGACTCGGTGCACTCCAACCAACTGGCGTGCTGCAATTGTATGGACCCCACTTCGTGAAATGTTTGCACAGAGGGCTCTTATTGATTTGGTGGCCCGCCTTCACTTAGGGCGGGCACGAGGCTTGCTGGGGCCTTAGCCCAAAACATGTACACCATGGCAAGGCCCCTTCTTGAGGGCTCAATCCTCACAAAATGGTCTACGTGTTCTAAAAGACTTATGCAATTCATTGGGAGTGCGACAAGTGGCTAAATGCACGTTGTTGTTATATGCACTGGCTACCTTTGGGAGCATCTCATCCCAGTTAACTTGATCAGGTCTAATATACATCCTCAAAACTTGCTGCAGGATCTTATTCATTTGTTCAGTCTGACCGTTAGTCTCCGGATGACGGCCAGACGACATCAACAAGCCATAGACTATCATCAACTCCTGCCAATTCTGACTAGTGAACCGCGTGTCTCTATCACTAACTATAGACAGCGGAATCCCGTGTTCACTGACCCAATGATCAAAGAATTTCTGAATTACTAATTCTGTGCGTGCCTCCGCAGGCAAAGGAACAAAAATTGCATACTTGTTAAATCTATCAACTATAACCATGACTTGGCTATTGTCGTGCCTACTCTTGACATGGGTGTCCATGAAGTCAATGGACACTGAGTCCCCCGGCTGGTTAGGAATAGGCAAGGGCCTCAGAAGACCTAGAGGGGCACGTGTAGAGGTCTTGTTTCTCTAACAGACCTTACAACTGCGAACATACTCTATGCAGTCGGCCTTCATCCCAGGCCATATGTATGCGCACATGAGGTTGGCTAGAGTTTTTTGCCAACCAAAATGTCCCTCGGTGTCGTGGCATTCCGCAAGAATCAGACTACGAATCTCCTCACTGTTAGGAATGCACAATTGGTCAACTACGTTAGTCTTCTCAAATAGCAGCCCATCAATAGTACGGTAGTCTGGTTCAAACTTTGGTGCCTCCTTTACTCTCTTGAGGAGGTCACTATAGATAGGGTCCTGCACATACGCTTCTCTAACTTTCTATTGCAGGTCTCTCCCTATGTCCTGATAATGAACTATCGCTCCGAAGTAGTCAGCTCTCCTACTCAGAGCGTCGGCAACTACATTGTACTTCCCTTTTACCGGCTTGAGCTCAAAATCATATTGATCTAACTCTACGGCCCACCTAGTAAGCTTAGGTGTCATCTTGGCCTGAGTCTTCAGCCACCTTAAAGTCTCGTGGTCTGAATAGACTTTGAAGTGCCTCCCAAGCAAATAGTACTTCCAGTGTTCTAGTGCTTGCCTGAGAGCGTAGAGTTCCCTTTCATAGGTGGAGGTCGCAACCTGAAGGCATCCTAGCAGACATGAACTCTACGGGTCTATATCCATTGTCATCGTCTTCCTGTAATACAGCACCTATACCATACTAGCTCGCGCCAGTGGTGATGACGAAAGGTAAAGACGGATCGGCTACCTTAAGGACTGGGTACTCTATCAATGTCTGCTTTAGTTTCTTCATGGCAGACGTACAGTCCTTGTCCCACTTCCAGATTGTTTCTTTCTTCAGCAACCTGCGAAGGGGTGCAGCGATGGTGGAAAAGTTTCTCACAAACTTCCTGTAATAATTAGCTAGGCTTAAGAGCGACCGCAACTCTGTCAACGTGCGAGGCGTGGGCCAATCTCTAATCGCTACGATCTTGCTATCTTCTGGCTTAATGTCGTCTCCGTCTAAGACATGGCCTAGATACAAAACTTGGGTCTTTGCCCATTCGCACTTCTTTGCATTAATCTTGAAGTCGGCCTCTCTCAGCTTCTCCAAGACCTGCCTCAGATGACCCTCATGCTCCTGGAGGGTCCTACTGAACACTAGAATATCATCTAAGTAGACTACTACAAACCTGTCTAACAACGGCCTAAACAAGTCATTCATACAACGCTGAAAAGTTGTTGGCGCGTTGGTTAGTCCAAAGGGCATAACTATAAACTCGTAATGCCCATATCTAGTCCAGAACGCGGTCTTATACTGATCATCAGGATGGACCTCTATCAGATGATATCCGAACTTCATATCTATGTTTGAAAAATACTTGCAACCGTGCACCCGATCTAAAAGATCATCTATATGAGGCAGTGGCTCCGCATTCTTCATTGTGATAGCATTGAGACCCCTATAGTCAATGCACATTCTAAGCTCTCCCTCCTTCTTGGGGACAAATAGAACAGGTGCTCCAAATGGAGACGAACTGGGCCTAATCCAACCCTTCTCTAGGAGTTCATCTAACTGCTTGCGCAGCTCCTCCAACTCCCGCGGGGACATCCTATATATTGCTCCCTTAGGAGTCCTACTGTCGGGCTCTATCTCGATACAATGTTGGATGGGCCGCGGGACCATCCCTGTCGGCGGCTTAGCTAGGTCTGTGTACTCTTCCAGCAGCTTGGCAATAGCAGGATTTGAGGGTTTTTCCTCTTTAGGCTCGGTGACTGGCCTAATGTAGGCTACAAAAACCTCTTCTTGCAACCCTGCACCCGATCTAGAAGATCATCTATATGAGGCAGTGGCTCCGCATTCTTCATTGTGATAGCATTGAGACCCCTATAGTCAATGCACATTCTAAGCTTTCCCGCCTTCTTGGGGACAAATAGAACAGGTGCTCCAAATGGAGACGAACTGGTCCTAATCCAACCCTTTTCTAGGAGTTCATCTAACTGCTTGCGCAACTCCTCCAACTTCCACGGGGACATCCGATATACTACTCCCTTAGGAGTCCTACTGTCGGGCTCTATCTCAATACGATGTTGGATGGGCCGCGGGACCTCCCTGTCGGCGGCTTAGCTAGGTATGTGTACTCTTCCAGCAGCTTGGCAATAGCAGGATTTAAGGGTTTTTCCTCTTTAGGCTCGGTAACTAGCCTAATGTAGGCTACAAAAACCTGTTCTTCTAGCTGGTGCTCCTTCACTAGCCTTGCAAACGCAGGAGCGCTAAGGCAGCAGTGTGCCAGAGAGTTATCTACCCCTGACACATGAAACAGACGGGCAGTCTTGACCCCGCCTGACGGACTAGGGAGCCTACACTCATGCTCTCTCAAATGGAGTGTGGCCCCTCCTGCCTCTCCCCTGTCCATTCCTAGGACTATATCGAAAGGAAGGTTATCCTCTACGAGGAGAGTCAGGGAATGGAAAACTCTCTCCACCTTCCCATCTTTCTCGAGGCGGAAGTACGCCTGGACTCTCTCTACATAATCCTCTACTCGCATTGTGCGATTATCAGCGAGGATACTTACTATGGGGTCTATGAACTTTTGGACTTTCAATCCCAACTTTAACTTTTGCAGCCCCTTTCTACTAATATGGTTGCGGGTGGCCCCACTGTCAACGAGGGCCCCTACTCCGCTCCTAAAGACTTCTACGTCTAAGACTAGTTGTCCTCTACTCTCTTTCTTCATCTTGGCCCAGGAGGGCATTGTCTCCTTTAGCTCGTCAGCCACGCCTGTGAGGGAGGTGCCTAAGAGACTCTGACACACGCAGTCTCTGGACAACTATCTAGGAACCGGCCTACAACCTCTGCCATAGGCGCATGTGGTGTGGGAGTTTCCTGTCGGCCCGCGCTCGTTTCCCCACATGGCCTTATGGTAGGGGCAGTTGCAACCCCTACCGGCGGCTGCCTTTTGACCCCTGGGCAGCCGATCGGGCCTCTCTATACTTTGGACAATATTCGATGACGTGGCCAAGGTCACCGCAATATATGCACTGCCCCTGGTCCACACGTTGTTGCCAGACGCGTTGGTCCAAGCCCAAATCTTCCCAAGGTCGGCCCTGTGGCAGACCTGGGTGCCAACCACTTCTCATATAGGGTGACCTATTTCCAAAATGGTTTTGCGAGGGACCTTGACCCCTGCCTCCCGCTTGGCGGTTTCCTCTACCGACAACCCCTTGATCGCCTTGGAAACGACCACTTGAGGCCCGGCCCCCTTGGCCCTGGCCTCGACCTCCTCCTTGCGGCCTCCCTCCGACCGCGATAGCAGCGTAAGTTCTCCCCTGGCTAGCGCTACTGTCTCCTTCCTCTTCCAGCCCCCACTCTATCTGGTCGTAGGGGACTTCATCCATACCACCTTCATCTAATGTAAGGATCAGGTGATCCTTTGTCTTGACCTTACCCGAGATGGTACGACCTTTCCATTTTTTGCCCTTTTCCAGGTCCTTGTGCCAGAAAGCGGAGACTCACATGGATCGCGCTTCGAACGCTACCACTTCCCTGCTCAAAGCATCATAGGTCATGGTAGGCTGCTGACTCTTTCAAAGAAATGCCCGCGTAGCTGTTCGGACATGGCACGATAGAAGAGGTTGATCAATTGGGTCTCAGTGACCCCATGGTCAGGAACGGCGACTAACTCGTCCATGCCACCTTTGAGTGCCCTGGCACTCTTCCATTGGCGGGAATGGATGGTTTGCAGCTTATCTGAGGCTTTCACACTACGGGTAACATCTACAAACCGTTCTCTCAATAACTTAAGGAAATCGCAAAGAGGGGTAAACGCTGAATACGCAACTAAGTCATCGTTGCAATTGGCCGCGCGACACAGGGCACAGGCGAAGCTTGCTGCTTCCTCCCTAAGAGCGCGGATAGTTATCAGGACGTGTTCGTCTGGGGCGACTTTCTGCAAGTGCACATACGTTTTAATATTGGCTTCCCAATTGTCGAAGTTCTCCTCCTTCTTTCCAATATACGAGTCCAGGAACTTCACTTTAACAGGCTCCCTATGAGGACGTGCTTCTTCTTCCTTGGGTGCAGCCAGCCTGGCGCATGGCGCCCGTGCAATAACGCTTTGTGTTCTCTAGGCGGGCCTTCACCTCTGAGCCCACCTGCATCACTAACTCACGCGCGAAGTCCCTGAATCCCAGCCCACTCTTTCATGGCCGCTGGTTACATACATTAATGTCGCCTCCTCTTCTCCTAGGGATAAATTGGCCACCCATTCCGTAATCTCCAACGGGTCTTCCTTCACACCATTGGATTCTCCTCTTCATCTTGTCCTTCTCCTCTCCAGTGGTTGTTCTTCCACCTCTTCTTCTGGCTCTACCGCTTTAAGTTTTTCTTCCTCATCCTTTTTCAACCTCTCCAGCTCCTTTGCCATCTCTTCCTCAACCTTCTTCTTCTTCGCCGCCTGTTCCTCCAGCAAGGCCTTCTTCTTGGCCTCCTCCTTCTCCCTTCTCTCCTTCCGGATGGCGGGGGCTTTCGCATCCTGATTTGCTGTGTAAGGGGAGGTGCTCGTTCCGGTATTCGTGTCAACCATGGTGATAGACGCACAACCAAGTGACGGCTCCACTCCTCACCACTTAGAGTCTCCCCCCAACTGACCCAACTTAAGACCGACTCGATCTAAGGACCACAGGATTCGTATAGAACCCCGACAACTATGGTCTCTAGCTTGAACTCTAAACTACAGCCGTCACTACAGAACCTATTGCTGATCAGGAGGCATTTAAGGAGATCCCCCGTAACTCCTCAGGAATTCTTTAACGTCGCAAACAGGACGACGCGATCAGCAGGTTCTCTCAAGTTGTGCAGCCCACAGCTCGGATTTTGGGCCTACCATGCCACACCAAGCAACCGGCCGGTCCGTACCGGTCTTTGGGAGGGTTCGTGTCCTCTGGGACAGTCGAATCGTCAAACACAGCCTTTAGCCCTACTCAGCCCATGTGGGTTTGGTCGACGAGGCCCTATCCTTCATACACGGAGTCCTATCACATGGACAAAAGAGACTCAATGCAGAAAGAAGAGACAAACACACTCAGACTTAGCAAGTACCATGGGTGAGTGTACATCCATAGGGCGAGGGGATAGGCTAAGGGCCTGGCGAGATTATACCAACTCCAGCTTGGTCAACGTCGTGGTCAACACCTCCGGTCAACGCCTTGGTCAACACTTGGTCAACGCGGTCAAACCTTGGTCAACACGATCAAACCTTGGTCAACCCTCCTGTCAGGTCAACACCCGGTCAACTCTTGGTCAACACCGAAGTCAACCCTCAAGTCGGCTATGGCTGCCGGCACTTTCTTCCTCACCAACTTCCCTTCTTCCTTCTTCCTCGGCTATGTCTCATCCTTCCTTCTTCGCCACTCCATATTCGAGCTCCGCAGCTATGGCCGCCACTTCCTCTTGGACCACACAACCAGTCTTGTATCGCTCAGCTCTCTCTCTCTCTCTCTCTCTCTCTCTCTCTCTCTCTCTCTCTCTCTCTCTCTCTCTCTCTCTCTCTCTTCGTCATTGCCTTCTGTGCAGATACACGGCACCTTCTTCCGCAGCGCAGCTATGGCGGACTTCCTTCTCCAATGGTGCAACTCGGCTATGGCGTGTGGGGTAACGGGAACCAGCTCCGATACCAATGCAATCAGACTCGCTTTCACTTCCACTTCACATACATGCAAACAGATGGAGATTCACCTGGCGTAGGGCGCCCACTCAAAGCTTAGAGATATGGAAATCAAGAAGACAGTTCAGATGCAAGTTCACTTCAACAGGCTATGCCGCATCGGCGCCTGAACATCCTAACCTTCGTCACTGTGTCCAACCCCACTGGTCACACACGCTCACTCTGGATCACCCTGAATACCACCACACACACACACTTAGTCTCACTTCCTCCTGCAGCGGCTATGGCCTAACTTCCACTACTAACTAAGCCTATGATCTCCCTGCAGCCCACTTCGTCTTCGGGCAACCTGCAGACCACCTTCGCACAAGACGCTGTAGCAGCGCTTCCTCATGGCTTACGCAGCGAATGAATGAATGGCTGGACGCTGCCTCCTGATTTATACTTTGGTCCGTGGCTGGTCTGCCCTTTGCCACCGGGCCCTTGGTGCACACAGTCCCGCATGGTACTTGCTGACTGGACTAGGGGAGACTGGGACTGGGCACCACTGACTGCATGGGATGGTACCGCCAACTCAGTGCAGTCGCACTGCTGACTCGGTGCAGTGGGTTTACCACTTGCCCACTTGCCTCTGGTATGCTGTGGGCAGTCTTCGAAAGGCCACTTCCGGACCTGCTGGAAGGCTGTGGACTTGGCCTTTCGAAACTGTAGCAGCTACGACCTTGACCTTTCAGGAATGTAGCAGCTACGACCTTGACCCTTCAGGACTCCTACAGCTACGACATCTACTACAAACTTTGACCCCTACATGACAGATCTACGGTTCAAGACCCGACAGACACACAGGTCCAAGACAGACTACTACTGGCTCGTAAAACACAGGTTACGGGTTCAAACACACACAGGGGTACTGTACACAGGTAGTGAGGTCTAGGGATCGAGCCCTGCGATCTACATCCGCTACTGCAAAAGGGTGAAAACCGTTTCATAATACAAAATTAACATTTAAAAACTGAATTAATATTACAATAATAAATTAATAATGATAGAAAGAATATACTTACTTTCGAAATCAAGTTGCGTGAACGATTTCTTGAGCCCCTTTCATGTTCCTTGAACCTGGACAATCATAGACCACTCATGCACTCTAGACGCCCGCAATTGGTCAGCAACTCGAAAAAGCCTCGAATCGAATAAGCACAAGTAGGGTAAAAAGTTAGGAAAGCAATTACCAAAAAATATTAAAATAATGGATATTTAAAATCTCCCACAGCTGACATGCAATTCCATCATCAAGGATATCTCTTTTCCAACTGTAAGAAACACCAGATCACTAAAATATAATAAAATGAAAATGAAAAATAAGTTTAGTTAAATAATTACTGATGTAAAAAAAAAAAAAAAAAGTTTCTCATCCCCCCAGATAGACCTAGAAGAAGATCACCTACTTCCTTTTTTTTTTAATAACAAATCAGACACGGTTCGAACACGTCATTACCAAGCCAAAGGAAGAGAACATGAAGTTGCAAAAAACAAGAAAAGAAAAGAAAAGGAAAAAAAAAACATGAAGTCACACGAACAAGTGTCGCCTTGACAAAAGTAGAAGGTAACGAATCGAAAAGCAAAACCATAGCCTCGAGGAAGACCAGATTGTCCGCACAACAGTTTCAAGAAAGGACTACCTTCTTCCCCCAAACACACCATCCGGCCATTTTATATGTACAAAAACTTGCACTAAATACAGCTAACCATAGTGACCAGAGGTTGTGATGAGGGGAGGAGGGTAGTAATTTGCATGCCCAGTCATAACCTATACTTATTCAGCAGCGACTCTGATGCTCTCTTCAGCTTCTCCTTTCCGACAGATCGCGATCATAAATTTATAATAGTACATACAAACTTGTACAAATCATAAAATTATAATAGTACATTTATAATAGTACATAAAAACTTGTACAAATCATAAATTTATAATAGTACATTTAAATCATAAATTTATAACAGTACATATAAAATTTTACGATGGGAAGAAGCCGGTACTTTCGATGCTTCCAGTCTTTCGTTTGATCCTAAATATGACTAATAATTAATAATATACAAATCATAAATTTATAATAGTACATATACAATTATACAGATATAAATATATGAATTAAAATAATAGAATTTATTACAATTAGTATCCGGGAGTGATACTAATGATCTCTTTGCCTTTTCGGTTCTTACTGATGTCCGGCACATGGCAGACCACCGCCGTACTTTGTGAATTCGTACATATATTTTTTAGAGGGTTGAACCTCCTGATGAGAGAGTGAAACTGCGGTGAAACAGTCTGTCACTGTCCCCTGTTTTGTGTCCTCTCCTCCGTTTCGGCCTGCCGTTCACCGGGCAGCTCCCTGGGATTTTCCTACAGCCTTCGCATGACGCAGCGACGACGTTTCTTGTCCTTTTTCTTCGCCTTTCTGCCTACGATTTCGCCAATCAGTTCTCTGCGACTATATATTGTCACATATATTGCGTTGGTAACTCCTAAAAGGAGCCCACTTTGCGAAACAAACGACAAAAACATAGAAGACTAACATCTCCTATTACGCTGCAAAACAACCAACAAAAGCACAGAAGGCAAACGTCTTCTACACACTAAGTAAACAGAAAGGATTGCATCATCGCAGTATCAATTTATCACCCAATATCTACCAACGAAAAGAGCACACTGTGCGAAACAAAGTGAAGAGATAGATGTGATACACTTCATTGTACATACCGTTCGGACAACCTAAGATAGCAGATCTTCTTCCACTGATACATACCCTAAGGCCGACCTATAGCAGAGCTTGCACTGAGACATACCCATCGGACAATCTACAGCAGATCTTCCACTGAGACATACCCTTCGGACGACCTATAGCAGATATTCCACTGAGAAATACCCTTAGGACAACCTATAGCCTATAGCAATCTTCCACTGAGCCTGCCGCCGATAAATAATATGCGCACATTGGTGAACAGCCGGTCCAATCCAGAACTCAAAATCGATAAAGGAATTCACAGCAGAGGGAACAGCACACCACCCACAAACGCAACAGAAATCGCAGCGCCGTTATCGCCCATCCATCGCTACTACCGTCTTCCCTGCACCAGAACGTACAGCAGAGGGAATAATGGAGGACCGTCTTTGCAGTGCCATTATCGCTGTACTGAAAGTTGCCCTAAAATGCAGCTACAGTGACCGCAATTTGTCTTACGGGGAAAAGATGGGAACACAGGAAAAAACGCCCATCCGTTCAACAACAGGTCAGTGTGAGACATGCCGCATTCAGCTTGTTATATTTCTTTGTCCATCAACACAAAATGCATAACTACCACCCACCACGAATGCGGGTGTCCACGGAGCTGGCCAACACAAAACACGACAGGAAAAGGTTCCCAGAAAACAACGCCAGACCCAGCCAACGACATCCATCAATCATGTACATACTACATAGTACATACACATCTGGAAAGCAACCAAAGAAAAAAGAAAAGAAAAAAGCAAAACAATGACTCTAGAAAAGTTAATTGAAAAAAAAAAAAGAAAGCGAAATTGAGCAGCACATATCCTCATAGATGGGTAGATGAAGATGCACCTGTGCGCAGGCGCTCAACCAGACGGAAATCACTCCCAAATTGCAAATACATCCAGGCACCTTCTGCCAATCCGCTACAAAACGCAAGCCGCCAAACCACCTCATCCACATCATAAACCTCCGCCGTGCCCAAACTCTACAACTCCCCCATCTGGTTCATCCCACCCTCACTTTCCTACCAGACATGGACATCAGCCATGTCTGCAAAAAAACTAAATAAACTGCGAAACACAAAGAAACAGAACGGAAAAGGTCTTCAGGGTGGACAAGCAGGGAGAGGGCGCGGGAAGAAAAATGCATGTACTCCTCCCATGCAAATCAATAGCCGCTAAGGGGGGGGGGGGGAACTTGAAAAAAGACAACACTCACTTGCTCATCGACCAGTATTCCCATGGCATGCAGCAGCATCTGCAACTAGGCACAACACCCTACTGCGTCGGTATTGCTTGCCTCTCTCTCTCTCTCTCTCTCTCTCTCTCTCTCTCTCTCTCTCTCTCTCTCTCTCTCTCTCTCTCTCTC